>JADQWA010000085.1:0-470602 GCA_018344505.1 Nebria ingens riversi | reverse complement strand
GTCAAGATGCGAATGGATGTAAAGAGTTTTCTGCCACCCCATTTGATGGAAATAGGCATGAAGTTGTTTATGTATGTATTGAGTGGTTTCTTGCAATGGATAAACTGCATATGCACTAAGACATTCTTCAGAAGGTCGTTCAGCTAGAGAAATCGACAAGGCTGTTCAAGTCAATGTTGAATTGGAACATTCGTGTTATAGACATGTCAATCAATTTAATAAGATTTAAAAATATATATAAATTGTATTTTTTTTTGCAATTGTGTAAGAGGATGTTTAATACTGGTGGCGTATTATTTCCTTCAAATTGCGATGTATAACCTGCTAACCTTGACTTAAATATCTTATATATGTTTTCTATCATAAACAGATTATTTAAATATAAGTCATTTGGTTTCACATATTAAAAGTTCGAAAATTGTATAAATTTTCCCATGGTATTCGGGTACAAAGCACAAGTTTCATTCATTACGTCTCCACATATTTCTCTTCTATAATTTGAGTTAATCTCAGGCGCTTCATATACAATCACATTGAATCATGTTTCGTAAGATATGGATCAATAACTAACAACATAAACTTAAAGAATACACCCAAATAAAGATTACTAAAATGACTGTCAATATAAATCAACTAATAATTATTATAGCACATGTTGCTTCTTCACCATTTACTTTCTTTTGTGATGTAACTTAACAAATTAAATTAAATGATTACTACTGAACCAAACATCCATCAATTAAAATTTAATTACAAAACGCGGATTTCAAATATACGATTTACTGAAGACAGCTTAGACAACTTGATTGAACATCATATGTGTTTAAATGTACCAACTATAAAACTAGAGCAAAATACTCATAAAATTCAAATAAGAATTTTCAACAGAAAAAATCTTACTCCATATGGTCACACAGTATGTTTTTTATGTTATGGTCCAGTACACATTATCCTTTCACATAAGTATATATATATACACACAATCATCATGTCTGGTGCTTGATAATGTAATTTATTATAAATATTGACATGTTATGCGTTAATGAGATGGTGTATAATTGATTTTACGTAGCTAGATCAATTTTCATACAAAATTACATAAATTCTTAACTCACATACACATCACGTCATATTTCATCGTAACGAATGACGAGAAAAAAAAAACACCTCACGACCAAATATAAAATGGATTTGGATTAACAGCTTGCCAGATAAGTTCGCAACAAGAAAACATAAATATACTAAATTACACACATACAATGTGGATATCGCTAGTAATGAGTACAACAAATAAGTAAGTGGTTGCATATATATTAAGGACCTTAAGTTAAAGCTGTGGTTTATTTAAATTTGATATTTTATCTTTAAAACAATATGACACAAAAACTCGAGCTATTTTTGAAATTTTTAAAGCTCTGGTTCTGTTTTATTGCCAAATGATTTTTTCGAAAATTAATAGAAGAAAAAAAATTGGCAAATCGTTAATTACGATATTATTTGTACCAACAATAAGGAATTTAAAGAAAAATTAATAATTCAACATTTTCGCCACTGCCGTCAAATCTAAGACCCTGAACACAGCATAATGAAACAGTTTTATTATTTTGCGGATTAGTCTTACATTACAAATATTGAATAACATTTCAAAAGTGATAAATGATGTACAAATAAATTAGCCAAAACCGGAAACATTCTAGCAATTTCCAATTTAAATGCGTGTTCCATTGACATAAAAAAAACTACTATCGCTTGCAGAAGTCCTTTTTTTATTATTCTTGCAGAAGATCTCAGTATACAAACCATTGTTTCAGTATCTTAAAACGGTCGCACAATTGAACAGTAATATCGACAAGTTTATATTTTAGTTTTTATATTTAAGTTACAATTTGCAAAATGACTTCCAGAATTATATAGAACAATAAGGAAGTATGGAAGAAATAAATCGTCTGGTAATTTCAATTTGGTAGGCCAGTAAGACAAGTGGCAACGGAATTTAATAGCATTTTTTTTTGTCTACCAATAGAGCGTACATGAAAATTCCGATACTTTCAAATCCACAAAATGTTGAACAATGTAACATATCCACTAAAAAATTCCCACAGTTTAATTTCTAACGAAAGACCGAATGAAAAAGAAAACAAAACAACTAATGATATATTTATCAATTTTGCTAATGCTGAAGTGAGAGGAAGTGCCAGATGAATCCTCCCACTACGCGTCGCTCGTGATTTTATTAAACTTTCTTTCTTTAACGAAGCAAAGCGGCAAAAAAATAATAAAGATGATGGTGAACGATACACATCAGTATGAATAACACATAAAACAATTCATGTTCTTTTTGAAGAATTAGAATTTTTTGCATGTTGCTATTTCTAATTAAGATTCCGTCTTTTACTTTGAAAATAAATTTACTATTGTTTTAAATTGTATTGGTTATGAATTACTTTGTACATACATAACGTCATGCCATATTTCACTCAAGTGTAATGTTAAATTCCAATCATTTGTTCATTTCATTTAAAATGAATAGCATTGCATTTTTAAACAAGCATTCGCTTTGTTAAAGCACGAATTGTGTACTCATAGATTATGTATACCAAATTTGGTATCAATCCTTTCAGTATCTTCAGAGGAGAAGGAGCGAGAAATGTTAGTCTTACGAGCGACTAAGCTAAACAATATTTATATCAATTTACTGTTTACGTCTTCGTTTATCTATAAGGACGCCAATAAACAATTTGATTTCTTTCAACAATTATAATTTATAATATAAAATTACTTGTATAGCGTCTTAGATAAGAAATTTAAAACTATTAAAGTGACACTTTTATTAAAACAATCTGCAAACACAGATTCGAAACAATATTTGTATAGATCTTAAAGATTTCTCGACAGATGCGCTGCTCCAAACAACCAAATTAGCTTCCATAGAAACAATTGTCGATCATTATTTGCCTAATAATTATTTTAAAACACAAAATTGAAATTATCTTTAATTTTATTAAGGTTTCTTAAATGATTCATTTTGATTGGTAATTTTTGTTTTTACAAAAAAACAGTGTGGAATTTAAACTAATGTATATGTTTGTAGTTGTTGTCACCTCATTTATATAAAATTGAATAATCTGATTTAATATTGTTCCGGTTCATAAATCTCGCAGTAGGTATGTATACCGGTATTGCATATAACGCTTTTATGTGTGCGAGTCTTTTGAAATAAGTCTTAGGGAAAACATAATATCACTTTCGAAACAAGAGTAAACCGCACCTTAAGCATAGGGTTCAAGTTGATATCTTGAAACGCAGCATCTAAGTTAAAACGTATTTACAAAGTTTCTAAGGAAAGACTAGCAATGCATGGGTGTATAAGATTGACAGTACCGGAAGAATTATTGCTAGTAGAGACAAATGAAATAATTTCACTTTTAAAGCTGATTTATGATAAAAAAATATGATTAGCAAAGTTTTAATAAGATTAAGTTTCGTTTCGAATCATACAAATAAATTAAGAAATTTCAAACATTCATAGCTCGTGAACCAAGAGTTATTTTTTTTTTTTTAAATAGTGTAGATTATTGAATTATATTTCTAGATAAGAATATTTTCCAAATTTAAATAAAACACTTCTAATTGGTCAATTGTTGCAGAATTTTTTCACGATTACAATACAACTAAAAGTTCATTCAAATAAAATTGAGACGAAGAAAATTGTAAACAAACTTGAATTATAACACGTGTACTCTTTGACAGGTAGAGATTTTCATCAACTTTCGCTCTTCTATTCTAGGAGTGTAGATATTCCTCATAACCTGTATTTAAGATATTTTTGAGCGTAGTCCAAATAGACATTACTGTTAAAGCTACAGAATACGGCTTTCCCTATAAAACTCAGATGACAGAAATCTTTTAACAAAAAATCCATCACGAAACGTTATAGAACTTGTATTCCAGATATATCAAGTTCCCTTCCGTATACGTAACAAACCATATATCAGGGATCTAAAGATACATTTTGTTCAGACCAAATTTTTTCTCATACAAATATACTCTAATTTTTCAATGTCAACCCAATCAGTTCTGGGTTCTGGCCAATGTTAAAATTCGTATTTTTTCTTCTAAAACAATGACATTGGTGTGTTGTGCAATGGATTAGTGAACAAGATGTTATAAAATGTGTAAGTAAGTGTGTTTTGAAAAATGTAAAAGAGGGGCAATGTTGTGAACGTAAACACGCGACTTGCACGCGAACTTTCCAAGTGAAACATCAGATCACATAGTAAGGTAGCTAGTGTTGTGGGTACCATACTTGCAAACCGGCCAACGACCAGTGTCAAACAGTGTGCGGTGACGGGTACAAGTGCATCCAAACAAAACAAAAGAGAATTCAGTGCAAGGTTTATTATTGTTGTGCGACATAATGCGCGGGCTTATCCTTACTTTATTACTTATGGGTACGTAATTTCACATACCCATTAATTTCATATAAGTACCTTGACTCAGTTGAAATTCCATATATTAATATAACAGTTACATGGATTTTGATTATTATAAGCACAATAAACATAGCCATCTACGATTGCCTATATATTGTTGATAACATAGAGAAAATTGATATATATAATTATATTTCTTTTCCATTATACTATTTTATAACAGTTACAAAAAAGATTAAAGATTTATAAAATCAGCTTACCAGATATTCTCAAACAAAATTACGAAATTAAAATTAATGCGAGCTTTTCTCCTAATCCTATAGAAAATAAGCGTATTACAATTTATACTCTTTTTGTCAGTCCGTTTACAGTCATATTAATAGAAATGATTTAAAATGCTTTTAGTTAAAGTACCTGTACAATAACAAGTACAAACTAAAATCATTTAACAAACAGAGATCGCTAATGTTTCTATGGATATTAAATTTGCTTTGAAGGTGCTTTGAAGTTTCTAAGAGGAAATGTGCATTTATTTATTGATATAGGTATTTATTAATTTTAATAGTATGTACTAGAATAATTAATAAAAATTCAAATGTGCAATTGGAGATTTCAACGCGCAATCAGACTAAATGAATGATTGAAAATAAATATAAATCTGTACACTAATAATTTTGGATTGAGAAAGAATGTTTAAATATAAATACAATTGTAATAACGCCTTGTGCGTCGATAGTATGGTGCTTATATTTTTGGAATTTAAAATTAGAATTTTTAATGATTTATTGAAATAAATTATCATCTGATTCCCGGATGCACTATCTTGCAAAATATCCTGTCAGTGCCCTTGCACAACTATCGAGCGTTAGAGTGAATCGTAAAAAGACAATATTTGAATAAGATATTAAAATATATATTTAGGAAATTAAAAACGAAACGTCATATTCTTCATTGTTGTATTTGATTAGTTTGATCAGTTTCGATTCTTTAAAGAATCATCAAATACAATAGGGAAACTGAAAATTAAGTTTCCTTTTAATTTTCATAAATTATATATTCACAATAAAATTCCTCAACGAATTAAAAATATATTTAATTTCACATTATGGTCAAATCAAACATTAAGTTATATATAAAATAAATTTTTTTCCTAATATAAATTATTTTTAGAAATGAGGTGCAGTCCAATTTAAATTAGATAAATCACTGTGGTCAAAACGTTGTCTTATGGTTGCAACATTTAACATTATTAAAATTTGATAACTCATAAATTACAGTAGTAACGTTTCAAGATATATTCAAAGATATTTTAGAGGTATTTCTAATTAAAAATTATTTTAAATAACAATAACAATGATCTTACATCATTTGACATTGGATAAATAGATAAAGATCGTCAATTACTTTTAAATAAATTAAAGATGTTTTGTTTTAAAAATGCCTTTAAAATTCTATGAATGTTGTGACGGCTTGTATGGTAATATTTTTGAAGGTTAAAGCCATATAGAGATATTTTTTAAATTTTGTGATTTTTTATCTATTTAAATATGCTTCGAAATAAAATAAATGATGATCTATTATGAACATTGCATAGTTATTGAAAATATAATTATGATTCTATTTGTTGATAAACAATTTATTATATTTGTATTTTAATATCTTTTCTATATAAAATAGACTTTATCTAAAAATAATATGTATTCACTGAGAAATGAACCTGATGTAAAATTAATTTAATCTTTAAATTGGCGAATTTTGGGTTAAAATTAGATTATGACTTTTAAACTACTTTCATATTTAGTTTGTAATATCGGCAACCAAGCTTACAAAGTGTGTATATGAAATATCCTGATTCGTGTAAACTTATTTACCATTTAGAAACAATGAAAAAATATAATGAAGTTAATTTGTCAAAATAACTAGCTCTAATTTTTGAACTTGTTTTGTAACCTTGATTTTTACTATTAAATTGTAACCTTGCCATTCTCTTATACTTACAGGTGCATTTATCGAAAAATTGAATCCAAAAAAAAATACCGTTCTAATTTGTATATGCCTAGTACACATTTAAAAAAATAACATCAATGCCAGTTTTATTACTAAGTATATATTTTATTAGAAATAATAAAAAGCTCTTAGGCATGACGGTGCAGGTATTTCAATTAACAATTGATTGTAGTTCAATGACGGAACACGGAACTCCAATTACATATCGATCTCCCGTATATAAAATGATTTTTGTGCGTTTCTATCGTTGCAATGTTAACAAAGTATATCCGTAGTTTATTATGTTGGTACAAGGCGTATATATACATATACATATATATATATATATATATATATATATATATATATATATATATATATATATATATATATATATATACATATTAGCGATTTCCGCAATTTCCTGTTAAGTAGAAAAGCTGTAATAATATTAATAATATTACTAGAAATGCAAACCTTGGAAATATTATAATAAGCAATGTTGTAATCCTACGGTTGGGATCAATTTTTAACGCTTAGCAATAGTTGGTTCGTATATTATGCACTTTGTTTGATGACATATTTTATTTCTTAAGATAAATGCTAATTTATTACAATTAGGAATTAAATTTAGTAATGTCAATATCTTAAAACGAAACTGTGTCTTAACTATATTCGTTTTGCTGTGTATGGTGTATAAGTGTATGTATGGTGTGTGTATGTGGGAGAGGGAGTGAGAGAAAGAGAGCTCTACAGCCTACACTCTTGAAGATAAAATGATAAAACTTTAAACTTAAGATTTGAATATGCTTGGCAAGAAAACGTCCTATTTTTAAAAAGAATGTTCAAACCGGAAGTGCATGTTTACTACAGTTATTTTTTGCAATATCTCCGAAGCGGCTGCAGTTACAGTAAAAATAATTACAATTATAATGAAAGATATTATTATTTCGCACAACTTTAGTTAGAATATTTTCTTCGAAAAGTGTGCCAGTTACAAGAAAATTGCTATTGTAATCCTTACTTTTCTTATTTATATTTCCATAGTTACGTAGATATGGCAAATTATGTTTAGTAAATCTTATCAACTATTTGATAGGAAAATAAAATGACTCAAAAAGCGTTTCAAATGTTAGTAAAATATGATTTATAAATATTTTGTTAGTTTTAACTAAAAAATGTCCTGCCATAATAATTTCTAATACAGTGTGATGAATAATTATATTTTCTTGTATGTTTAAAAATTTCTATTTTAATATCATTCCTATGTAAACAAAATATACCTACTACATATAAGAAAGTCCAGTGCAAGACACTGCAAATGTTTTTATAACCTAAAATGATTTACTATTAAGATAAATCTCGATGAGTTTTAATTTGCCATCATATATATTATTACTGTTAGTGTTTTCGTCAGTATATTTTAGTAAAATACGAGGAATCATCAACTCAATTACTTAATAAATTTCAAAATTGTTGGTGTTACTGGGTTCTTACATTACAAACAATTCATTTAATATAATAACGATATTTAAACGATTTCAACACACAACAAAATGACTCTGTATTCTTTTAATAAACACATGCGAAATATTCACACGACTCAATCTAAAACACATAATACTAAAGTGCAACAGAAAATACTACTTTGCTACTATATTTTTAATATCAATGAAAACGAGAATGATACTATAAGCCGTAGGTATATTACATGATACAAGGCTATGCATGCAGTTAGAAGCTTTGAAAATATCAGTATATCACGATTATCGTTTTATGTAATAGGAAGATTTTATAGAATATAAGGACAATAATACGTGTTAAGCATTATTTTACATGGATTAATCCAGGACACATGTGTTAATTCTATCGATATATGAAAGGAAATACGTGATGTATGGGCAATTAGTGGTTACAGTGCACAATTCAATATGAGCACGATTAAGAGATTGAAACTATTATCGTTATTCGTTTATAATATTCTTGTCTGTGACTCAGTATTCATTTGAATTACAACTAAACGTTCGAATACAATATAAATTAAGAAAAATCTAAATTATATACTTATAATTGACAAATATATTTATTGTCCGGCTCAAAAGACCGTAAATTCAATTCGTAGTCGCCTTAATAATAATAAAACAAATTTTGCACAATATTTCTACACTATGCTAATGCTACTTGGGCTTTAATATCCGTCAATCACCCATAGTGAAGAACAAGCAAAATAGAACATCTCTTTGGCATTCGTTAATCTCCATATTCGTTGCCGTAGTTACCATAAGTATTTACTAGTATAGAGCAAAAACTATCAATGATAATTAGATAATTGTATAATTAAATACAATATATATAATAACATTAGCATTATTTTAAATTGTAAAATGTATAATTAGATTTCCATAGAATTAACAGATAACTTCTTATCTAAACAGATATACTACGTCTAAGAAAGTCCAATGTAGGACACCACAGCTATTTTCTTTTTAATATCAGGTATTGCAATCAGAACCATATGTATTGGACATTTTGAATTTAAAATATGAACTATATAAGCTGTAGACACTTCAGATCATATGTGTACCAAATTTAGCAAATCGATTAAATCTTATTACCTTAACAGGAGAACATGTCACAATACTTCATCTAATGATCAAGCGTCATCCATTTTAGTACATACATATATGGATTATACTTTAAATGAAGTTTTGTAATCAAAATAATTTGAAACGAGTACTCATAATACATATTTTGATTCTAAGAACATTACGCGCGCGCACACACACACACACACACACACACACACATATATATATATATATATATATATATATATATATATATATATATATATATATATATATATATATTTTTTTTTATATATATATATATATATATATATATATATATACTAACATACACACATACATATGTATACATACATACACCTTCGAACATAAGTCTTGTCCCTTTATAGCCACCTAAAGTCTCGCAACCAGCATTGCATGATTTTAATGCAAGTTATGCAGCACGTACAAAATCCATATCATTCGCTTATTATGGTAGGGTAGACCACCCCTACCATAATAAGCGAATGGTATGGATTCACCTACGTAATTTAATTGATTTTGTACGTGCTGCATAACTTGCATTAAAATCATGCAATGCTGGTTGCGAGACTTTAAGTGGCTATAAAGAGACAAGACTTATGTTCGAAGGTGTACATACGTCATGATGTATTCCTATCAAATGGGGCGGAAGAAACTAATTTACATCCGTTTGGATTTTGACAATTTTTCGCCATTCAATTTTATCTGTAGAAACTATTTTTGCTTTATTCGGTGTCATCAATTCTAAAGAATGGAGCTTTGAGTCAATAATTTGTTTTTAACATTGAATATCTAAGCGAATGTCACAATTTTTTTATTATCTTAAAACCTTCACGGTTTTTTAGATATTGTATAATACCGAAAGTGAAAAAGTTGGTAGCGTAAATTAACATAATTGTATCAATTGGCAATTCAAATGTGAGTTTCACGGACGTGTATTTAGAGTAAGATGAAAACGTCTATTCCGGACTCACAGACCGTATATATATAGTATATACTATATAGTACAAAAGCTACGTTGTGTATGTATAACTGTTAGTTTAGCAAGTTTCAGTAATTTTTTTGTACCTAGGTACTCGATGTTGCAACTCTTGTGTTAGCGAGTTTGTAATTTGAAACCGACAGAAAAATGACACCCATATTAAGAGTATAGTTAAGAATATAAAAATGAAATAATAACAATTATTTTGTCATTAAAACACGCGTTAACAAGCACAAACAATTATGATCGCAAGTAACAAGATTGAATTTGACAATAATAACGTTCTTTTTTCACTCTATGTGAAACATATATATATATATACTCTATGTGAAACATATATATATATACTCTATGTGAAACATATATATATATATATATATATATATATATATATATATATATATATATATATATATATATATATATACGAGTATATGTCGGCCTTGATTCAAATCAAATCAATATGAGTCAAATTGAATTAAGCTCTCTAAAGATACTTTACACTATAAAAGAGAGATTTGTTCATTGATTTCAATTATCCATTTTGTAATGGATCTTTAGACCGGAAATGATTACTGAATTAAAACACGAAGTGATGGTACGAATCTACTAAGAATCTTAAATTATAAACAAGACCTCCAACTGAATTCTTTGCCATTTCATGATCAGAACACGAGCAACGGAAACAGATTCGTTTCCGGAACATTATGCTATGCAATTGTTCGGCAACGGATATAATTTAAAACAAGAGGTTTTGCACTTAAAAGAATACCATTGTCACAAGCTTGTCAAAGAATAAATAATCATATTATTCATTTCAAATTTAAAAGACACAAAGTGTATAGAAACTATTATGATTCTATTATAAATGGGATAATATATACCGATATGCATTAATTATTGCAACCAAGGACATGAGAAACACTTCTGGATTAAATTTATATAATTATATAACTATTTGTTCATAACATGTTGTAGTTTATTTAAATATTTATTTAGTCTGAATAGGCAATAATGTTAATTGCTTATATTTTGATACTCAATCCTAACAATCATTTTCATCGAAACAGATTTTGTGGTTTTAGTTATTGTTCTTTGAGGCGAGCCAGAGCTGAAAAGACAATACAACATTTCTCCATGTGTATCCATGATCAAATTCTCTTCCTTTCTCAAAACAAAGGCAAAGGAAATATGGATATACATAGATAATTAGTAAAATCGATATAATATGCGAAAAATCGAACTAAATATTGAAAAACATGGTAATAAACTAAGTAATCAAAATAAAATGAAAACCTAACGGATATATTGTAAGAAAACTATGGGTATTATTTGTTAATTTCCGATGGTACCCCGTTGATAAGCGTGCTGCATATGACGTTATTATAATTAATATTTAAGCACAAAAAGAATCCGTTTCGGTGCGGAAGCTATAAGCGTAAAAACAAAACAGTTGCGGTTTTCCGATCGCTTTTGCTGCTTGCTGGAGCCCGTACAATTTGTTTTATGTAAAAAAAAAAAAATGGTCGCGTACTTGAAATTCAATTGTGGTTTACAAGTGAAATTGTTCATTTGCTCAATTTGATTTATATGGTTTGCAATTTACGATATTGTCGTGTGTACAGTATGTTGATTTAATATATACCAACAACTTTCGCATTGGGTGCCAGCTTACCATATGCTGGGGCTTGATCTTGAAACAACTGTTTTAACGTCACTAATTTTTATGTTAAAATTTCACTAAAATATTTTTTCATTAGTAAAAGAATTTTTATTTACATACTGATAATAACAAATTTAATTTGCATAAAGCATAAATAGCATTTCCAGTAACTTGAAATATTCTAGTAGCTATGGACGGCGGCAGCACATTCGGATTATTTGGTGACGTCATTTATTGTTCTATATTGTTTTTTTATGCTATAAATTCCTAGATTTAAATTTTACACAATCTTCTATTTTGAAGGAAGATTTATTAATTTTTAAAAATAATTTAGAATTGAATTTGAGATTAAAGCACAAAGAAAATAAATAAATAACAAAACCGAGAGTTGATATAATGCAATGTGCGCATCAGACGTATGAAATGTGTACTAGTTTCTACACGTAAAAAACGTATATACGTGTATATATAGTTTTGAATAAATAATCAAGTTAAAGCTTGCAGACGTATCCTGCCGCGGGTTTGCATGGGGCCTGTAAATAATCTGTTATATTCCTAGACAAATTAAGGCATATTTTTCAATTAGATACGCCCGGAAATTAGTTTAATACTTCAGTCATGTAACCAGTAACTACTATATTATACATATCTGGATAAAAAGCATACAACATATTTTTTATTACGCAGTAATTCGATTCAGAAAATATATCTCATATGAAATCAGTCTAATTGCATTAAAAAATGCTGAAGAGAAGTTTTGAAAGTGAAAACATTATTATGATTATATATCCTTATATTATTGGTTATTAAACCAGTGATAAAATTGATAGAAATAAATGTTTATGGCTCTGCAGGATGCGCCGGATAAAGAGTGATATTTAAATATGTTTTAACCTTTCAGTCCAAGTATTTTTGTTTGCAATATTTCTAAACATTGATTATTAGCACAGTAATTAATAATTATTTATTTCGCAAATTATGTTAAGCTTTACATTTTGTACATATTAAAATCTCATTGTGCATTAAAAAATATATATTAAAAAAAAAAGTAGCGCAATGTTACTCCGTGACACTATTTGACTTTTACATGTGAGTGACGTCAGTAGGATAGCGCGCTATGACCTTGACGCTCTTATGAATAATTTTAACTTTTAACTAGATATCTGGAGTGCACTTATTTTATTAAATAAAGCTAGTAGAAATGATTGTAATTTCTACTCAAAAATACAAAATATCTTGTGTACCTATATAGAAAGTTATGGTTTATTTATTATTGAATAATTTGCTCTAACGTGTTTTATGACTTTTGAAAGATGATATTTATAACAAGTTTTAAAGGAAAGTTGCTTCAAATGTATCAATATAAATGACAAATTACTACATATAAATATAAACTGAAAAGACATTTAATTATTCTAAAGAAGTTTATTATGAAATGGAATGGCGGACATATTTGCTCGTTAGAACGAAAGAATATCGTATGAAAGAATAACAAAAGAGATTTACGCGGGCGACACTGAATGGTGTGAGAATGTGAGGTCGCCCTCGGAATAAGTACCTAAGAGTGTAATGAATTTGAATGAAGTTTGTATGTATAGAATTGAATGGCGAAAGATTGTCAAGATGGTTTTCTGTCACCCCATATATATATATATATATATATATATATATATATATATATATATATATATATATATATAATATATATATATATATATATATATATATATATATATATATATATATATATAAATTTATATATATAATATATATATATATATATATATATATATATATATATATATATATATATATATACATATATAGAGTATTGGTGAGTTCTGAGTCAATCATTGAGTTTGCATTATTTTATTACACTAGTAAAGCATGAGATTAAGCATAAGCCGAGCGACGCATTGTTGCGTCAATATGTTTGAGTATGTATATCGCGCGTATGTACAGAGCGCTGTATGAATACTGTTTCTCTGCTACCGAGAAACAGATGGATCACTTCTCTGTGATATCCGTTTTGTGTATCCCAACAATATCTCATTCTATGTGATATCCGTTTGAGGCCAACGGTGTTCTGAGTTCATGGCTGTGTAGCCACCCTCCATTCCGTGTGATATCCATTTGGGGGCAACAAGCTCACATTCTGCGTGATATCCGTTTGTGAGCCAACGATGTCTCATCCTGTGTGATATCCGTATGAGACCAACGGTGTTGCTCTTGATGACGAGTGTGATAGCCGGCAACGACCTATCTAATTATACCAATAATCCTGAGCCGTTCCTTCGAGGGCATCTCATTAATTATCCTGCCAAATGCATGATTGAATCCGGTACTACCTGGAGTGTACAAGAGTTAGAATCTGATGAGTGTGATTGGTTGACTCCTCACTGAGTATCTTTGTATACTCATACTCATACATTTTCAAGAGGCACGCGACCCCTGAACTCTTGCGAGTCCAGCAACCCTCACTACAGCGAGTTTCCGCATCTCGCCAACCATCTTCGCCACCTCCAGACCACCTGCATATTTAATATTAAAATATTGTTTATAAATATTTGTTCTGTGTGTGCACCGCCGCACGCACGATGCCGCCATCCGCTTGGCCTTTTAATATATATATATATATATATATATATATATATATATATATATATATATATATATCTTTTTTTTTCTAATATGTATATGAAACTCCAATGCAGGACAAAGCAGATATTTTAATAAATGCAATTAACCTAATTTTTTGCGAACGACGTAAAGTAAAAAAACATGAAAATTTAATTTAAAATGTTCATCAAACATATGCTTTTAAACTGGGTGGAGTCGTGACCATGTAACATCTGTCAACTGGTCATGGTCAAGGCTTTGAGCATAAGAAAGTAAAAAATAAAAATACGTTTATGGTAACACAGTTTTAAGTTTTCTCAAGATTTCTATCTCTGTAAATCTCAGCATTTCTTTGTCGTTTTGTCAATCTGTTTAGCGCTTATTAAAACCAGCATAAAGTGGTTTGACGTCAACGTCAAAAGATACCGGATAAAGAAAAACTATTAATAATCTAAACAACATGAAATCTATAATTATGACCACAGCATTTAATAAAACACTTAATTAATTTCAGTTCTTTATTAATAACAACTCATAAATTATACAGTATCCTTCACACCAATCTTTTATTTGAAAACTGTCAACTTTATATATTACTCAAATAAGACGATAATTGTTTAATTATTCTAATAGGTAATAACGTTTACTAATGTAGTTCGGTAAGAAAAAGAATTTTGTGTTTTCAGTTTATTGCTTTCTACATTAATCGAATACGCAATAATAACTCAAACAAATCATCTTTCGTAATCTATTATATGTAGAATTTTGGAAAACTTTTTCGGACAATCGGAACTAGTATTACGGTTTTTCTGGATTGCAAATATTACCTAACCCAATCAACAATAGATGTCATACAACACAAGTATGTAGTGTGTTACTATTATGTCAACAGTTTCTCTTGTTTATTAAACAAAACGTTTCACATATCAACAAGTGTCTTGAGATTGAACAATTCATATATTCATAACAGCTAACACAATTATTTAGGTTGTGTCACATCTCATGTAGTTGTAATATCTAAGGTTAGTTCTACGTATATTGTGTCTTATGCAATAATGGAATCTCGTTAGTAATGTTGACTTCCTGTTTATCGGAAACTTCCTAATTAACATTGTCATTAGGGATGCACGGATTTAGAACTGTTTTTAATTATAGTTTGATTGGAATTAATATAGTTGCTTGTATTGAAAATCAATTATTACTAATAAATTGCAAAAATATAACAAAAATATAAATAAAAAACAGATTTTTTTTAAAAACATATATATCCTATAACAACTAGTTATATTTTACATTTTGCAAAACTAGTTTTTCCTTGCTGGAATGTATTACGAACGTACAGTTTAACCATCACATTCAGAATATAACGCTTAGGCATATGCATCCTGTTGTATTGGTCACCTGAATAAACGTTTGATACATTAAAAAAAATGTTATTTTAAGTAGATTTCTTTTTTGGATGAATTAAAATTTTTAAAAATGCATTTTAAGGCTTCTCTATTTTTTGCGGGCCCAATCCCAGTACGACACTGATTGAATATAAAATGCGAGCGCATTCAAACGGGCACCTACAAAATATGTGTGCCAAATTTAGTTGAAATCGCTCCGGTAGATCCAGAGAAGAATATATATATATATATATATATATATATATATATATATATATATATATATATATAGAGAGAGAGAGAGAGAGAGAGAGAGGATGGGTCATCTGTTGGTTTCTTTTTGAAGTGCGTCTTATTTCGACAGTTTGCAACACTGACATGCTTGACATTGATAGATATGTAGTGTGAAACCTCCGCTGTAAGAAATGGATCGTTTTACGCTCGAGCAATGTCAAGCGCGTCAGTGTTGCAAACATTCGAAATACCACTCACTTCAAAAAGAACAAATGGACCAACCTATACATTTTCGGAATATGATTTTCTTTGCTTTAGACCTAATTTAAGACTTTTTAAGTATACACATTATGACACTTTGAATTTAAGCACCCAGTCAAAATATTTATTAATTAATTTGACAAATTACACTTCCGGTTTACGCATTTCACTTAAAACCTGTAGCTAATTTGTTTTTACTTATAGAATGAGTATAAATCATTTTTATCCGTTTATTAATTTCATAATAAACTCATTAGGTCATTCATTATCTATAGATTTGTCTATTAAAA
Source organism: Nebria ingens riversi (assembly GCA_018344505.1). Taxonomy (NCBI): domain Eukaryota; kingdom Metazoa; phylum Arthropoda; class Insecta; order Coleoptera; family Carabidae; genus Nebria; species Nebria ingens. Next base: position 454,137 of record JADQWA010000085.1, on the reverse strand, counting down.
TATTTTATTTATTCATAATTAGCAATGTTTAATACACGATTTAAACAATCAATAAATAAACTTTCAAATCGTATGAATAAAATCAGGCATTCCTTTGCAAATGAGAACGTGATGATAATATAAAACTTTGTCCACACAGTACACCGTGCACGCACTTATAAAATGGTAATAAATTTGTTCGGTTCAGAGATTTAACAATGTTACATAATCAAAGCAACCGGCGTGCATTGCAATGTGCAATCATGTACGAATCATACGTTCTATGTGGTCATAAAGTGTAACTTACACCGCGAATGGACGGTAGGAGGGCAATCCGTGGTTCGTATACCGCTCTAGAAACAGTTGCATTCGACACTTATAACTATTTTATTTTCTTGTTTAATACATAACATATCAATACCAATTGTTGGTTTTGGTCCATTATATACGTTTTCTAGCTAATAATCGATTAGCGTATAAGTTACTGAATTAATAATAAATTGATGATTTATAAAATAAATGCAGTTGCCTATAAAATTTAATCAATCATTCTTTAAAAAATATTTCTGTATAAATAATCAATATATGCACTATAATTAAAATAAGCGAAGTAACAATAAAAACCAACAATAATATAGTACTCAATCCAAGATATCAACTGTCATAAATATTAGTCGAAACACCGCAAATACCTTAAAAGAACAAAAACAGTTCAATTGATTTTTGACTTATTTTAAAAATTGTTTAACAGTTTTCAGTTATAACCTGAATAAACTTTAGATACCTACATCAAAAAAATTGTTATATTGCATACATTTTTTGGTAGAATTAATAAAAAATTAAAACCCTCTTAAGACCTGCCTTTTTTTCCGGGCCTAATATCTTATGAAGTACAATTCTAATTGGATTTAAATGAACATTAATGCGAACGGGTTTAATCCAGCAGCTACACAATATATCTGCCAAATTTGGTAAAAACTCGGCTCGGTACCTTCAGAGGAGTAAAGGTGACAAAATTTGGTCTTACGAGTAGCAAACAAACGAGCGAGCGACAAATATGTTACCAAGTATATGATATATTTACATTTTCGGAATCAGTGCAATAAAAGACGACCGAGCACGTCATTTAATTAGGGTGGGTCATCTGTTTGTTTCTTTTTGAAATTGCCATTAAAACTGCGCCGTTTAATATTTTTCAATGATAGTTGCTTTATTGAAGAGAGTACACCGGAGGTTCGAAACTACATCTATCAATGTCAAGAGCGTCAGAGTTGTTGCAAACTGTCGAAATAACGCGCATATAAAAAAAAACAATAGATGGCCCATCTATATTTGGTGGTGAACGGTTTAGAAGAGTAATTTTTTCATAATCCTGATAATAATCAGTAACGACTTAAGATCAGACACTTGAGCAGATGTGTAATTAGGAATTATTTAATATTTGTAATTAATTGGCTGATTTTGCTTGAATTCGTAGCGAAATATTTACAATGAATCAAAATGCTCGTAGCAGAAATATTGAAAAATGTAAATCGAATTAGATTACTCTCAACCCGCGCCGGTTTTTAATTTAGAATTTCAAAATATATCTCTTTGTAAAGGTAATAGTTGTTATCATTGAATGCCTAGATATTACCTCGCTTATTAATGATAAATCTAAAATGTACTATTACTATTTTTTGAGTAAACACAGTGAATATGAGATATAGTAGGTAATTAACATATTTAACTATGTATATAAGGTGAATATTCTGAATATATGTAGAAAGGTGGAGTCACCTTGGTCTCTTTATATTTTGTACGTAAATAATGGGTAATTTCAGAAATTATTGTACCGTGGTATCTTTGATTACAATCAAAGGTATATCTTACAAAGGTTAAAGGTTAACTTGACCTTGCTAGCATTTAGATTGTATCATTGATTTATTCAATCAGAATTGAGTTTCAGTTACTAAATTTTTAATAGTGTTAAGTTTCCATTTTTAAAAAATTCATTCGTTGACCTTCGTGCAAATTTCATGGATTAAGTTAACCTCATGAATTATAACGAGCTTTAAAACAATTGAGAACCAAGTTTCACGAAAAGTTAAACTAATTTTAAAATCCGAACCTATGAATACTAGAGGACGGACTCAGTTGAAATCTATTCCAGTTTTCAATTCTCCATGTAAGCATGTTAAATATATTGAGAGATTTAATAAGTATGTGTACGTGTTTTACATTAAATTGCCGGTTTGCAGCAGCGATCGAAATCGTATTAGACTAAGTGAAGGGTTCACCGACACAAAGTTCTGTCGTGCGCACTTAAACGTTGGCATACGCCTTCGGGGACTCGTAAGGGAGTCTCGGATTTCACATGCACAAGCTTATACAGACACCAGATAAGTGCTCTATATTCTAATTATTTTGAAATCAATTCACTGTATCGAGGACTGGTATTTTTTATTATCACCATACACTTATTTTAAATTTATAAATATTACGACGAAGCACTTTTTCTCAAAAATAGACGGTTTTAATCAAATTCAAATTAAAACCTAACCAAACACAGAATGCAAAAATGTATGTAGGATACGAAGTTGGTACATTATAAATTTGCTACTTGTTTTCGGAATGTAATATGTCGTATATGTATGTAACATTTTCATTTGTGTTTACTGGAAATATTAGTTGGAGAGAATACAGACACAATTGCATGTATTAAAATTTACAATTCTGTTTTTATTTAAAATTTCATCAAATAGTTGCTAACATTATTTCCAAACAAATTACAATTCGAATTTAAGCAATAAAACGCAATTCGTAATATAAATTATGCTCAAATAATTTTCCTATCTCGAAATATAAAGATCATAATTTCTTTTAGTTAACCTGCAATTTTGATACAACTACAATAGATACAGTAGACGTAAACATAAATCAATTGTAATTCAGAAGAAACCCTTTAATCAATCTCGCAAAATAAATTATAAATAACTTATTCGCAAATATAAAAAATTATTTATTAGCTAAATACATTTATTAGCAACTAAATACCGATTCAATCCTAAAAAAATTACTAAATATTCTTTCCAGTTACGCATATTATTCCATTTTCTCTAGACTAAGATAAAATTAAATAACTTCAAATATAAATGATATATCACACTTGGTAAAACTCCATATTAATGTCAGGGAATAAAAAAAATACTTTGTTGGTATTACTGTTTTATTTTTAGTTAGTGACTAGATTCACCACACTGTGGCACCGTCAGATAGTCTGAAGATGCCAGTGTGGTGAAACTAGTCACTAACTAAAATTGAATACAGTAAGACCAATAAAGTATGCTTTCAATACCCTGACATTGATTATATATCATACGTTACTACCAAAATGTTGTACATTTTGTTAAATAGACCTTATATATATATATATATATATATATATATATATATATATATATATATATTATATATATATATATATATATATATATATATATATATATATATATATATATATATACATATATATATATATATATATATATATATATATATATATATATATACACATATATATATATATATATATATATATATATATATATATATATATATATATATATATATATATATATATATATATATATCTTAAAATAAAATCGACTATGTTATTATGATTACAACTTCGTAACTTATACATACTTTATAAAAAGTACATACGTTATAAAATAACAGTATTTTGTAAAAATATTTTACTCCATATATTAATGGCTTTGACGAAAGTGAAAGCAAATCTCACTGAGCATTATTATGGTTATAAATATATCTCCCAACAACACATACAGAATTGCATACATAAAACTACTTTACTATTACAACTAAGTCTTTTATTATATACGCAGCGCATGTAAAAAGAAAGCAGAACCTAAATAAGTGACTTGAATTCTACAAAATATATTTTATAGTTCCTATATCGTAAGCTATCATTAACAGATCAAATGATATTTGAGAAATAATTATACGGTTTAATATCATATAAATAGTCATATCATTTTATAGTGAGATCCTAACTAGCTGCCTAATTTTGGGTTCAGTTTTCGGAGAAACTTTTCCCAAAGACATAATGCAATTGGGTAAGATTCCGGCTTGAAAAAGTAACTTGCAAGTATCTTTATCATTTTTACTGACCTCCAGCATGTAATAGTTTGACATTGCATGATTTTTACTGTGATTATGTAAACTTGCGTTGAAAGAACTATGTATTGTATTGCTTAATCATTGTGCTAACCAAGAATTTACTTAAAAGTTGCCCTAATTTGGATAATGAAATCTAAAATAAATGTTTAAATTTTAGTGGGTTGGTCATGTTTAAACTGCATTGTACGGAAATATTATAGTACGTTAAGTTGGGTATCTCAAGCTGCCATTATTATTTTGAATATTGAACTTATTTTTATATTCATGTAAAAGCGCTTAGAATACTGCCAATTATTCCCTAGGTTACTATTAGGCGCGAACGACATCATACTTAAAATGTATTAATTAATATCCCCATTTTAAAAATATATAGAATTATATATACAATAAATAATAGTATCAGAATTATACAAAATTCATTTTAAAATACATATCTTATACCCATTATGTAGGATATCAAATAAATATCACTGCAACCTGCACTACATACAAAAAACCTACAAACAATGGCGGGACTTTTAAATTTTATTTTTACGCATAAATATAATTTACTTGGTCAATCATTTACTAAATTATATTTTACTAAAGGTAAAAACTGGTTTTCGAGTTGTTTATTTTCTAATTAATACTTCTATGATTAATGTCTATTAATTTCATGGAGATGTTCTTTTCCAAGTTAATTTGCATTGATTGACGTACTAAAGTGTTCTAATTAAAGTTAATAGAGATTTTGTATGTAAGTAGTAATAAGTAATCCAAATTATGATATAAGGATAAAGGCATAAAAAATTATTTGAAATGATGTGTTAATGAAGAGAAAGCTAAGAAGAAGCATATCATATCAATTTAATAATTTTTATGATGGTCAGTCTCATCGTACAAGTAAAATCATAAACACGTTGCCCGCTATGGTGTTTATACGCTGGAAAGCGGTCTAATGTGAATGTACCCGCATTTGGTGTCCATATATGCGTGGTGAATTACAACGCGCACACTACCTTGCCGCCGGCATTTGCACAAAACAGGAAATAATCTTGTTTAGATTTGCTACATTTGTTGCTATACTTCGCACCCCTTTCACCTTATATAAACTAGCACTTGTGCACTGTAACCAAAACGGGTGTTTTATTTATTTTAAACAGCACATTATACATACATACATACATAACGTCATACCTATTTCCATCATATGAGGTGGCAGAAAACCCATTATATTCATTCACATCTTGACAATCTCTCGCCATTCAATTCTATCCTTACAAACTTCTGTCGCTTCATTCAGATTCATTAAATTCTTAATGCTTGCACTTCTATTTCGCTTGCTAACAACTTGCCTTTCGCGCAACTCATTCTCAATCATATTCATTCTCTTATTCCGAGGACGCCTCCGCATTCTCACACCATTCATCTCGCCCACGTAAAACGTTTTCGTTAACCTTTCATTCGAAATTCTTTCAATATGACCATACCATCTCTCACCAATTCTGCGTACGACATTTTTTACAATATCGCACTGCTCATGCACCCACGTATTTCACTTTCTGTCTCTATTAGATACACCACAAATACCTCTTAAAAATGACATTTCCACAGCAGTCACGCGCTTTTTACTTAGTGAATAACAATGTAAAAGGCTATACAATAAACTTAACATTATCCATAAAATATAAGATTTCTTCTCAAAAATATTAATAGTTTTTCCATTGATAAAATAAAATAAATCAAACTACGTATAATTTTATCTTTGCAGTGTTGCCATACCAATTGGAAGCTATAACTGCAACAAACCATGACAAGAAAATGAAACCTCCACCAATCGCAATGGAAGAGGAAGAAATCTTGCAAACTGCAGCTAGCAATAGTTCAGATTTGGGATCAGGAGAACGCCAACGTCGCCTAATTCCATACATGACATTCTATCTAACGCGCAACTTCAATCGCCACATCGTCCCACAAAATGACGAACAGCCACGGTATCGATTAGTACCACAAAAGATACCGATATATCAAGATAAATACGTTGTTGCCAATTACCACCAACCAAAATATTTAGACCCTGCTTCTGTTCTCTATCAACCTAAAATTACATATACACCGTTTTTGGAAACAAACAAACTACCGGGCGGATTCACTCCAATGAGAGCCCCACAACCAATAAGGGTCCAAGTTTTGAATAGCCCACCAAAAGAACCTAATTACAGTACAATCTTTGATAAATTGTTGCATTTAAAACAAATACAAAAACCGCCACAGTATATTCAACAAGAACCACAATATCAAAATACAAAACCAAGTATTGCTACGCAATATTTTACAAGGAATTACGCGACGCCACGGCCTCCAACTAAGTTCATAACCGTTCAAAATTACCAACCTGAAACTAGATATAAAATTAATCCGCCAGCTAAGACTTATATACATACATACACTCCAGCAACTATTGATATTTCTAATGATAATAAAGTACAGAATTATGAAAATTTCGAATCATTAAAAACATATAATCAAATTCCTGCCCCCTTAATCGAACCGGAACAAGCTAAAACATATCAAAATTACGAAGAAACTAGTAGTGAAAAAGAGAATTACGAACCAGTTAAATACCAAAACTATCAGAAAAATAATGAGGAAACACATACATATGAACCCGTCAGCACATATCAAACTTACAGAGCACCAATAGAAGAACAAAAAAAATATGAACCAGTTGCTTTTAAACCTGTATATCGTCCTCCTCCAGTAAAAGCTTTCCAACCAATTTATCACCAACAAGAAATGACGCAGGTTCCCCAAACTGAAAATCCAAATTCTTTAAGTCTTATTCTGAAACAACTTCAACAGAGTAACACTTTACCCCATACATTGACGCCTGATAATATTGATAACAGTATCAAAACGTTGGTGCAAATTTTGAATGCATTGAAGCAAACTGAGAAATTTCAACGGCCTATCGTTGTGACTGAAACTGAAGATACAAGCACAATTGAGAATGAAGATGATTATGAAGATGATGTTGAACCAAGTAGCGTCAGTCAAGAGTTTCCTGCTAATACTCCAGAAGGAGGCACTCCTGGAAAACCTGGAATAGACTATCCTGCTTATTCGTTAATTCCTCAAACTGATTTCAGTTGCAAGAAGCAACGCTACAAAGGTTTCTTCGGCGATCCAGCCACTAGTTGTCAGGTAAATATAAACGTCACGAACTAATAACGCCACGGATTTTTTTTAAAAGTATCATTGCTGTTTTTAATTACAAATGTTTCAATCACACACAAAAAATAATCTGATGTAAGCAAATTTGTCTATAGTTTTATATGAAACAATCGTTTCGACATTAATATAATGTTTACATAGATTATAAAGCCATCAAATGGATATCTAGAAAATGTTTTTCAAATTGTTACGTTTTATCAAAAACTATTATTAGATTGTCTTATTTTATACTAAGAAATTTAAATGGAACAAAATTCCAAGTTTCCTTGTCTCATTTACAGGACTGTACATTTTTTGTACTCAAACCTCAAATTGTAAATTCTATTTAAAAAAAAAACAATCTTATTCGATATTTTATCATTTCATTCATAAATATAAATATGATTTATGAAAAATATATTTAGATCGTTGAGACCGCGTAATTCAAACGATATAGACATGAGTAAAACAATGTTTTTCAAATAATGGAACATTTTTACTGATTGTCGTTGATTTTTTAAGATTTCTTGTTGAAATATTTTTTAGAAATTATACTGAAACAACCAATTACAACTGTGATATGTTTAAATATTTCAGCGTCAGTCATGTTGTTTTCTAAATTTCTTTTGTATATAATTTTAGGTATGGCATTATTGTGACTTAAACGGTGGTCAAGCGTCCTTCCTATGTCCAAACGGAACTATATTCAGTCAAGTAGCGCTAACATGTGATTGGTGGTACAACGTGAAGTGTGCAACAACAACTCAATTATACGTTCTCAACGAAAGGTTGTACAAGTACATATTACCTTTTACACCGAAATTTCCAGAAGATTACAGTGGACCATTAGTAGATCGGTAAATATATATATTTTTTTAAATCGGTAAATGTAAATGTATATTAAAATAATTGAAAACTTATGGAGATATTTGTCGAACTCGACGACGCTAACAGATTTTTTATATGTGTTCATATACTTAGTATAGTCAATAGTTTAAATCGAACGGACTTTATGAGAAAACTCCTTAATATAAATATTTTTTAATTTTAGAGCTTTCTCGAGAAATGTATAAAAACTAATTAAATTGATTTATAGATATTTGGCTCTGAAATTCGCCGAAATGGAGGAAAAAATGAAAAAACAGAAAAAGAGTAAAACGGAAAAGCCTACAGATGATGCTCAAGCAGAAGCAGATGCGAATAAACTTGAAGATATTCAATCTGAGACTGAATCAGCATCAGTTGAGCATACAACAGTTTCAAGTGAAGAAGAAATAAATAAATGAGAATAGTTAAATTGTCTTTTAGACCCAACTATACGTGAAATTAAATTATGTAAATCTTAGTCCATCGGACGAAAAAGAGACCCATTGAACCAAAAGGATCAGAAAAGTTATGATAAAGTGCGTGTGAACTATTATAGTATAAGAACTCAATGGACGTGATAAGATCTTTAGAATTAAGTTAAAATGATTAAGATAAATTAATAATTGCCGCTTATTTTTTGTATATATTGCCATAATTAACTTCACTTACAGTTTACGTATAACTCTAGTCATGTTTTTACCAATTCTAATGATCAGTTATAAAACAGGTAAAGGTGACAAAAAATATTTAAAATTATGTTTTGTATATTGTTAAATTGCTTGTTATGTATTTAAGTTTAATAAAGTTATTAGATTAAAAACGATAAACACGTTTTTTAAAATAACGTACCGTAACAGGTGCATATCCTTAACATTAGGCGCAGTTATTTATGAAAAGGTCCCAATTCACTTCATATAAAATTTAAAATCAAAAGTATATACAAGCTACTCGAAAAAGCTTGAACCGCGACCTTGATGTGCGCAAAAGATGCTATTTGTTATTTTCTATCGTAGTGCCACTCACTCTTTTGCGCATATAGCGGTTCAAGCTATTCCGAGTTGCCTGCAACTCCTAATACTCATTGTAAACATGCAGTAAAGTATAAAAAGACTTACATGTTGTGTTGCTTTCATGCATCGAAGTATATGGGCAGCTTTCTGTCTGGTTTCTTTGAACGCATCCAACACAGTCATATTCTGAAATTAAAAACGAGTTATTTTCCAGTTGTACCAACCATAGAAATATCAAAATATATGTTTTTAGCGGAAATTATATATGCATATTACATATTCGAAAATTTAAAAAATACCTGATCTTCGATGGATATAACATCATGTCCACTATGCATCTTGATGACACAGCTAGAACACAACATATGCAAGCATGTTGTGCATGTATATTCGGCTGTTACAGTAGGATGTTTTTCACATAAAGTACTGAAATCCGTCAATCCAGAAATCTCAATTGAGTGTCGCGTATGCAACCGCAACAACTTCAATGAGGAATGCACTTGCTGATCACACGTTGAGCAGAATGTCTCGCAGCAACTATTGCAAATCCATTCCGCGTCTTTGTTACACTCTTGTAATGTACACTTCTTTGCAACTAATCACAAAACAATCATTATTGCCCTGTTAAATTAAATGTGACAGAATAAACATACATGGAAATTTATTGCAGTAAAAATAGTTTCTAGTTTAAGTCAGAAAAGATGTATAAATAATTTATATTTTGTTACCATATTTAATGTTAGATAAATTTTGATCCATGTCTTACCGTTTTTCGCTTCATGCTTTCGTTGTAGTTTTGATATGTCTTTTTTAGCTATCTTATTTCTGATAGTCGCGCCAGCTGGTTGATAAGGGAGCACTTGTTGCTGTTGATATTTAGAGCGATCATTAAATTTTGGTTTCGGTTCGGGCATACCCTGATTCAAAAGAGCGCCGAACATGTAACGATCAATTGGAAATAAAGTCCGGAACGACTCTATGTCATCATCGATAACCATTTCGTAATTGCATAGTTTGCATGCGATGGTTTTGAATTTGACCATTTTCTGTATACATTCTTCACAAATTGAGTGACTGCATGATAGCAATAGTGGTACTCGGCCACAAATATAACCATTGTGAACTGCAAACAATTCAAAATCATAATGCGAGTTTAGTGTTATGATTTTTGGTTATTATTGTTAAATCTAAATCTTACAAGTATTATTTAGGAGGAATTATTGTCTAATGTAAGTTTTGTAAATGGCTAGAAAGTTTCATCGAAAAGAGCAAAGTAACTGTCCTAGAGTGTATTAACATTTTCTATGTGAGTGATAACAAATTGTTATCTATTATTCCGTTTATCGCTGTTTGGATGTTATATGAGCTACGGAACAAATGTTTTGACATTTACCCTACATATTAAATTTAATTTGCAATTAGAAATATGTGGTTATATACACTACGCATTGAGGAACTGTGCATAGGATGCATGTGACGTCACATGAAATGTTAATGATACAACCAATAATTGTTAACAACTAAAATGGCGGTTATTGAATTATTACCCCGTGTTCGAATTCGTGTTTAAGTGTCTTAAATGTTCCACGCTACTAAATTACCTCATGAAATTAGGCTATTAGGTCTTTGGATTTAGGATGTTACAGAGCATACTAACATACTAAATTAAAATGGCGGACATGTTTTCTACAGCTGATGTTAGTATTTTCTGAAGTTATCAATCGTATGTGTGGCACTAGTATCCGTTTGAATTTATTTGAATATATATTTACACCCTAAATCCTAACTTTCCTAATGCAAAATACTATCAATCGAACCAAGCTTTAATACGATATTTAGCTGTTATTCGCGAGTCAAATCCCTTTTTGTTGTCGCAACTAGTCTACATCAAGCTGTTATTATTTATTAGATTAAACGATCAACAGCGACATTCATAAATGTATATCACTGAATTTTTGGATGTAAAATCAAAAATTATTAATGGTATAGAAGGTTAAGTTAATAAATGCTAAAATAACATTAAGTTGATATAAACGTGTTAATATGTATGCTATCTTAAACGTGGAATTGCAACACGAATCCCAAAAATGTCCATACAGTTACATATAATCAACAATGGACCGGTTGTGCCGTCATACTCTAGTTTACATGTTAGATTTCCGGTTAAAATATGATTAACTTAAATCGCAAATAATGCAGAAAGGAATATTTGAAATACATGTTTTATTTAGTAATATAGACCTTAAATAACGATTAATTTTTAAAACAAATCTAATTTTAAATCAGTCTAAGTTGGTTTTATTTTGTGCTACTATCTCAAGTAATTTGAGGAAATCTTGGGGGTATTCTCAAGTAATCTAGGGCACTTTCGGATGATCAGGTATAAGCATTTTTTTCGTGCAAATTGTAAAATTAAACCGATCAACCATTGAATATCGACTAAATGATTAATTTATTTTATAAACTTTAATAAAGAATCGATATTGTATTTCTAAGTTTAATAACAACAAATATTGTTGACCCCTGCTCTTAAATGTATGAAAATAATTATTAATGTAAACGTTATGTAAAGCACTCGTTCATTTGCAATACGCAATAAAAATGTAATCATCAATTTATGGGAGTTGGTGTTTGATGTAAACATAACCAAATTTATATATATATTACCATGTAGATTCAGACAAATACACACACACATGTAATTAGTTTTATACTTACTTTGAGTAGAATAAATTCGATTGCATTGACTGCATTTGTACGCCTTCAAAAATGCAATTTTTTCAAAGGCTTGTAAGTAAGGGCTCATTTCTGAACTTGCCATTTTTCTATGAAATCGTTTTATTCAATAGCGTTACACCTACATAAAATCACAATCATCAGCACAAGACACACGACATTTTACTTTTATTTACCTGTTTACTAATAAAGTTTATACCGGTTAATAACCGCTCGGTCGGCGCAACTAATGCAATGAGTAGTACCAACTGTGATCAACAAAATATTTGAATTTCAAGATCAATAACTTCTTCTTCAAGATACATTTAAAGGCGTTTGCGTTTATGTTATCATACTTTTATTATAAAATATTGGAAGTCTAAGCTAAATTTAAATAGATTTCATCAAATTATATGAAATTTATCAAATAATAGCACATATCGATTTATATAACTTCCCGCTCTTAAGTTTTAGAAATCACGTGAATTTCTGTTAAATAATATATTTTTTATTAATTGTATAAATAACATAGGATAATAAATAAAATTTCGTAACCACAACAAAGCTCAAATATATTTTAATAAATCATACTTTGATTCATTGGCCGTTTTTTAAAACTAACAAATATCTTTAAATTATTTTTCAATGCATTGTAACGTTTCTTTTTTCGAATGTATCAAAAAATAGATACTTTTTAACTATTTTGTTTGATTATTTACAACAAAAAATAAAACAAAAACACCTTTTAAATAAATATCCTTCGGCTAGTTTTTGTCTGTGACAACTAGACCGTCAAGCATTAATTCTTTTTAAAATTATTGCTATATGAAATGAATAAAGTTATTCGAGTGAAAATTATCTCGCATCATCAATAGTTGTCAATTTGAATGCGCGAAAGAACTTTACAACTTTACTGAAAAAACTCGCTCTTTCCATTTGATTATACTGCAAGAGTGCATCCTTGTCATATACACGTGTTGCTAGGTTGCACTTGTCGAAATAAAGCACTGCACATGCTCTGACACATCTATATACACGGTTACAGCATCTATCTAAACTAAATAATTGGATTAGTTCGACGGTGACAGAGCCAGCGAACACCTCTACACGCAGAAAAAATCTGCAAGAGCTTGAAGATTCCGCATATTCAACCAGTGGGACGTCAATGATCAACAGTTTCAAGACATTTGAATTTTGCAACACTTGTTTAACCGGCAACTCGCTCTACATTGAAATTCGCCGGGTGGTTTATCTTCAAGGCGCTCATAGAAGAGGTAACAACTTTTACCAATTTTAACAAGTTTCGCTATTTGAAGATTTCGATTCTAATTCATTTTATATGTTTTCTATTACGGTGTACCAAAAATTCTAGTTATTTGAAAATTAAATTAAATAATCAAATTTATTATAAAATAGTATTTTATGCATGAAATAAATAGTTTATTATTTTACTATTTGAATTTATATACATATTGAATTTTATACAATACAAAAGTAAAATGTGCATGAATTGATTTAAAAGAAGAATGAAGATTGTGCATGTTGCTATACTTTGATTATTTACAAAAATGTTTAAAGTACTTTTTTTGATTAAATATTTTTTATCAAAATCTGTCCAAAATGCAAATTATAGTGAATATAATAGTAATAAAATTTAGTTTAAGAGAAAAATAACAAATATATTTTCAAAAATATTTGCGTCTTAGAAAAAGTGAATTAAAATTAATTTTGAGCCATGATTACCTCACCCGCCGTTACCATCTTTTGATATGTGATCATCCATGTTATTGGTAAATAATACAATGGATATTTAAGAAAAACCTAGTTGGGATAATATTTAGTGTGTTTACAAATTTGGTAAAGTGGAAATTAAAATAGAATTTTTTATACTTAATAGTTTTAATTGTTACTAACTATTGATTCAACAAATTATTAATATATCTCAAATTAGCTTTAAAATTCATTTAGCTTAACCAGTTAGGGGTAACGTGTGGTCAATTAGATTGATTGATGTGTGCAACATTCTACTGCGTAGCATACAATCTCATTTAGATAAATAGTTTGAGTAAAACCATTTTTTTTTTCATAAAAATAAAATAAATTAAATTCTTAGATAAATCAGTTGTTTCAGAAAATTCATTTTTCATTCAGGACACATTTTTTTTATTTAAATGAAAAATATTTATCTATAAGCAAAAAAATATATTTAACAAACACAAAAACAAAATTGTTGCTTGATTTATTCAATAATAGTTTTTCGCATATTATCAATTTTGGCAATAATATTTATAAACACAGTGCGACGCAAATATATATTAAACTAATCTCCTATAGACTTGCAGTATTTCTCTCAAAATAAACTCGTTGAATGCAGCGTAATGCGAACAATTTTCGCTACTTTGAAATGATAAATCAGTGGATAGATATAATTCCTCCTCAAACCACTTGACATAGTGAAGGTTTAAGTTTTTCGTCATATTTTATTCTAACATGGCTTTAAAACTTTAAATGGTATTTTATCAGTTGTTGGATAAACCATAAGTTAAAACGAAAATGTAATATTTTGTCACTATTTTTTAAGTTTTCATATCTACGAAATAGTAAATATTTATTAAAAAAATCCTAAATTTTTATTAGTGTGAGTTGCTAAAAAAAATTGACAAATATATGTTGAGATACAATTCTATTAAAAAACAAAAATATAATTTTATCGAAATGCGAAGGATTTGATATTATAAACGTTTCCAGTGAAATAATAAAAATAATTGGAAATAAAAAACTATGAGAAACCAATGATAGCATACAGAAATAGGAAATTGTAATTTAAAAAGGATTTATTACTTTTTATCATAGGGTACTTATAATATCATGTCGTGAGGAATAAGCGCCAATTTTTCAGTCTAAGTGGTAGGACAGAAGGAGGGGGCAACATTTAAAATGTATATATTTTTTATAAAATTCCCAAATAATTGTTGCTTCTGAGAAAATATGCTTTAAATCTGATTAAGAGTAAGATGAATACTCGTTGATTTTATAAATGAAAATTTGCACAAATTTTAAGCTATACGACTATTTTGTGTTATCTACAATTGAAAAGAAGAACGTGTGGCGCACTTTGCATGCATGCGCAAGCCCTGGTCACCTCAGCCTTCTATAACCCTGATAAAGAAATCCAGGATTTCCATTCTTTTCAGTTCTAAAAATGTAACTAAATAACGACAAGGCAGAATGAGTGTTAGCTGTTAGTCACACTTATAAAATAAATTCAAAAAACACAAAAATATATCTCCATTCAAAAATAACTTTGTTATAAATTATTAAATACTTATTGTAAAAATTAATACATTTATTAGCCTTTACAATAAATATAAACAAATTTGGGTTTAAAAATTAACATATTTGGGTTTAAAAATTGACAATAGGACAAACTTGTATCCTGATCTCCTAATACTTATGAAAGAATAATTTATTGTCGATGCGTTAATAAAATATGCACTCAAGCAGCAATTTGGTTAGGTTAAAAGTATGAAAAATTGAGGCGTAGATATAAAATAATCAATAATAATTAATTTAAACGCTTGAATCTCTATTATTAGAAAAAATAATTACTGAACTACTAATATATACAAGTGCAAACAATTATGAAGAGAATAATAGTTAATACTAAATAGCAGTTCAAGCACTAAAATATGTAAATTTAATTTCAAATATATAATTATAAAGTTTAGTTAAAATTTTAAACTTAATTATTCTCATTTGAATTCGTAACTAGGATACACATTTCAATGTCAGCAAAGTTGTTCCGAAATTTCGAAAACGCACATGAATATAGTCACTGGAGCTTAAAACTATGTTCTTCAATTGTATTTGTATAAAAATTGAATAATACATTTATTACAATAGCTTTATAAAAAGTAACAATTATTAATTTTGGTTAGAATTATATATTAAAATAATTGCAAAAAAAAAAAATAACAAATAAAATGTATTTGAGTGTTTCTATGAGAATCATGAAATTAAGATAAATTATTATTATAAAAACTCTTGGGAAATCATTTTCTGAAATCATTTATAATCAATTACATTATAATTACACAAAATATGAATACATTATTCAAAATATCGATATACATAATTTAAAATGGTTTTCTCTTAATTTTATTATTTTTATATTGATGGTGATGCAGTACGACAGATTCTGAACTAATATTTAATTTAAATATGTATCAAGTTTGCGTTCATTACCTTTTCCTTTATATCATTGAATATTTGTATGCCATCAAAGTATAGCAAAAAAAAAAAATGTGAAGAAACAGAAGAAAGAAGACAATCTGGAAGATTCTAATATTTTCATAGAATCATATTTGAATTGAAAGTAGCGCCTGTTATCCTGATAACGTGTTTGCAGTATTACGTGAACGTTGTGCGGTACAGCCTAAATTACAATATGACAATCGGAATATTTTTAGCAAAATAAAAATAAAGTTAATTCTATCAAATATTACAAAGGATTGCATTTTATTACGATTATTTCGTGATTTTAATAGGGCCATGTTGATTTTTCGGTGGTTTTTGAGTAAAATTTGCTGGCTGCAAAGAATAATTTTTTCCGTCTGGTATCAGAGTAGGAAAACAAAAATAATAGAAACTGACAGATTAGCATGGCAGGGCAGTGGAAGTTGAGAAACGGGAGGTGATGTGATGGCAAAAACTTTATTAACGGTAAGTATTTTAATATATCATACACATATTATTTGATTTCAACCATTTATCTAATCATTATTAACCTCGACGTAGCATAGTGTAGAATGTGTGTTCAAGTGAAATATGATATGTATTTTTCTAAAATAATCTAACGAGTTCATAGCACACGTAGAATCACAATGGCGGTAAAGATGACGAATATAAGAAAAACATACTTGTTTCCCTAACAGTTTCCACGATTTAATTCATCTCATCGTGTAGTTTTAAGGCTAAATTTTCATTTAATATAAATTAAATCAAGCTTACAAGTATTCATTTCTATAAATATACAACGAAATTCTTTGTAGAAAAGTGTTTTTCATTACGGCTATGTTTAGCGTGAGTGCATCTAATAAATGTTTCCAGTGACAAGAATTACGTTGTTTATATTATTTTATTTTTAAAAATACATATTCGGTTTTGGTCATCGATTGATGGTGATTGAAAATTTATATCTGCCCTACATACAATTTCTAGCCTATATTTAGACTGGATTAGATTTCGTTTTGTGAGTGTTTCCGTGTATTATTTTCGAGTAAATGTAAGTTTTTTCTTGCTATTAAGAATATTTTCGAGTATTTCCGTTGTTAAATGTGTATGTGGAAGATATTTCAATATTGTAGTTGTAATTTCGTAGAGAATGCCCTCCGGCAAAAAGAAGATTACATTCTCAATAGGTTAACTGTAAAACTTTGCTTTGTACCTTCACTTTTGGGTCAACCTAATTACTGGAATTTTATGTTCGTATGGACATATGGTGAAGCGATTTAAAACTAGATTTTTAACGCTGCTCCTGCAGATGTGTTTTATAAATATACATTTTATAAAAAGTTTACCGTTGTTAAAAGTTATTAGTTGTTCGGTTGTTGTACTTAAGTACAGTTGAACATTTATCAGTATTTCATGTACATTTTATAGATGTACTATAAATCTGTTTGTGGAATGTGTTAAAGTAGTTCATATAACCTCAAATTCGAGGTACTTGACAAGTGCTACTTATGAAGGTATGAATATATCGGTAAAACGTATCCATTTTACTTTATAATCATTGAACTAAGACGAAACATTTATATGTGACCCTTTTGCACATCGTATACTTAGAATTTACATAAATATCTTTGAAACAGTTATAATGTGTTTGTTTTCCTAATTTATACTTTAAAAACAAATACAATTATGTATTTTTTGTTGATTTTTGATACTAAATTTAGAGTTTTTTTTATGTATAAACTAATATAATTTCACGTAACCTTAAATTATATGAGCTTTAGTATGTTCCAGTTCACAAAATAAATGCTTAGATGTTTACATTCCATTCTTCTCCCACTATTTACCAAAATCTTTTTCATATATTATATTACGAACAAATCGTTTGTAAATCTAATAACTATTTACAATAATATAAACATCAGCCCTGTGTTGGCCCTAAACTTTCTTTTACGTAGTCAGTATATTTAGATTTGATAGTATATAAATTAAAATATAAATTGTTTAAATTTCAAGAAAATATTTTCATTCGTTATGGCCAATAAAATTGTAAAGATAGTTTATTATCAGATTTCTAAAAAAACATACGTATTTTAGGTTTAAAATGTTCGATTCTATAGTAGTATAAAGAAAATATAATTATTCATTACACATTATTAAAAATTATTATGGCCGGGCATTTTTTAGTTTTCAAATGAACTTTAAACCAGACAAAATATTTTCATATATTTTTTACTAACCTTTGTAACGTTTTTTCACTAAATTTATTTGTGACAATAAATGTTAAATGTCAAAGTAATTGCATATTTAAAACAGTTGGCATGCATAGTAGATGCGATTTATTCTATATAATTTTCCATACCTATGTAACTATGGCAATATAAATAAGATAATAGCAATTTTCTCGTAACTGGCACACTTTTTGAAGAAATGTTTCAAACAAAATTGGTCAAAATATTAATATCTTTAACTATAATTATAACTATTTTACTGTAAGTGCAGCCGTTTCGAAAATATGCAAAAAGTGACTCAAGTAAACATGCACTTCCGGTTTGAATATGCTTTTCAAAAATAGGAGGTTTTCTTCCCAGGCATATACAAATCTTAAGTTTAAAATTTCATAATTTTATCTTCAACAGTGTAGGCTGTAGAGCGCTTACAGGCACACACACACACACAGACGTTATTCCAAACAACATCGGCCATGTGTTGGCCCTAAACTTTCTTTTACGTAGTCAGTATATTTAGATTTGATAGTGTATAAATAAAAATATAAAATGTTTAAATTTCAAGAAAATATGTTCATTCATTGTCCAATAAAATTGTAAAGTTAGTTTATTGTCAGATTTCCAAAGAAAACATATGTATTTTAGATTTTAAATGTTGGATTTTATAGTAGTATAAAGAAAATATCATTATTCATTACATATTATTAAAAAATATTATGGCCGGGCATTTTTTAGTTTTCAAATTTTCGTTAAAATCTCGAGATTTTTTTTTTCCATGATTACAATACTTATTACTTCGTAAAAGAATGAAAAAAACATTCATTAATAACCACATAGGTTTTAAATAAACGTGAATATTAGAAACCCAAATGAAGTTTTTAATGTTTATACTTGTCTCTGATTTTATGATCTATCAACCAATCAAATACAGGATCTCATTCGCCATCTATAAGCTTAACTGGAACATAACGACCCTAAACCTAACATTGCTTCAGGTGACTTAATCAAACGGTACTATTACAAATTGTCTATACATTGTAATAAATAACACTAATTACAGTTATGACTATTTCTCAGAAGGCATTTTAATTTATAAATTTGATATAAAATATTTTTTAAGTCAGCTCTAAAATATTAATAGTATTATTTTATTAATTAATATCTAATAATAAATAGCAACCCATAAACCTTAGTTAGTCACGTACAAAAATTAGAATCTTTAACATTATTTTATTTAATATTATTAGTAATAAAATTATTATTAGATTTTAGCTTTTCAATTTATTTTAAAGTTTAAGGTCAGTAGTATAAGTTTGGTGTTAGCCAAATGGAATTACATAGGTCCATGAAATTGATACTGTTGCTAAGCTAAACCAACTATCAATTTGCCGAATGAATATCAAAAACTTATATTACTGTTTAGCCAAATTGTTAATAGAAGTAGAACACGTGGTGTCATATTGATTAATGTGACTAATTATATTTTAATCATATATAAAAGAAAATTGTACTATAAATGTAATGAACAACCTGTAGGGCATTTTTAGAGCGTAAATTTAGACTCAATTAGAGTGTGCTACAATAATCATTTTAAATCTAACATCACGTAAGTTAATCATAATTTTTTGTTTTAAATTAATAAAGTATATGTAGGTATATAAGGGGTTGCTCAATGATTTTTTAGAGTTTAAAGGATGATATTCATTTAAACTTATATCGGTGATTGAGTTATATATGTATATATAAGTGTAGGCGAAGCAAGCAAGCATAAGAAAGTAACTAATAGGTACAACAGGAAGACACTTTTATTTTTATTTTTTATTTGTCACAAGACCTACTTTAAGAAGGAAATGTGTTTGATTATATTTATATATGTGAATTCTCTTCAAAATAGGTGTTTCACAAGTAACCATGGATCAACAATTCTGCCTCCGATGGAACAACCATCCAACAAATTTAACCGACGTCCTGAGCAGTTTATTAAAACGCGAAGCACTGTGCGACGTAACACTAGCTTGTGATGGCGAAACGTTCAAGGCCCATCAGACAATTCTGTCGGCATGCAGTCCTTACTTCGAGAATATCTTCCTGCAGAATATACATCCACATCCAATCATCTTTCTAAAGGACGTTAATTACAACGAAATGCGTGCCCTACTCGACTTTATGTACAAGGGCGAGGTGAACGTGTCGCAGAACCTTTTGCCCATGTTCTTGAAAACGGCCGAGGCTCTTCAGATCCGCGGTTTAACTGATAATAATACGCTTAATAGTAAAAGTGGTAATGGCAGTAATAGTGGTGGTGGTGATACAGACTCCATGGTGCCTGATCGGCGTGAACGACTCGTCGCTGGCGAAACAGATACACCGCCACCGACTCAAAACGAGAAACGAAAACGCAAATCCTCAAACAGCTGTGATATGACCGCGAATACCGACAGATTTCACAATTTGGATTCTCAGGTAAAATAAACAATCTGCTTTGGTATACACTCGACTTTCTTATCGACAAAGTGTATTAATATTAATCATATGTCACCCTGACACATTTCCTAAACATCATTTCTCTATATCAAGTTTTCGACAAATATATTTTAGCATATCTCAAAAGAATTCCCAAATAAAATTGTTGATTTATATATTTTGTTAGTAAATACTACTTCTTAAGTAAATAAAAACATATGTATACTAGAAACATTATTGCTAGTGACTTACGTCACTACAGTTTAGCAAAATAACACATTTATATACATACAAATTGAGTGTGAGGATAAAAAATGTTGTTTCAATAGCGATTTCTGACAAGTCTCTACTTACGTTGTTTCTGGTATTCATGATGAACAATATGAACAAATCGATGTTGAATGATGATTTGTTGCTTTGGTAGGTACTGGCAGGAGGAAACTATAAGTCTCATGCGTCCATATCGTTACCAAAATTGAATCCTATCTCACCTGGTGATCGGGATGGATCTGCTGAAGACATGCGGGTCTCGTCTCCACATCTTCCCGTCATCAAACAAGAACCAGGTGGAGATGGATCACATCTCGACTCCTATCACACCATGTCAGATGGATTGCAAACAGTAAGTTTTTAGTTCATATACTCAAATATAAATATATGTAGCCATAACCTTAGAATCAAAAATATTTTACTTTATTGAGCATGCTTTATTTACTGATTTGAATATAATTTTAAATTGAAATAAACTTAAATAATATAGAGCTGATCATGCATTTTTGAAGTCATATTTAAATAAAATTTCAATATATATAGATATGTTTTAACATTTAATTTCAAATATTTGCTATTCTCCTCGTAACATGTTTTAATCGAGGGGTTGACCACGAACAAAAATAGTGTATGCCAGATTACCTGAAAATTTCCTCAATTTACTCGACATTTCCGTGAGATTGCTTCTAGATTACCTTAAGATTTCCCCAGTGCTGCACATTAGAATTCTTTTGTGGTTATCCCCTCGGTTTGAATTATAAAATGTAGATTTATTGTGTAATATATTTTAAATGTGCAAATTTACGAGTTAATTGTATCATAATTATTCATTTTTAATTGCAACAAACTATTTGGGCGTTTTAAATTACATTGTAGTAATTATATTTTTACTCATTATGTTGCACTTTGCAGTAGTAAAAGTCCGAATAAAATATCGAATAACAATAAATAAACATATAGTTTATTCGGAATTTTATTTTAAATTCTGATCTAAGGTTAATTAGATACTTTATTTAAAGCTAGTTGTAAGGTTTCCAAATATGTATGTATATCCTTATAAATAAATAAATCTAGATTATTTTTCATTCGTGAAAAGAAATATAATTGTTTAAAATTGTTATTTATTTAATTGAAATGATATATATATATATATATATATATATATATATATATATATATATATATATATATATATATATATATATAACGGAAGCCGTGCAACTGGTTTTATTTTGCTTGTATATAGTATTATGTATTAGTAATTATGTGATGCTTCATTAAGCTTATAACAAAACAAATACACAAGTGGTGGACCAAATAGAACATATTTTACTCTCCCCCAAGCGGGAAGGAAGGGATGCTATACTATACAGTAAATAACAAAATTGCTAAAGATATCTCTTCAAAAAAGAGATATTTCAAAAGAAACTCGCTAGAAATAAATAAAGAAACTGGTATTCTGAGCTCGCTTGTAACTCAATTTTAGCTCAAATCAATATAATTCGATAATATAACTTCATTTCATGTGTTTGTGAACGAACTCATTATTATTTAGGGTCGGGAAAACTGATTTTTCTATTAGTGTTATATTGTTATGATAAGTAACTGCAAATTTTGGTAATACATTATATATATATATATATATATATATATATATATATTTTATATATATATATATATATATATATATATATATATATATATATTTATATATACATATATATATATATATATATATATATATTACTTAAACCCAAAATTGTCATCTTGCGATGAATGTATTTAACTTATATTTTAAATACTCGAAAAGCTATAATAAAGTAATTTTGTATGAAAATTTAAGCGTGTATATTATACAATGATCATTTAAATATTTTCATGCATAACTTCTTAAATTAAGCTTATTTCCATATTTAAAAATAAATTTTACTAGCTAAATTATGAATGTTGCTTAGAGTAAATTAAAATTGCAAATGGAAAAGTCAAGTTTTCGTAATTATTTTCCAAGGTTAGCAACGTTAATATAAAAATCAGTGATTCCAATTTAACAAAAATAATGAGTTTGCCTACACTTTCCAGAAATATTCATGTGTTTATTAATCCAAAACAGTTATCAATTGCGATTGTTACAGAAAAAATGTTAAATAAACTGAATTTCCAAGAAGATAAATATAATTTTAAATTGAACTTATAATTCATAAAGGCAATAGTGTATATTAGGATTGGTTTTAATTTTAAATTGAGTTAGAATAAAAAAAATAACAACTGAGCTAAGAATACCAACAATTGTAATTAAGACAAAAATTTGCTTGAGTAGCACAAAAGTTGAAATAAATCCTTTCCTTCTCTGTTAACAGACAAATTTGTCGGAGTGGGGGAGAGACAGGAACAATGGGGAACCCAGCACTTTTACACAATTAATAAACCAAACAAAGTCAAATCAAATCACAATATCCGAAATCGCATCGAAACACAACGTCCTCCGGCAATATTTAACTACTTCAACTGGTATTCAACACCAGCACCAATACCAACAACCATCACCAAACCAATTCCCCAGTCCGCTTAAGCGTAAAAAAGACGAACAAACTCCCGGCACGTCACAAGAAATCTCAGTTATACAAACGCCCACCTCCCGGGGAGGTAATGTCCGACAATCCGGACAAGGAACACGAAAAGGTGGACGCTTCCGACCCGGGTGGTTGGAAGCTTATATATGGCTTCAATACGACGCAAATCATAATATTATGTTTTGTAAATACTGCCGAAAATGGAGTGGAAACATGCCGGATATACGCACTTCGTTCGCCGAAGGAAATTGTAACTTCAGGTTGGAGATCGTTAACCATCACGATAAGTGCAAAGCGCATCGGTTGTGCATGGCGAAAGAAATCAATCTCGAGCTTGAACAAAATGAGATTAATAAACAAACGGAGGAACAGTAGAATGTGATATACCATGGTTGTGGTGATGGTGTCAACAATTTGACCAGAAATTATACTCTCAACAGACATTCGTAAAATTCCATTACGTTAGAGTTACTCAGGGACAGAAGATAATACTTTGGCAAGCATACGTCGTTCTGTGTCGAATTTATGAATTCATTTTATTTTGTTAGTAGCTTGAGCCGAATACTTATTAATTAGAATAGTTCATATAACTATTTCGTTATTATATCAGAATGCGTTCTTGTGACATGAACATAAACCATTTAGTTTACTTAAAGCGAAAATTTACCTTTGGTCAGTGTAACAGCTATTTTTAAGAACTGATCAATCTACTATATTGCAGCTAAACTATCTCCGTAATATTCCATATTCCTTTATGATTAGAACATAAATAGACATATTAGTCATGTGGCAAGCTTTTGCTATAGAGAAAATGGCATATACATCTTTATTTTGTACCCTTATATTTACTATAAACCATATATATTAACTTTAAAACGCTACAATTACATATTTATTTAATATTAAAATTTGTAACTAAAATTTCAAATTTTAGAACTAGATTTGTTGTCAATGACGCGAAAGAACACCTACTTCGACATTCAGTTCTTTATACAGTCCACTTTAGGAAAATTATCTGATTGAGCAATAAACCAATAACTAAATATAATTATAAGATTAGATAGCATTGCATTTGTTGTGGCAGCTAATATGATTGCCGAATCAAGTAAAAATAACTACATAAATCGTTACCAACTTAATGTAATATCCCTATTACTCATTAAATATACGATTATAGGCGTGTGACGTCACATGCCTATGTTGACGCGAAACTTTAATAATACAAATGTTTTAAAATAAAATTTAAGAAGAAGAAACCGTTTAGTTTAAAATAATATTTACTCGTAAAAAAGCTTGCCACATGCCTATTCTATTGACTAGTGTGAAAGAATCATCTGAATCTAATCAACAAGCGTTGTACATAAACATAATATGCGTAATCTAGGCTGCATTGCAATTTACCAACTTGAAGCAATAAGCCGACTATTATTTCAAATGTTACATGAACGTATTCAAATTTATGCAGTAAGGGTTAAAAGGTCAAATTGTTTGATTAATAGTTACAGTTGCAGCAAACACGAATTTAACTAAAGGCTAGTGTCATTTCAATTGTTAGTTACATTGGTTATTAATTTTTCTATATATGTAGTTTTTGTTGCTCTAATATTTAATTTTGTTTAAAACTTATTAGGTGCTATGTTACTCTTTGAAGTGATAATATTTTAATTATATACTATAAACCATCTTCCGAGAAAACGACCCCTGTAAGTCATTTATTGTTATAACTATTTACAAATGCATAATAATATCTACAAAAAAAATTATTAAACAATGAGCAATTCATCCATTATAATTCACTAGAATTTGATAAGTGATTTAATTTAGCGTGAGGTCGTTCTATCGAGAATGAAATGTTTTAACTTTGAATCTTAAATATTATTAATTAACATGTATGTACATTTGAACATACATATGCCCTATGCAAGATTATTATTAAGGATTGTTAAGAATTAAAAAAATATTTATTTTTTGAAATTGTCCAATGGTATCTTAAGAATCAAAAAAATTTATATACATGTGTATACCTTTTTGTGAAAAATATATATTGTGAATTGCATTTTGAACTATAATAATGTGTTATTATTATAAACGTACTTGAAATATTTATGGGAAAAGGAGTACGAATCGTATCAAAAAAATGATAATAAATTATGCTAGAGAAATGTATCAAGAGAATCTTGAACAAGAAAACTATATTCAAGATAAATCAGCAAAAGAATTAAGGAAAAATAAATATTACTACATAGATGTCAATTACTACCAGATCAAAACCAATAAAATGGATAGAGGATATTAATACGTTTGCGCATATCTCATGCAAACGCTATTCATAGTGGAATAGTTGATAATAAAGGCTAAAATGGCATGTTTGCAAACGCAGTATTATGAGAGTAATCACCAGTACTATTAAATCTAGATACGCTGTAATTTGAGCTACAGAAATGCTTCTGTATCCTAGGTTTAATCGTGGCAACTGTGAGAACAGAAAGTCAACTATAATCGACATTTTTATAGAGATAAATTCTATTTCGTGTATATTACTCTTTCATAATAGAGATTTAAAAAAATAATTTAATATTTGGTAAGTACCATACTAACGCCTTGGTTTCCAGTATTCTAAATATTACTTAACTCAACCCGTCTATTGGCAACGAATCTCAAAAGTTTTACGATTCCAATTAAATAATTGCCTTAATTCGAGACGACAACGGCAATTGGTGAAACAATTAAATACAATCAATTAGATATTGCATTTAATTATTCAAACATATAACAATCTCAGCAAATGTCAATAATATTTTCAGGTAGAACTAGTTTTATTTAAATTATTTTCGATTTTTACACAGTTGTTATAATAGCCACTACTATAAATCCGGTAGCAAAGTCAAGTACATAAATAATAATTATAGTATGATTATGTAATACTTCAATTATTAGCGTGTACAATGAAATGGTGCGTATAAACAAGTCAAAAAGACTTATTTGCACTAATCTACACGCACTAACCATTGTTAGGTTTACATAATTATACTAATTTTCTATTACAGTGAAAACTAAGCGTTATACTAACGACTATGAAGTTGTTCTAGAATAAATTCAAATGTGAAATTGTTCGTTTTAAATATTAAGGATGAATTCCCCTATATTTTTTCAGGCATTTGGTATACTCTTGTTAATTGAATTTTGTGAATTTTCAGGGTGGCAGTATGAGTGTAAATTCAGACGACCTACTTGTTGCTCACGGATTAACGGACGCAAATGAAACGGACTCGAAATTAATAACGCCCACGCAAGACACAACGGATATCATTGACGGTAAGAAATCATTTCATGTTTTAACGGAAAAGTTTAAGACATTTCAATTTGCGATTGAAATTTCTTATGTTCTTTTTCCTAGTGTTACATTTATATGTTTCAAACAATCGGGTGTGGTTTTTCTTTCTTTTCCTTTTATTCCTATTACAAAAAAAAAAAATGAAAATCCATGTATATTTCCTTGACAAAACATTAAATCAAGGGCATTACAAAATAAAAATATTTTTTAAATTTTGAAATTCATAATTAACTATAATTTAATTAAAATAATTTGATACTAATTTAACGTGTTACCAGGATTAAAACTGTTATAAAATATATTAACAAACAAGCTTATGGGAAGTTCATAGTTTAGAATAATGCTCAAACTTTGTTTAAGTATTAAAAAAGCTATAAATATGGTTATTATAATTTATTTGATATTTCTTGAATCTTTGGCCAAAGAGGTGAAAGATGTTAAATTAATTAAAATGCTGCATTACTGTCAAAATGCGCCATATTTACAAAAATATGGTTCAAAAATATCCAACAATAATGTCGCAAATTAATCATTTTCACATCCAAATCTTTCCCAATTATATATCTTATTTCAAATAAATAAAAGAACAAGTTTAAATAAATCGCAACTTAATCTATACATTCTTACGCTTTTATATTACTTATTTATGTTGTTATAACAATATTCTGAACTACAAACCTTACTGGCTTTTTTGCACGACGTGTAGCGGAACATATAACCACACTGGCTTTCGTTCTGCGGCACAGTGTTTCTTAAAATTGTATGTGGTTTTCCGTTTGCACTGTTTTTACTTTAGGTTGTTTAACTGAAATTACATTATTTATTATTACACAAATAAGTAAATGCGCATTACAATTTTTTAACATTTTAACTTCTGAAAACACTATTCTGCATCTTCTATCATTTAGCGAATAGCAAACAGGCAGTTAAAATGTTAAATTAAATATACAACAAATCTTAATATACATTAACTGGTGTATACAGGGTATATATTGTAGTGTAATCATTTTAGACAAATAATTACTAGACATAAAATACATACGTCTATCATTTAGCTAAACGGTATCTCTAGCAATAATTTTTCTAGTATTGTCTAGTTATTATTAGTCTGAGGTAATCACTATAGATATTTAGGAAATTGTAAGGAGTACAAAGTTGGTAAAATTATTAAATGGCTAAATTAACCTTTTAATTATTTTTTTCGACTTTGTATCTTATAATTTCCGAAATATTAATCAATACGCAATACACTCTGTAGTTTGTTATACTTTAAATAATAAGTAAAAAAGGTGCAAATGAACAATTTCCTATTAAACAATAATCTAATTTAGTTCCTTAGTAAACGTAAAATTAGTATATTTCATTATCAGTATACGTATATTTAGTTTACAACCCTTTTAGTTATTAATTATAACTGCTTTCAATCATGGATAATAGCTATTAAATTTTCATTTCATTTAAATGCACTTCGTACATCCGCTTATTTTAAAACACACCTAACTTAAAATGAAACATATAAATCTAACACTTTCATATTGTGTTAAATAGCATGAAAATTATTTTTCTTGGGATAAAAAGAAAAGAATAACAATTGCACTGATTCCTCCAAAACTTTGGTTACTGTACATTTCCTTTTTAAATTGTGGTAGTAACGCATGTGGCATGTATTTTATTATTTGATTATGCAAAAAAAACTAACTATCGAAATGTACGAATATTTGAAAAATGTGAAATCGATTTTTACTTCCGAAATTATGGTGCATTTTTTTTTGAAAATGAGGTGTATTTATCATATAAATGTACGGTTTTTTGTATTATTGGTAATAGTGATTATAAAATAGTTTTTGATAATAATAATTATTAAGACTGTTTGAAGCCCTCATGTGATCATATAGTATTTCTGGATACTTTTAGTATTTATATCGGGAGCACTGAATAGAGTATATACTGAAACTTACATACTTTATTTACTGCTTTAGATTTAAATACTAAACGCAGCCATAATTGCTTGTATACTATGGTCAAAATTAATCATTCTCTAAAAATTGTCGAATATTTAAATACTCAGTGAACGGAGGAGTTATGAACGTATGAAGGTAAAGTGTTTTACAAAAACGGAAAACAATCGAACTGTATCGAGACTATTTGAATCTGTTTTACGCGCGCAAACGTCCCCATACTTTAGTTAAATGTGAGATTGGAATCTATTTGAATTTAGGACTACGTCTTCAGAATATACTCCTGGTAGTCTGGGTAATCTTTAATATATATATAAAGCCTATGGAGGATTTGCTCTGTATTCTATCAAAAGTAAATTCACATGTTTTGGATCGCTGTTCTGCATTCTATATTTAATTATTATACTAAAGAATTTAATGCGGTCGTTTATACGTAAATAAGCTGTTTTACGTAAATATTATATTTTTGCGAAATTTATATCCAATATTTTAAATCTGCTATATTAGAATTACATCGATTAATTCAATTGCGATGTTAGTTGGCTTAAAATTCAAAAATTCGTTTTATTATCTGTTTGAAAATATTTTTAAATTTATAAGGAAGTAACATTGCATTTGAAATGATCGATACAGGAAAATTATTATTTCCGGTCGGAATATGACAGGTTTTTAATATTTGCTATTAATTTCACAAAAATAAAATATCTACGTAAAATTACACATTTATGTAAACGGCAACTTCAACATTTATTTCGAATATACAAATGCAATTAAAATGCCACATGAGATCTTGGAACAGACCTTAACTAGAAACATAAACCAGTGAAGACTGAGGGATGAAACAATAATAAATGTCTTAAGATATTTGAATAATTATGATGCAATGATGAAGTGTAGGTGGTGGTGATTTTTGAATTGAAAATAAAAAATTCTTTAAAATTGTGAAAGTGTAGATGTCTTGTGTATCGTTAAAAATATATTGGAAAAAAGTCGTATTGGGATATATAATAGTGAGTATAACTTGTAATATTTACATTTCAAAATCAGTATCAGTTGTTTAACAATAAATAAATATTTTCCAATTATTTTCAGGAAACAAAATTTAAAACTAAACAAACAAAACAGTAGTTCTTCTTTTTTGTATTGTATAATACTATTGATGATTAAATGTTGTGTTTTTATTATGAACATACATTTTATTTCCAGGATTTATGAAAACAGATGACACAATGTTTGTTCCTACTGATAAGGGTGGCAGTGGAGGTGGACAAAAAGGTCGCCGGCGGAAATACGTAATGGAAAATGGAATGTTTAAATGTCCATATTGTGACAAACCTGTTTTAAATATCGATAAACACTTAGAAACGCATGGCAAAATGATGTACGATTGTTTTGTATGTGGTGCCAGCCTCACACGCAAGGATAACTTAAAACGGCATATACGAATGCAACATTTAGATAGCACTAATAATCAAACATATATGTCTTACTGATGAAGATTACGTATAACTTATTTAAATAATGTTTATCTTTTCTAGACTGCTTACTACTATTAATTATTTACGATTTCATTCGTAGTAAGTGTATATTTTTAAATTATTTTTTGTAATAAGTTTCATGAATATATTCTGATTTGTAATATGTTATAAATGGTTTTTCTTGCCTTGAAACCCAAATCAAAAGACAGATTTATTATACCAAACATATGCTTATAAAAAACTTACTTTTCTATTCAAATATCAGACATTAATCACCTACATACATGATGCACGTAACTTAAATTTCATATTACAGAACTTACTTTCAAGCATCTATAAAAAAGAATCTTCATTATCGCACTGTTAATCTAAGTCTTAACTGCGGCATTATTACTATAATTGGTATATTTATTTAAACCTGCAATGATTAGCAAATACGTCATTTTTATTTGTTAACATTATATACATAATAATAACACGCACTATTCATTGTAGAATTAGATAATGATCATGTAGTGAAGACCACATATCATCTACTAATATTTAGCTTGGCGCGTTTCATGTTTTCAAACTGCCGTTCTCCAAACAACCTTTTCCTGAAGTTTTTTTTTTAATAAGAAAATATGTTATTATAATATTGAATTAGCTTTCGTCAAATTGTCTAACTTTGAATAAAGTTCAATAGTTTTTACGATATCATCAACATGGTCTCGCAATTAATAGGTTGTATTTGACGATTTAATTATTTGACAAACCATATTTTCTATTTCATTCGGAAATGATATAGTAATGTCTGTGTGAATGAAATTGAGTGATTCATTTATTATATAATAGTTTCAAAATTTAACCATACTTTACACTCAAAAATTAAAAAATAATTAAGTTTTTTTATTTATAAAACGTTTTTTATTGAATATTAGAATTGTGAATAAAAATGCGTTCTTGATACCATTTAAAATCTGAAGCACTCTGAGCAAGAAATAGAAAAAGAGATACGACGTCATTCTGCAATACTACTTAATAACATGATCCGTATTTTACATTTGCTCAGAATGGTCCAAATTTTAAAACCTACTTAGCCAAGACCTCGAAAAATATTAATATAATATTTTGTTTATTATTTTCATATTGTTATCAATAATGAGACGTATCTCAAACCATGTTAATAATTGCCTATATTAAATAAATAAATTAAAACATTTACGAAAAGCTCACAATTGGGATAAATACGGCTGTTGTTGGTGATGGTACCTGTCTCTGTTCCAGCTGTGTGGCGGGAACATTTGATGACGGTACCAGAGCCAACGACATCTGCATGTGATTCTGCTTCCATTTCGAGCGCGACTGCGGCGGCAAGACGCGATCGCACTCAACCTGATTATTACAGCATGTACACGCGATCCGCACAAAATCCGACGCTGTTCTCGTGCAATGTGTGCGGGAAAACTGTGAGCAATCGGTGGCACCATTCGTTTATACATCAACCGCAAATGAACTGTTGTCCTATGTGCAAGCAGACATTCACACGTCGCGATAATATGAAAGTGCATATTAAAGTTAAACATGGGAACTGGATTGATGTTCAATAACGGTTATCATAATGATATCTCAGTACACCCTTATTTAATAGAAATTTTAATTGAACCCTCGATGACCGTATTGAAATAGTTTTATGTAAAATCGTGCCATAGTATTGAATCAAACCATATTAACCTCTTACTGTATATGTTATTATATTTTAAAAGTTATAAGTAGTCATTATTATTTTTTAAATTCACAAATTGATAACAAATATATGAAATAAAATTCAACTTACAAAACAAAACATGAGTCAAATATTTTGCACAATATTATATTAATTTGATCATTATAAATATCACTCATATACACTTAAATGCTAACAATTTATAATTATTCGCTTTTGATATATAATGGCGTCACCGCAGCTTCATCATGTTTTTTAATAGATCAACATTGATATATTTTTTAAAAATTTATATACCCTACAATTAATTATGATTCTTCATACATTTATACAAAACTACATTAAAAATAAATATCTATATGGCTTAGAGAGTTTTAAGTTGGCTAATAGTAATCGTGCTAGTAGTTTTACTATGCAATATTTGGCGCGGTAAATATCGTAATCTATTTTACCGGTCGAAACAAGTCCAACGATCTCACGTGATAGAGTAGATGTGAGAGTAACGCAAAAGTAGCGCAATAGGCAAACCAATACCATTATTTGATAAAATAAATAATACGATAATTGAAAATAAATATTATGAGGCACACATTTTTTTGGGATTAATTTTATTATAAAAATAATGCATAGCCTACTATAAAGTAAGGGGTTAAACTGATTTTAAGATTCGTATGGCTTTCTAGGAAAATATAAATGTGATTTGTTTATACTGATGATATTATCGCCATATTATTTTTTTAATATCTGTCATAATCTTTTATGTACAATTTTTTACCTCTGTAGACATTTCGTAACAAAATAAATACGTGTATATAAATGTTATGATTGGTTATTTTTCTTCTGGCTAATAACAAAAAAATTCTACAATTGCATGCTATAGCTCTAACAAAAGAACAAACTTAATGAGTGGGGAATTTTGATCTACCTGTGTGTTTCATTTAATTATTATTTAAAACTGGTGCTCACTTCAATCACTGCTATTTATTTACTGCTGTCATCTCCTTCAACACACAAAACCACACCATAACGCTGTCGCTATTCTGCTGTCACCTGTTCAACCACGCAACATTTAGATATGATTGATGACGGACGCATCTGTTTACATTGTGATTGGTTTACATTATTCATTTTGTATCTTGATTGGATGACCAAACTCAATGTATTTATTTATATTTACGTCGTCAATTCATCTATTTGTTTTTTCCATAAAATAGTATTTGAATGTTTAGAGCTAAAAATAGATATTATTAAAATTTTATTTATTTTATTTTTATCCTAATAATTCATTATCGAGCCATTTTATTATAAATTAGTCATGTTTCGTTGTACGAATATGTGAATTTAATTGATTTCATTATTTCCAAAAATTAAATTAAAATCATGTTTCTTCAAAGTAACAAATTTGCTAATTAGATTATTTCTATTATATTTTCTTAGTATTCAAATGCTATATGTAACATAGAAAGAATTATATACGAATGTATTTATACTAGTTGATCCCACGCCATCAATTTCTGTATGTAGAAAATTGCAATCGCTCATTTAAGTTAATCTTGTTTAAAATTGATACTATTGCTATGTATGTACATAGCATTTACAATTTTTCCGCAGCGTTTATTTAGCGAAGTACACACGTGTAACGCACAGCGACTTCAACGTGCTGTTTTAGTGGAAAAAGTTAACTTTTTTTTATAAAATCTATATGCTATCGGTCGAAGCTCAGAATCATATCAAGTCTCGGTGCATTAAATTATAAATTAAATATATATTACTACGTACTTTAAAGCAAATTACATTTCTCCTCTAGAGTTTAAAGTTGAGTCTGATCGGTAATTTTTGTTTTTTTTTATGGCCGTGTGGTATAAGGAAAGGTAATATTTACTTTTAATTAATTTCAATTATAAAACATCTGATATTACTGATAAATAAACATCGAATTCTGAGCAGAGGTGTAGAGTATGAAATGTGACGTCACTGACTACATATCTTATAAGATATCGCAATAATGTGACCAGTGATGTCTCATTCCATATTCTGTAAAGTTGCTCAGAGTATCTTTCTAAATAAATGAATAACGTAGGGATCAACAATAATAATACATTCGGCTGTATATAATGAAAAATGAAACTAAAAATGATAGAAAATAGTAACGAGTGTTTGTTTCATTGTTGGGCAAATGCTCTGATAATTAATTGTTAAAAGTTATGTTTTGGTTTTGCAGGTTCAAAAGCCTGGCACATGCGGCTAACGTTTGACAAGTTGCCAGGTGGCTGCAACCTGCACCGATGTAAACTGTGCGGCAAAATAGTGACGCACATACGCAACCACTATCATGTTCACTTCCCGGGCCGGTTCCAGTGCCCCCTGTGCCGTGCCACGTACACCCGCAGCGACAATCTTCGCACCCACTGTAAATTCAAACACCCCGCCTATAATCCGGACATCAGAAAATTCGACGCACCGATGGTTCTCACTGCAAGCTCGCAGTCGGACACATCGATCGATTGATTTTGGCTTTATTATTATCATTATTATTATCAGCACCAATTTAGTTTACGCAGTCCTAGTTGAGCCGCGTTATTCACACAGCCTTCATCATCTTAGTTTTTATTACTATTACTAAGTAATCTGTAATAATTTCTCATTCAGTGTATGTGTGTGTGTGTGCTTGTGTGTGAATTTGATCTATATCAAAACGCGAACTCCTAAAAAATGTACTTTATTCACAAGAGTCGTGATATTCACACATAAATCACTATCTTAGTTTTACAATAATTGCAATTAGGTAATCTGTAATTATTACACAATCATATGTGAACATTTGTTCGTTCTGCTAAAATATACATCACGGGAAAACACATTCAGCAAATTTTGCGAATAAATAAAAAGCTCTGGTTCAAAGAGTATGTTACGTGACGTAACTGGTGACACAATCCCGTCTTCTTGAAACCAGCGACATAGCATAAACATATTTTATAAGCATGCTATTTGTGAATATCTGAATTCAAGATCAAACTTCCCCCCTGGTTTTATGCAATCTTATGCATATTTTGTCAAAAAAGTAAACGTATTGTTCTGCATTATGAGAACAGTGGCTAAACATTACTTATCGAATTATACATTTGCCAAATACTACGAAATACATAAAAGCACTTTATTTTTGTACAAACAGCAACTTTTCTGCTCGAATTTTATAGCACGAACAGAACCTAAGTTATCCTAACCGAAACATATTTACGTTACACAATTTAAGATGTATTTGTGTCCAAATAGTAAATGTTATGCCTGCTTTGATTCTGTCTTTAAAAAAATATTGGTGAACATTTTAAATGTTTTTTTTTATATATTTATATAATGTGCACAGAAACCTAGAATACAGAATTTTATACAGGTTTTTTTAAATATGTGCAGACATTAATTCGCTGTACGTTTAGAGATAAAAATGTTTAAATGTTGGAAAATTTTGGTATTTGCAATAGACACATTTTCGCAAACAATTCTTGAGTCAAAAGGACACAAATGATTAATTTTTTTACTTTACTATATTTAAAAAACCTTATCTATGCTTCTGTGTACACAATGGAACAGCACTATATCAAATCTATTACAATTGCTACATATATCTAATTGTTATCCTCTATTTTTAACGTACAAGTACGTTTCATAACTCTAAATATCAATTTAGTAAATATACAATCTAATCTAATTGTGTAACGTTCCAAAAAGTAATTTAATTACCAAAGCGTTACTTAATTATAATTCATTTAATCACCATTTTTTAGTATGGTTTCATAAATGTTTGTCTACGTTTAAAGGTTAGCATAACTTACGAAATAATATTAAGTTCGCATTATTCACATACACACAATACTTCATCTGTTTTAAAACGCGGCTCCTACGACCTACTCTTCTAACATAACTGTATCACCAAATCTACGCTGCTAAACGTGAGTGATCCTGAGTGTACTATTTTTATTCAATATGCACCGTTGCTGGTATTAATACGTTACCTTTGTGAGTGCAATAACTTTTATATCTCGAAAATTAGCCCCCCTCTACTCCCTTTATTTCATTTACGAATCTCTTCGGTTTTGTCAAGACGTTTAACAGTATTTGACATTCAGCACCTGATTAAATCAGATGTTGTTGAGACGAAATTTGAAAAATATTGCAACAATAAACGTACTATTTTATTTTAGTAGCCCTTGCCGATTTTTCGATAACGCAATATTATTATGAGTGATGTTACGTTCGTTTCGAATGTAATTAATTAATGGTACCTTATTGTTAGTGTACATAATTTTAAACAAAAAAAATATTGATAATTAATATTTGTAACATGATGAATATGTTCGGTGTGGTTTATTATTATTTTTAAAACAAATATATATTATATACATATATTTATAACTAAGTTTCTATAGAAGAATATTTTACATAATATATTATTAATAAATAATAATATTAATAAGTATTTCGAAAATGCTATTAATTATATTGAAGAAATTTTTATAGAAGTGCATTAAAAAAAACTATTGGAGATAGACAGGTACTCTAATTTAAACGATTGTTGTTAATTTTTATACACTGTTGCTAACTAAATCGGAAACTAACTCGTGAATAAGGATCGTGTAAAAAAAAGTTTGTGATACTATTGGAATGGTGCTATTGCGACCTAGAAGTTGATATATAACTGTGCAATATTATTATAATATATTGATATATACATATACTATATGGATTAGATTACTTATATTTCAGTTTTCTAGCGTATTAAAAAAAAACAGTTGAACTGGTCGATGCGCATTTGTCATCAAAATACACTTTAATAACGCACTTTTCAACTGTTCTTCCCTCCCCTAATTCAATAGTTTGCTATTGAATATAAATAGATTTATTCATTTCACTATTGCGTCTCTTACTGAACCAAACCATATTTATTATTACATTTTGGACGTATATCTATGTATTATTTAATGATAGTAAATCAAATTATGGGCTAGGTAAAGTTATCATTGCTAAAATATTTAATTTGGGCATATTGTCGATTTTTAATCCATTTTTTTTTTGTATTTTTCACGAGATACACTCAAACATTGGATTAATGAAAAATTAATAAATTCTTTTCAAATATATTTCAAAGTAGCGTTTATTTGCAGTAAATAATATGATTTACGTTTTGAAATGTTTACTATATACATACACTATGAAAGGATTGAGATTCAGAATAAATGAAATATTTAGATTAGTGATCAAATAATTAATTTATAATGCTTTAGCATTGGTAAAATTGGATGTAAATGGTTATTTTTCTTTTGTTTTATTCGTCTACTTAAAGAATACGGTTATATTAGTAAAAAATAGCATTTTGTAGAGTTTTTTATCATTTAGTTCTATTCTGCATAAGTAGAGAAATGTTATAGTAAATCCTTGTACTAAATATCTTACGTGCATATAAGCGCTACGGAATTAACTTTGTTATGGTCTTTCCGTGAAAAATAATACACTTTTTCTAATGTATATGCTAAAAAAAATTAAAATTGTTCAGCGTGTAGACGTAGCCTATTTTCACATCTTCAATTAAAAACGCATTTTACGAAAAAGTATGAAAAATGATAAATATTATACAATAGATTGTCTATGCTAGAACACTTTTTGATTGAATAATGAATTATGAATGTAGGCCTTATTATTTTTGTGAGAACACTTTTATATGCAGTTGTGTTCGCGCATTGCGTCGCGGCTTTCTCATTAAAATAATCGTAATCTATAGTCTACACGTTATAGGCCTTAAATCATTACGTGCACATTTCTTGGTGCAGAGAAACAAACATAACGCATTCGGGATTTTTCGCAATAAAAATATATCAAAATATTTAAACTAGTTTGTACCCAAAAGCCAAAAAAGGATTATAAATAACCTTTCTATTGCTAAATAAAGCACAATATTAATATAAGGAGAAAAAAATCTATTTAGAAATTACCCCTACATATATAGGCGAATATCCGTTACTGCGCAAAGCAGCAATGATTCTAAAATTTTCTTCTCAAATTTCTTTTTACCATACGCACTTTACATTCTCTCCTTATACGTATTTATATTTTGATGAGAGGTATAAACAATAACAACTGTTGCACGAACGAAACGATCGAATACAATTTAACTGTGATTTCTATACGACTGGACTATAGTCTCTAGTGAAACGAATAAATCTTTTATTATTTCAAAAATGCGCATTGATAATAGCGAAATACTAAACTAATATCGTACCAACTTGTGAACTGATTTACTCATACTTGTGTACTACCTACTAATATATATTTACCAACTTTGTGATTTAGCGTTTTATATCCGAAAAAAATATAATGCTCTATTTTATATTGCTCTATATCTCTTAAAAATATTAAAAAAATAATATTAAAAATAAAAAATTCTCATTTGAATAATAATTGGTTGCGGTTTATATTAATTATTAAAAAAAATAGTTATTAATATGAATAAATTGTCTAGTATTTTATATAAAAATTTACTCGCATAATTTGCGTTTAAAAAACGTCAAAGCGAGAAAATTGAGATAACAAGAAATTCGATAATTTATATTATCATTAAAAAAATATGAAATTATTAATACTTATGTTTGTAATTATATTATTAAAAAAAAGAGTTTATATTTAAATTTAGGTGTAAAATATTTATAATTTTTACTATTTGCAACGAAAGTTAATATTTGAAAATCACTAAGTACTATATTATATAAATAAATATATAAATCACATGCTCAAAAAAAAAAAACAATTGAAGTTTCACGATGTGAAAATTTTATTTTTCAATTGGCTAATTATTTTTAGGAAATAATTATTTTATTTTCTAATTTTGTATTTTTTCACATCATGGCACTTGTTTTGTCTATTGATATTTGAAATACGAGAATTATTATTTCTACCTAATCGATCAATTTATTAATGTTAAGCATAATTATTATTGTAACTATTTATATACTGATTTATTGACATGCATTTATTTGTAATTATTCTTATTACTTTTATGAAATAACGGTGTGTTAAATTTATTTATCATTTATTAAAAATAAAATGTTTTATCCAATAACTATGATTGATTTTTTGTTTTTATTTTCTGTAGAATGCATCTTTGTAGTTTCAAAAGTGATTTTATTTTATATATTTATTTATCTTTATTGTGTCCGCAGAAACTGGAATATACTTATTTAATATAAAAAATCTGATATATTGCGACTCTTCTTTACATTTGGTTTTAGAGACAATGTGTGGAACAAAATTATGTGTCATGTTAAAATTTGCTGAAATTTCGTGAAAATGTAACCAAAGTTAGTTTGCGAGTGTAATATATGTATATTTTTATGTGTCTTGGTTACATCTTCGCCTAATTTGCGATGACTAATCTATGCGCAATTTTTCGAAAGACACTTTTTTTCTAAAATTTTTGGATTAGCTGCATTATTTGTTCGAAATACTAATTTTAGTCGATATATTTATGGAATTACTATTTCTCAAACATATATATATATATATATATATATATATATATATATATATATATATATATATATATATATATATATTTATTTATATATATATATGTATATATATATATATATATATATATATATATATATATATATATATATATATATATATATATATTTATATATATATATATATATATATATATATATATATATATATATATATATATATATATATATATATATATATATATATATATATATATATATATATATATATATATATATATTACAATATATTTGGAATAATAGTGTAAAATATAAAAATACTATTTTTATTAACAAAAAGACTTAATATGTATCTAACAAAAAATAAATTTTTGTAATTCAACTTTTTCTGTAACACAACTAACGATTATTAGCTAGGTGACTAACTAGTAAAGATTTCACTCAATTTTATATTAATTTAACACTTAACTAACTAGATTATTTTTAAAAAAAACTGATTTACAATTATTCAATTATATTTCGAAAAATAAATTTATAGAAATTTATTGATCAAAAATTGTTTTAAGAAAAATTATTCTTGAAAAAATCCACTTTTTAAGATATTCATTCCGCATATTCAAGTTTCTGTAGGATAATCGATATTCGCGCCCGTAGAACAACGAATACACAGTGTGACCGCATGCAACGTTTGTGAAACGTCTTTGATAATTGGTAATAAACAATACAACAAGTTACCGCAGTTCAATTTTTACTGTATTTTTGTTTATTGTTACAGATGGAAAATGTTGGAGGGTATCGCAATTATTTGAGCGCGTTGGAGCACTAGATGAACGTCGAAGATGTGTGCTATGTGGAAAAATAGTTAGCAACACACGAAATCATTATTATGTGCACTTTCCGGGACGGTATTCATGCACCCAGTGCTCAGCGGTGTACACTCGAAGTGACACATTACTATTACATGTTCGCACGAAACATCCCACAGTTGTATAGCCGCACTTGTGTGAATTGGTGCAATAATTTCTAGTCATTTAAACAGGGTGAAATTACGTACTCAATAAGAACTATAATAAATGTTTACAGTCAATTCTACCTCATTTTGAATTTTTCATTCCTTGTCATTGGTTGATGTGTCTATTTATCAAAGATAACAATTTTTTTCTTTATTATTTCATAAACAATAAGTTTGTTATGCACTTTTTGCTCAGTGTGAGTTTATCTATAAATATAGCTGTTCAAAATGTGTAGAAACTGCACAGATATCATTTTGGCATTGCCTATGTCTCATTGATCAAAACAATATTCCAAATTAGTTACTA
This sequence comes from Nebria ingens riversi, assembly GCA_018344505.1. Lineage (NCBI taxonomy): Eukaryota > Metazoa > Arthropoda > Insecta > Coleoptera > Carabidae > Nebria > Nebria ingens. Next base: position 413,123 of record JADQWA010000085.1, on the reverse strand, counting down.
ATGCAAAATGTATACATTTAGAGCAACACTGAGCAAGTTAGTGAAGGATAAACCATATATACTTTGGTTAAAACAAATCAAAAGTAAAATTATTATTAACTCCATATACCAGTTACATACAATTAAAATCCCTGTTATCTAGAATTGAATTCAATATTCAAATTAGGAAAACTCCGAACAATAAATTGACAATATGTGATGTTATTATCAAGTTTCCTTGTACATTGTATTTGCGTTCTATTCCGAGTGTTCCGAATTATAATACTGGATTCTGGGCTTATATTGACTATCAATAATAATGAATGAAATATTCTTATTTTAAAGCCATTATTTACCACGATTAAACAATTATTAATAATATTTTAAACGCCAAACAGTATTCTGTATGGTTGAAATGAATTGTGCAACATGCAAATATATGTGACTACGGAAATTTTGTTTCGTAATAATAATAATAAGGAATATTAAATAAGGGGTTGATATAATTTTAACTCGTTCAATTTATATTGAATTTATTTAACAACAATCTTGATAAGGAAAAAAACTTGGAGCAGAAGATCAATGTATTAATGATAAATGTGACATTTTGACAATTTGGCTAGCTCTAAGTACAAATCCAATTAATTGTAATTTATACAATAGCAAACCAAAAACATTTAACTTGTCACAATTAGAGTAGTTGTATTAACTATATGATAACCCGATGTCGTTCTGTAAATAGTTTCATTTTAAATGTGAAGCTCTATTGATAAAATTCTACCAAAAATATTTTACAGGCTGGAATTTTCATAATATTTTGCCGACAATTCTTTGTTTAGTACATTATATATAGATTCTTTAATTTCGGATTATTTGTCTTAAAAGTCTATTTAAATTTGTTGTAACCGTAATTTAATGATGATTGCTTCGCACGACACTAATTTCTTCGCACGAATTTTCACAACACAATAACTAAGCGATAACGGGGGCGACAAATATTTAAATATAAAAAAGTCAAGTTCTTATACCCCTTAAATATTTAATTGCTTAAGTTATTTTGGGTAAACAAAATTGTATAATATATGAAAAATAATAGCGAGATTGCAATTGCATAATTTATTTTTAAAAGTTTTAAAAATTATTTTAAATTATATTTGATAATTATTTTAAAATATTACAACTTAAATATTTAAATGAAGGGAGTTTTCTTATAAAATGTTACTCCTGATGAAGATATTTGCGATGTTAAATTGTTGAAGCGATTACATAAATTTTATGACTGCAATCTCTATTATTTTGCTTATTTTATAACACAACTATACAACATTGTATAATGTTGTAAAAATAGCATTTATAAATTCTAAATAACTAATAACTTATTGTGCTGATGATACTTTTATCATCACCATAATAATGTGATTCAACAAATGTCATAGAGAAGATGAATAAACTGTGGGTGGTCGTCTATACTCGACTTTCTTATTTATAGTCATGATCTCAATTCATAAGTTGTAAAAAGTCATTTTTATATTATTCTTTAAATACTATAAAAAGTAGAATTAATGTTGTGTTCGTAGTGCGATAAATTTAAAGAAAGTCATAAATACATTATTAGTAAAATGAAAATATTTATTGTGCGACATCGGTTTAAGATTGCTACTAATATGTTTTCAGAAGCAATCGATCTGCCATTATCTTACCATGCCATGTTTGAACCGGGCAGCGAGAATTCGGTTATGTGGCGATGCAAAACATGCAGCAAAGAAGTGACGAACCGATGGCATCATTACCATTCGCATACTGCGCAACGCTCGTATTGTCCGCATTGTCCGGCCACGTATAGTCGCATTGATACGTTACGGAATCATTTGCGTACGAAACATGCAGACATATACGTTAAACATTTAATATAAAAAGAGAGCAAAGACTGATTTTAATTTTTACGTTTGACTCCGTCATCTACCAGAAGAAAACGAGTCATATTCATGATCATTTTTCTAACAATTTCGACAATTTCACTATAGAGTTTTATGTTTGGGTACATAAGTATCGATTGATGGACAATGGAACTTTCGCCCGCTTAATTTGAAGTCTCGTTAGATCCGGTATACTGTATTTTATCTATTTCAATGACGTCCAACCCAGAAAATGTTAGGTTTTCGAGTAGAAATATCACTTTACAAACAAAGAAAGTTGTTCTTCTGATAACTTCTTAATAGCATTTTTGTATTGACAATGACTGGGAGGAATACAAAAAGTGAGGAAGGTTATTAATTATTTTCTCTTTGCAACTCGAAAATAACAACTATATTCGAATGCAGTGTCAAACTGTGGACCACAATTTCCTCTATATCTTTTGTAATACAAATATTTTAATTTTTCGAATACTACACTGTTCGAAACATAAACATGATCAATCTGTGTACAATTCGGTGATGTAAAATAGTAAGACCGCATAAATTATCAAATTTATTACCAACTACAAATTATTTATTGATGCGTGTGTACCACGTTATTATTATTATTTATTAAATTAACTAAGGGGTTTATTACTAAAAGTTTCAATAATAAGTATGTTATGACAAATATTAAAACTTGGTTGGGAAAACAGCACTCAGCGTATTAATGTGTACTATTTAATACATTTATGGTACTATTCTGAACAAGACTATAATTCTGTAAATAGAGTCTAATTATTTTTATAAGCGGTTAATTATTTTAGTTGAATTGAAATAAAACATTTCTGAAAATTAATAAATTTATCGATCATAATTCTTTATTTATACAATAAAATCTGTTGAATAATGTATTAATTCCAAACTGTAAGCATTTCAATAATTTACAGATTCATCTTACACAATTACAGACATGCTCATAATTGCACCATTAGATATTTTATATCCGTGTTTGTTTTTATCTCATATGAAGTAATAAGTATTGTAAGCACAAAATTTTTAAGTCAAAACCATTGGCCAACTGGAAGTGGTATTTTACTATGTTTTTAGTTTTTACCTATTTATTTCGAAAATCTACTTCATAAACGAGAGGCAATATAATTTCGGATTTTAATATAACAAAAGTACATTGCTACAGAGCGTATAATTAATATGTGTTATTATTTGTTGCTAAACAATTTAATATATTTATGTTTTAGTATTCTTTTTATACTCGTATAAGAAATTTCAGTGCAGGAGACTAGTTTTTTTTTTTAAAGAAATGACATATGTATGTGTCGGATTAGCAAAAAAAACGGATAATAATTATATTTAGTGTATTTTTTTAATATTTATTTAGAATCTGGTAATAAATTTGGTAGTTATCAAAATTTATATAATAATATGGTATTTTACAAAAATATTATTAGTAACAGGAAACAAATTATTTGGTAATAAAATTACCGACAGTACTTGACAAAACAATTTTATTGCGATACTTTAACTGAAGGTGGCATGTTTTTAGGTAAAATTATCTTATAACTAAAATCGTTGAACAAATTCAATGAAGGGCAGCAAAAAAGAAAACACGTTCATGTTTATTCTATAGCGATGTCTCACATTTTCAAGAAAATGTTTTTATAAGGATTCAGCCTGAATGAGACATTCAAAAACATCATCTTGCGTAAAATAAATACTAGACAATTTTTTTTTAAATATTAAAATATTTAAGAAGAATCAGGGCAAATATGTTTAAATTTCTATAATAAATAATAAGTTGTGATTATGTTAATGTTACAGTAAAATTTTCGTATTCAAAATTGTACATAAAAATATGGATGTTAATCACACAAATATATTCGCATGTGACTGATTTTAAATTATGTAATAGATAAATGTAAATATGAATGTTTTTAATAATTTAATCATATTGCTTTTAAATATAAAAACATTACGTTTCCCTGTATAGATAAAGTGATTGATATCCATTTGTATATCTATACAAAAATTCGTGTATAAAACTGTACGATCTATGTGATGATATAGAAAATATGTGTAATATAATATTTGTAACAATAAAAAAATTATTTGCCATATTTTGGCCGTTTTATTTCAATATTCATTTGTTTTCCTGTTTCAGTTTTTATATAATATTTTATTTTATGTACCGTTTATTATTTTTCAGGTTTTGAAAATGAAGCTTTATTGATTCCAGTGCAAGATCGACATTTTCTTAACTATATTCAGGGTAATATATAAAAGTATTGAAATAAATAGTTTAATAATCAATATATTTTTGATAGAACATGCACTACAAAGTGATTGGACAGCCGTACAAGATATACCGTCACAACCAAGGTATAGCCAACTTAAGTGTAATCTTTGCGGTATAGGTTTTAAGGTACGTTTAAAATCATATACATAATTGGATTTTAAAATTAAATTATCTCCAATTATAGTTTCAATCGTCGTTAAGCAGACACAACAATAAAGTTCACACAACGCGTTACCAATGCCATTTATGTTCTCAAGTGTTTTCAAGAAAATCATATCTGGAACGACACACGAGTAGCCACAAATATTGTATTAGAAAATAGTTGTATATTTCATTTTCAAATATTCTACTTTTAAAAGTCAAACATTATTAAATTAAATAATGTAACCAGTATTTTCAAATATGTATATTTAATGTATTATCTTAGTCAATATAAATAAAGTTTGAATAGTACGTGTATATATTAATAATTTAAATATAAAGTTGCGATGCGCGTGTTCCCGCCGTTCAATAAAGTGAAGCATAGGAATGTGACTCGTATTGTTACTTGCAATAAAGCGACTACAATCGTGAATGTTGATTGGTTCATTTTATAAGTAATAATAACAACACGTCATGTCATGTCAGTGTGGTTGGGTTATGATACTGTTGAATTTTCTATAGTCATTTGGCTAGTTTATATATTTAAAATTCGATTGTTAGAAATTATCAAATAAAATGGCTGATTATTTTGAAGAAATGGGTTGGGCACCTTTAGGTCCAGGTGAAACTCCTAATAATTTACTGCATATGGCTAGATTATTACGCGATTTTAATATGTTTGCGGAACTTGGTCAAACCGAACGTTTACCTCCTCCAGCTTCGAAAGAAGTTGTAGAAAATCTTCCTAAGTACGAGATCAAAGTTGCGGGTACGTAAATAACTAAGTTTAGATTCGTTTAAGTTAATGTTTATTATTTAATAGATCAACAATGTCCTGTTTGTTTAAAAAATCATGTTATTGGTGATACAGCAACGGAATTACCGTGTAAACATAGATACCATTCCACTTGTATTTTACCGTGGCTTGCTCAGGTGTGTTCATATTCATATTTAACCTGTGAAAATTTAGGCAGTGTTCCAAAATCTTATTCGAGTGTATTTCTAACGCCCGTTTATGATTGTTCCACTTATGTGTATTCTCGAGTAAGGTTTTGGCACGCAGCCCTGACAATATTTCTCACCCGGTATTTATGGTGCCACTTGAAACATTGTAGTTTTATGGTAAGTAAATTAACGGGTTTTTTTGTTAGACAAATACTTGTCCGTTGTGTCGTCATGAATTGTCAACGGATGATGAAAATTACGAAGCTTATCGCAAAGAAAAATTAAGGGCGAAACAAAGAGAGCAAGATATTGAAAGTTTACATAATTCCATGTTTTCGTAAATAGTAATTAACAAAATAATATATTTTGGTTGTTATGGGTATATAATTTGTTCATTTTGAAGTTGTATTTATTCACAATAGAGTTTTTTTATATAAATCATTTTAAAATTTTATTTCAAATCAACTCATTCCAAAGATAATATCGGACACACTAAAGTTGGAACGGATGAGAACAGAGTTAATTTAATTATTAGATTTTATCGTTATTGTTTTAAATGTACTAAAATAATATCAAATCTGTATTTTTTAATACAATTTTCATCATTTTCTTTGCTGTTGACATGTAATTAGCGTTATTCTAAATTGGGCTAAACTGTTTTGATATCTTTTTTTTTTGTCCTAAAGGAGGAATAATAAATATAATAAAATTCTAGTATTACAAAGTGCTCAAATATTTAGTATTTTAGGTTTCCAAGTTATTTAAGTGCAACATAATCAAACTGCTAACAATTTCAGATATATTAGTGCATTATTATTTATTTATGTGAATTGCTATTTGTTTAATCCGTTTAATCGGTTTTATTTAAGTGATCTTTTATAAAATTCTGTTCCTATCTTCAGTATTTTCTGGATTTTGGTAATTTAGAGCTTTGGTAGTTTTTCCTCTTTCTCAGAGGACAGTTTGTAAATCCATTATAATAAAGCATTGTCCACACGATAGTAAACTAATCAACACATTTTTGGGGATATTTTGGTTATATGTTATTTGTTTTCCATGTTAAAGTATTTTATGTTAGTTTTCTGTAGCACTAAATATAAACACTTAAGGTGAAACATCAGGCTCGTTTAGAAAAACATTGTGCCTTGCAAATGAAATAAAAAATACTATTCGATGTGTATTTGCATAAAAAATACCTGGTAAAAATTTCATTTATTTTGATCTTGTATTAATGGAGAATAAAATAAAAACTATGGAAAAGTGTCTATTTTGGAAGTTTTAATTGAAAAAAAATTCATTCGATGTGTATTTGCATTAAAAATGCATGGTAAAACTTTCATTTATTTCTAACTAGTATTATTGGAGATAAAAAATAAAAACCCCCAAAATAGGCACTTTTTCATAGTTTTTATTTTTTTTTTCTCCATTAATACAAGATCAAAATAAATGAAATTTTTACCAGGCATTTTTTACGCAAATTCACATCAAATAGTATTTTTTAAATTTTCATTTGCAAGGCTTTTAATAACATATATAATTTTAGTGTTTTTTGTATCTTGTTGGTAACTACAACGTGTAGACAAAGCTTTATTTTTTATTATATTGATGGCTAAACTGGTTGCATTTATAGTGGCAACACGTAAGATGACATTTGTTTCGATCATCGTTGGTGTTCGTGTTCTGTTGATAAAAGTTGATTTATTTTAAGTGAATTGATGTGAATATTGACCAAGGTAAGAGATTTTTTAAAGCGTATATAAAAAAAACGATAATTAATATCAAATTATTCCTATTATAGGAATTGATTTACAAATTAACTACCAAAGCAATTATCTTTTTGGCTATTTGCTCAGAGGTTAAACAGGGATATTATTTTATAATGATAATAACTTTTAGTCAGTCCAGTCAGAAACTCTTATAGAATTACAATGAATAATTTATATTTATCATTTATAATAATAAATATTTTCGCGTTATACGGTTACTCGTATCCTGCACCCAGAACGCCTGTATTTGACAACATTGATAGCCGATTTATTGAAGCATGCCCAGTTCTAAATCATAGCGTGTTACTCGATAAACATTCAGAATATTTATCAAAATGTAACGACGTAGAATTATCCAATGCCCCGAAATCAATTGATGTAGTCAATTTGAAAAACTTCTTGTGCATCGGTGTTTTTGAAGCTTACATACGATTATGCAATGCTTTATCATCAGCCGCTAATTACTCATATCTACCACAAACCGACGCAGTTTTGAAACATAATATTAATGAGATATCAAAACTTAAATCGGATGTAGTTTGTAATGAATTTAAACAAATTTACCCAATACATGACAACAGATCGACTGTATTGCTACCATGGATGACTGTTTTAAACGCGAATTTACGGGAACCAATTTGCATTCGTTTATGCTCGGATATTTCGCAAATGTCCACAAATGTATTGTGTTCGATGTTGTTTTATATTAACCAACACATTAAAAAAATAACTACACTTAAACCTGTTGTAGAGAAAGTTACAACAATTAATCATTCTGATAATGCGATAAAACCTACAGAACATGATTCACACCAGTTATTTATTAAACCAGTTTTGCTAACTAAAACAATCTTACCGATTCCACAAATTAACACTCAAATTGATCAAGGAAGCATCGCGAATCTTGGTACTTTAGGAAAAGGCAGAGAAACTAAGGCAGAAGTAATACACCGGCAGAAAAATACAAACGATCCATATTCAATGCCGATTAAAAATAAACCCGTTTCAACAATAGGTGTATTTAATAAATCACAAAACGTAGTCGCAATTGAAGAAACAAAAAATGTAGATTTAAACAATTTGAGCCACATTAAAGTTTCAACGGAAGTACACAATTTTGTTGCGCAAGGACAAAGTACTACTGTTCAAGAAAAAAGTACTACTGTTCAAGAACAAAGTACTGATGTTCCGCAAGAACTGGCGGTTCCTTCAGTACCAAGTCCTACGTCATTATCAGTTCCAGTAGTCACTAACCCAAAGCCGAGTAACGATAGCATTCCCGTAGAAAGAAAACCACAAATAGCTGAGATAAAAAATGACATTTCTCCAAAAGTGTCTGAAGAAACAAATTTGTCAAAAGAAATTAATGAAAACAGATTGGGTAACATATTTGATACAGGTGATAAAGATACGGTTGATGCGAATGGTTTGCGAGGCTATGACGATGAAGATGACGGTGAATTGAATGAATTTATGAGCTGTGGTCTGATGCAACATTCGTTTTAATAGATCACGTGTATTTGCTTTCAGATGCGAGTCCGATTGCTGAAAAAAATCAAGAAGATTCCGTTCAGATAAGACCTGTTGATAGCAGTGGCACTGCGAGACATTATGTTGAAGTTGAAGATTCGAATTTCTTTTCGTACTTTATGTTTATCTCGGTTATGTTCATATTTGGATATGTTGTATACCACAATAAACAAAAGGTACGTTTCAAATAATAATATAACACAAGCAAAACGAAAAATGATGCAAGGTTTTATTAGTTTCTGTAAACAAGTTTAAAATTTACTATTTAATTCAGAAAATAGCTATTTTGAGAACAACGTCAATACTCACGATCTCACAGTGTTAGTCAGTTCTTCACTCCGCCTTTACACGGTTTCTAAATTCATATAAATTAGAGCGTCATTATACAAAGAACATTTTATTCGAAGAGTATTTCAACGTAACATAACTACATGCCTATTCCCAGCAAATGGGGTGGCAGAAAACCCTTTACATCTTGAAAATCTTTCACCATTCAACTCTATCCTTACAAACTTCGTTTGCTTTATTCAAATTCATTAAATTCTTCATACATGCTCTTCTATTCCGCCTGCTCACAAGTTTTCTTTCGCGCAACTCATTCTCAATCATATTCATCCACTTATTCCGAGGACGACCCCACATTCTCACACCATTCATCTCGCCCACGTAAATCTTTTTCGTCAATCTTTCATTCGACATTCTTTCAATATAACCATACTCCCTCATTTGACTCACCTATTCTACGTACGGCATTTTTTACAATATCGCACTGCTCATTCCTCACGTATTTCTCTTTCTGTCTCACTTTGATACACCATAAATACCTCTTAAAAATATAATTTCCACAGCAGTCATGTGCTTTTTATGCTTGTTTGCCAATACCAACATTTACTCCCCTATATGATAAACGATGCTACAAGTACACCATTGTACACATTGCAGAACCTTGCATCCTTAGAAATGTTAAGATTTCTTGCAAGCATTCCTAAAGCTCTTAAAATCTTACAACCAGCAGACACTCTTCTCTCAATCTTGCAATCATACTTTCCATCGCTAGAGAATAAACAAACTGTTTCACTTGCTCTAGTCGATGTCCTTCTACCACAATATTACACACTGCCCTGCATTCATTCTTTTCGACCACCATAACTTTTGATTTACCTACATTATCAGTTCAAGATTCATATCCTTTCCAATTTCACTTATATTTTGTATCATTCTACTCAGTTGCCCTTCAGATTCACCAAAATCCACGAGATCATTTGCATAAGCATTGTATAAAGTAACTAAACCTACGCAATTGCTTTAGAGCCCGCTTCGCTGGTAACATCCATTGCTCCACTGCCTCCACACTCAAGGTCAAGTTAATAATAATTGTTTAAGCTCGTAATACTACAGTTAGAAATTTCGCCATTTTAAAGTCTATTTAAGTATTCTTTAAATCTATCAAAATTAGTATTAGAAGTCCAGTGCAGATATTTTCGTATAACTTCTACTTGATAATAATTGCAAATGCAAAGAGCAAGCGCAACAAATGCGAAAGATTGATTTCGCAACTAGAAATACTACGTCACGATTCATCACAATTTCTATATTTTTAGATACTCGCATTACTTTTAGAAGGCCGTAGAGATCGTAACGCTCGTCGGAGACCAAGCACATCAAGTTATCGTAAATTGAACAGTAACTTAGAAGAAGCGGTCACATCAAAATGCAGTGGTTCAGCATCGAATGTTATTTATTGATTTATCTTGATTACATTTATGTGCCGTCCATTTCTCATTGCACAAAATTCATCTGATTCTGTTGCCCACTTGTGTCTCACCAACATTTTGTAATTCGGTGTTGTTTACTACTTAAATGGATTTTTATTTTTATTGAAACTTTATTTATTTATTAGCACTTGTAAATTTGTAATGAAGGGAAATAATATCAGAGGCTTTGGACTAATAAAACGAATGAATAAACATTCTCACTGAACTCAAATACACTTGCACTACTTTGCATAAAATAATATATTTTTAAATAATAAATTATATATTCACAGTTTGAATTTTCGTTCTATAAAAAATCGAATTTGTATAAACAATATTTGGGACTCCAAAGTGATAATATTTTATAGTATTTTGTATTAATTTAATTTGAATAATAGCTTTTTTAGTAAGTATCAAGAATGGATTTGACGAAAAATAAAAGTATGAAATGCAATATATATATATATATATAGTCAGTGCATTCCTGATAAAAGAACACTTATTTTGTAATTATGTGCAAGGTAAACTGCTGGAAATTTAAATGTAAATATTGCTGTTCTTGTATGTTTGCTGGAAAAATAAACTTTATAATTCCAATTTCTTTCTATTCAACATCATTTTACAGCTGTTAGAATCAATTAGTGAACTACAATTTATTTTAGTATTTATTTTAAACGCAAGTATGATGGGATAGTTGGATTAATATTGTTTAAATTTTTTTTTTTTTTTTATTGCATATTTATTTATTTATATCAAATAGGTTGTATTGTTACTCATTCGTACAATAAATTCCTTCTTGTGTATTTCGGTAAATCCAATCCAAATATCTAGTAACATTAGTATACATTCCTGGTACATTAGAACCACATCCGATTCCCCAAGACACAATACCTGTTCATATAATTGCTAATTAGATTAATTTTTTTTTGCAATTGTGAATCTTACCAATTTGTACGTATTTGTACGGTTGTCTTTCCAGAAATAAAGGCGAACCGCTGTCACCCTACAATAAAATCAATGTTAAATCATATAGACCGTATTCAGATAAGGTAGTAGCAGTCACAAAATGCGTTACCATTTAGTGTTAGCGCGATTGCTGGTTGAACGCAACAATTGTTTTTCTAGACACAATAGTTTTTATAGTTTTACCAGAAAAGTGTTAAACATAATAATAATTAAACACTTGGTATTTTTGTTTCACAAATTTGATAAAAACCTTTATATATATATATATATATATATATATATATATATATATATATATATATATATATATATATATATATGTGTGTGTGTGTAAGTTTGTAAATATGTTTTGTAAACCAATGTTACCTTCTGATGATGGCCTATTAGCCGAAATTGTGCAATAAAGGTTTTTATCAAATTTGTGAAACAAAAATACCAAGTGTTTAATTATTATTATTTTTAATCATGCTTCACCAAGTGCCAACAGCTTCATCAATCGAATTTATTAAAGTGTTAAACGTTTTTAATAATAAAGATAAGATTTTAATTAATTTAATAGACAAGATTCGAACTTTTGCTATGGAGAAAAGAAAATATTTCCTGAAACGCGAGACTTAATAATTCATATCTTCGAATCTACGCAGTAAAATAATACAAAAAAAAGTAATATTTATGTAATCTATCATAAAAATATTAAACCAAAATTTGAATCTTTGTAATTCTAAATTGCATTCTTCTAATCCTGATATAAATGTCTCTAATCTTAATATAAATGCCTGTTATAAGAACTGCTGTTTTGCTTCGAATTTGTTTTACTAATTTGGAGGATATAAAGTCATATCTGTACAAGTTATTTTTTAAAAATAAGTTAAACAATTTTGTTGCTTATATACCAGTAACATATTCTGCATATACAGCCTCTAAAATACCTACAGATATGCCACTGCAAATAAACTATATAAGTCCAAACATTTACTAAACAAATATAATTAGGAATTTTTCCAATATTTAACATTAAGGAAATACAAGTTAATTTTTGTTTTAATAACTTTGACTAGTGCCTTACATTAATATGTACGCGTCGTAAAGAGAGCGGTAGTTAAATGCATAGTTGGTAATTCACCTGACAAGCATCCGAATTAGGAGTATAAGCACAAAAAACGGTATCCGTCACATATTGGCCCATACTAGTAGCAAGACATGATTGAGGTGATAATACTTTCACTCGACTTTCTTGTAATGTTAAAGAAGATTCTAAAGATTCACCTAATTTTCCCCAACCAGCTATAATGGCATTGCGATCATAATATGATTTTTCATCTATATACAAACAATATATATTAAAGAAAACAACAAACACTTGAGAGATAAAATAAACAAATATAAATTCCCGATTTATTTAATTGCATTATATGTAATGTTCAATATACTTTAACTATAAACAAAACAGTTTGTCCAAAAAAAAAAAGATGGTGAAGTTAAAAATTATTCATTAAAATAAAAACGCATATTTTAAAAATTAAGACTAACATACTCCTAATGGATGACGCACGTGGCGTCGAAACGTTGAGTTTTGTTAATAAAAAACTGACTGCAATTCCTGTAAATGTTTATCTTTATAAAAACCAATTATTAAAAAGAAAACAGGCGAGAAAATTCTTCCAATATAATTATGTTTCTATTTATTGATAAATAATTTGTAATTTTTGCGAGGTTCGTAACTATGAACCATTCGTGCGATTGTATTTATTCAAATTTATCCCGACTTTTATCTACTTTCCATAGGTGTGCACTATGTGAATGTTTTTTTTTTTAATATCTACAGAAATTTAGTGTACGACTCTTATGGATTTAATAGATTTTTTACTATCTCCGCCTCTATTTCCTTTTCCACACCGGTCAACTCGTGGCGAGCACTGTATATAATATATATGATAGTATTATTCTATAATATACAAACCAGGTTTTGGCAAGCATATAGACCAAGCATAAATTCCAAATGTAATTGGATGCGCTAGCTTTATCAGGGCTATATCATTTTCATCGTAATATTTATGACTAATAAAATCTTCGTGTAATATTATTTCTTCTATTGGAATAAAAAATTTGTTATCCTTTTCGATATTATGTTGTCCTACTGCCACTAATAAATTCTTTTTTAATGCCCTGGAAATATAAACAAATTAATGCTCCTACGACAGTGTTGCGCAACTCGTGGCCCGCATAAATATTTTTTGCAGTCTGCAATTAACTTAAATTCCATAATTTTCTTTTTCAATATATAAAAAAAAACATCCAATTCCGTCAAGTGCCTATCGAAGAAAAAGGGTTGCGCGTCACTGCTCTATACTCATTGCATATTATAGAAAAGATATTTGGATTTCGTTTTAGGAGAGTAGCTAAGTTATTACGCTTATTTCCCTAAATTGAAGGTGTTTTAATATGTAATTTAGTATAGTTATAAAAAATAGGTTTGATGTGTATACGTGTCAATATAGAAAAGAAGAACAATGGATAAATAAAATAACCTAATAATATTTCGTACTCTTTTAATTATAAATGCCAATTAGATATTTTCGGGCCCGATGAAAAACGCGCAATTTAGAAATATTCCACCCTTTATAGAATGAAACTAAATTACCAGCGCCAACGCCCTCTAGTTGCGTACAATAGATATAATATAAATAGTAAAGTAAAAGTGAATTTACCATCGCACGCAATGTCCTGCAGTTAAAATATACCGATCATTTATAATGGCACCACTGCAATAAAGAAATCCATGGTTAAGAATAGTTGCAATCCATGGATATTGATTAGGCGTTGTCTCCCATCCTCCAACTATCCTGTTAGTTATGGTAGTTACCTGACCGCATTCTTAAAATTAAAAACGAAACAATTACTCTGTATGGACATTCAATATTAATATTAAAAATTGTTTTTACCACAATCTCGTACTTGGATACCGTGAACCTAAAATTTTAAAAGCATTTCTAATTAAGTAAATGGCATTATATTTCAATTTAAAAAAAAAATTGCATGTTAACATATGCTTATAATAAAAAAAAAAAACATGGAACTTTTGTTGTATATAAACGTATGGTCATGTATAAAAAGATCTGTATAATCTTTGTGCCATTTACGATATGGTCTAGTATTCAAGAATTCTAATGCGAACGTAAAATATGATTTTCTCATACATTTACCTTCTTTAGTTTCAAATACTTATTTGGTTTAAATATAAAATAATAATAATTTTAAAAGTATCGAAACAGATTGTAAATCGAGAATTTGAAATTGAAATATATTTTGATACAGTACTCAAAAATATTTCACTATCACATAAAATAATGTCAGCTTTATTCCATTTATTTGAAGACCAATCTTCTATACAACTTAGCTATTTTATATAATTTAGTTATTAACGCATAAATATAATCAATTTTTTATAGTTACGCTCGTTATTATTTCGTGAAATTAACTTTTACCGTCATCTTTCTTGCTTATTATGTTGATTTAAAGTCAATAAATACTTACCTTTGCAAACAAAACAAAAAAGGATAACAAAACATATAAATATAGTCGAAACATATTTTGTAGAACTGAGCTCGATTTTAACAAAAATATGTTAGAACCATTAATTTATACTAACTAGTTTTTATCCTATTGTGTTATCTTAACGACTGTTTTCATTTAAAGAAACCTAATTGTATTGCTTTATTCAACCGAAGAATTCGATTTATTCAACATGATAAATTTGGTTTGCTTTTGATGTATTACAAAATGAATTATAGATTTCTACAGCTTATTAAATAAAACTATAAAACAGTACGAAAAGAATGTTCACACTAACTTAGAAACAAATATCCAAATTATGATTATCTTAACACAGATTTATTCATGCTTCCTTAAATTGAGTAAAAATAAATATTTTTATTGATGCTCAATTTAATATTTAGTTTCATTGTAGAATACATTTTGTTTACTTCTTTGAGGCTAATTTAAAGATAATGTTAATAGTTTTTTGAGTTCAAAGTAATATAAATAGTTTTCTAGAGTATTAAATAAATAACAAATTTACGTTAATTTTAGATTGAACGATACTTTATTTAATTCGGTACAACAGGATAGTTTTATTGATTTTTATTAACCAATATATCAATATATATATATATATATATATATATATATATATATATATATATATATATATATATATATATATATATTAGGCACGAACATTACAGAAATTAGTATCTTATTAACAAATTCTGGAATAATTTTATGACGGTTAACTTAGTAGTCATTTAGTAAACGTAGCCAAAAACTACGATGGTGCTTCCTTTGGAATCTCGTTTTTGGTTTTCGTGTAGTTGCCCTAGGGGCTATATCTTGGTTATCATCATCCAACTGTGGAGTGGTTGCAGTGGTAATATCATTGCCAGTTTCGATAATACTAGCATGACCATCTACTCGTGTTTTACCCATCCTATCATAAATCCAATCCAAGTAATGAGATACATCGGTGTATACTCCTAGTACATTCTTTTGTGCACATCCGAATCCAAAAGAAGTGATACCTATATAAATAAATCAAATGTAACATTTAGAAAATGACCAATCTTGAACGTTATCGTTTAGTTTAACGACATTGTTTATAATACGAATTGAGAGGAAACGAAAACATTAAATATAAATACTATTTGCATTTTTTTTTATAAATACCAATATATCATTAAGTGCAAGGTTTTACAATAAAATGGACATGGTGAGTGTGTCTATCGATAATCGTAGCTTGAATAATTAAATATGAAAGTATTTTCAAATTATAGTAACTTAATTAATATGTACTTTCATTTTATTGACAATGGTGCTACTGATTCTTACCTAGTATATAAAACGTAGCATCTGTGTTTTCAATTTGTAATGGTCCTCCACTATCCCCCTAAAAATATTTATAAAATATATTAAAACTACTATATTTTTCAACAAAGTCTAAGTAAATATAACCATATATCGTAATTATAATAACGTTCAAAAGTTTTTCAATTACAAATTACAATAGAATAACATTCAAACCAGCATATACCCGCCAAATATGACGACATTGCTGCAGCAAGAGCTTAATAATTACATTTTTATGTAGATGCAGCCAAAAATAACTTTATTGATTCATAATTAAATGATTTTATTTATAATCCATTATTTAATAAAAAGAAAGATGCGTCTACCATTTTTTCAATTTACTAACATTTTTATCTACTGCTTCAACCCTATTGTAAACGAAAGATTGAAGTTTGAAAACTTGTAATATAAGCGAAATAAATCGTAATTTGGTATTTATGACCGATGAATAGTTATTAAAGCAAAATACATTGTACGTGGGTGGTTGTTTCACCTTGAGTATTGAATAATTTTATAAACATGACTATCCAATTACTTACTTGACAAGTATCAATTTTCCCGTCGAGATACCCAGCACAAAACGCTCCTTGCAGCTTAGTACCATCAACTTTCATGGATGTCAACATATCTCTACAAGTGCTATCTTGTTGAATGGGAACTTCAGCTTGTTTCAGTGTACAAGGCAATTTCCAAGCATTTGATGCTTCTTTTCCGAATCCTATTATTATGCCCGGCTCTTGGGATCTGTTGTTACTCTCATATCCTGCATTAAGTCTTAAAGTTTTAAACTTTTTGAGAGGAGAAATAGAGGGACAAATGCGACAGGTCCAAAATGGATTCAGTAATATTAAGTAGACTAAGTATAAAAGTACTTACTTTGTATTGGTAAGCAAATTGGCATAAAATTCGTTGCGTCATTTTCAAGTTCAAGCAGAGCGATATCAAAATACGGTTGCTCAGTTGCATATTTCTCGTGAACATACACTTTTGTAGTTGTATATATTTCTTGAGAAGGTTCTGGGATGCATACGTTATTGACACCAAGTTTAACGACATATATATCTTCAAATTTTATCTTTCCAGCTCTGAAAAGTGTTTATTAGTTTTACATTAAATATTATTGTGACGCTATAGCTATTAATAAAGGATTTAGATTTCAAGTTATCAAAATAGAAAGAGTGGTCCGTACTGCTCTATTTATTTTCTCAAAGTTATGTTACTTGTTTAATGTAGTTGAGTATATAAAATCTTGTACTCTGTTAGTAAGCTAAGTAATGATATTAAAGAGGGTGTTATATTATAACTTACGCAACGGAATTAAACCAGGGCTTAAAACAATGTGCAGCAGATATTACATATTTGGAGGATATCAAGGTAGCTCCACAAATAATACTTTTTTGGTTGATTTTCTGGAATAATCCTGCATACCACGGGTACTTCACAAAACCTACATCTCGGCCACCTACGATTTTATCACTGGTTTTTCTAAGTACGCCACACTCTACACAGATAAAATATATAAAAATTCAATTTAGGATTGCATAAAACTGGTAATTTTACCATGTTTTCCGTTTGCAAATACTATCAAATTTACTAAAAACCACCATATCCAAATTGGTTGTTTCATATTTTATGACTATACTTTGTCATATGTCTTGCAAATATCGTATGAAGAGTTGATTACCTATAATTTTTAACATTTAAATATTATCTGTGTTATTAAAATTATAATTTGCAAAATATCGCTTGACATTTTACATGCTTTTAATGATAAGGAATATATTCGTGTATTAAATGAGATCTAAAAAAAGGTACTACCATAATTTTTTAATAATATAATAAAAACATCGGCCATGTGTGGCCCTAAACTTTCTTTTACGTAGTCAGTATATTTTGATTTGATAGTATATAAATTTAAATATAAAATGTTTAAATTTCAAGAAAATATTTTCATTCATTATGTGCAATAAAATTGTAAAGTTAGTTTATTGTCAGATTTATTAAAAACATGCGATTTATTATATGAAATTTTCTATACCTATGCAACTATGGCAATATAAATAAGTCAAGGCAGATTTCAATAGCAATTTTCTTGTAACTGGTACACTTTTTGACGAAATGTTTCAAACAAAAGTTGTTCTAAATATTAATATCTTTAACTTTAATTATAACTATTTTACTGTAAGTGCAGCCGTTATGAAGATATGCAAAAAGTGACATATACAAATCTTAAGTTTAAAGTTTCATAATTTTATCTTCAATACTGTAGGCTGTAGAGCGCATACACCCACACACACACACACAGACGTCATTCTGAGAATAGTCAGACTCCATTCTTATCTCGGCTCTATGACTAATAGCATTGATTTTATTACTAGTAGTAAAGTCAATGCTAATAGCATAATAAAAAACCAGTGTCGGTGTGTTACGAATCAAAATCGAATTATAAATGTAGCAATAATTAACTAACATGTATTAAAATAAGAAACATCCTAAATTAGTCGCAAACTGTCAAAGAACCATGTCTTGCGTACTTTAAATTCGATATATGATGATGTTGTTTGCAAATTTGGTTGTATGTATACCTAGTTTGTATTATACGCATAAACTTATAATTTAAATGTTTGCGAATGAGTATTTTGTGTAATATTAAAGAAGTCTTTAAATTACCTTTAATTTAAGAAATTAACATTATACTATTTGACACTCACATTTTTTGAAAATAATCTACTGTGCCTTAGGCAAATATTTATTTATAGGTAAGATAACATGCACGGCAAATCAATAGTTTCTGTTATTAACTCTGTGATCATTCGGTCACATTGAAGACTTGATGGGGAATGAATTTCTTATAGTTACTTGGGTAATTGCTATAGTATTAGTGATAAATTCCCATATTGTTACATCTAATCAACGTAAGTAGAAATATAATGCAAAATATTGGAAATTTGAACGTAGTTTATCAAGCGCATATTAGCGTAGTAATATTTTTTGCGTAAAAAATTAAGAACTATAAAAAGAAACGCATGATAAAAATATATAATAACCGCTTTAGGATATTTAAAATGATTTAAACTTAATACACATTTTTATGCTTTTAGGTGTAATAGAACCTAACGTAACACGTACATATCTGTGCATGTTAATAATATGGTTGAAAAGTACCTCTAGTTTTTTTATTTTATTATTATTTTTATTTAACGCTATTATTCAATTTTAATGAGTTCGTGATAGTGCGTTATGGAATAGACATTGTTACTGATTTTACTCTCTCAGTAGTCTTCTTGGTTACCTGAATATAGTTAATGTATTAACCGAAACCGGTCGTATTTTTCAATAAAGAACGCTGTGGAAAAAAGACGCCTACTAAAACATTTCTTAACCTATAAAATAATATTTATAGATAATATGATAATTAGTATTTTAATTTTCTGACAAGTATCTTCTCATTTATATGTTGAAAATTTGCAGGACAAGAAGCTAAAAGATGCATTCATAATACAGATTGTGGCCATGCGTATTTTTGTATCACACAAAATTCAGATCATGGCGAATGCAGAGAAAAAAATGAGAGAGTTCGATGCAAAGGAACATCAGATTGCAATAAATTAGGTTACTTTGGTCACGTTGAATGCCAACATGATTACTGCACCTGCACCAATTCTTCCAAACAGATTCGTGCAGACAATGCTCAAGAATGTGACAAAAAAAGTATGTATTATCATATCACACAACCTAAATACACAGAAATGTTTCATCATCCCATACCCAACTTTCACGCTAATCCGCTTAGCGTATTTGTAGTTTGTACATACATATGTATGTACATACATACATACATATGTGTATATGTATAAGGTTTCGTCTTAGAAAAAGGTAGTATTAAAATGTCGACAATTATTTCTTAAGCTCCTACAAAAATAAACCGACCATATTATTTAAATTCCGTTTATTTCAGGTTATGGTCAAAAATGTCTATATCCACAAGATTGTCAAAATGATTTAGAATGTGTTCATCAAAATAATTATAAAATCTGTCAATGTCCCAAACACAGGATTCTTTATCTAAACAAATGCGTAGATATGTCAGGTAAAATTAAAGATGATTTTATAAGCGAAGCACTTGGTTGTATTTAGACTAAAGAAATTATACTTGTATTACAGAGAGTAAATATGGATTCTTTTGCGAAAGCAATGACGAATGCAATGCAACAGGTTTGCACTGTCACAAAAATGGACGGTGCCAATGTAATGATGGGTTAATTAATTTTAAAGAGCAGTGTATCAAAGGTAAATATTGTAATTTGTCAACTTTATTACTCCAATATTTATTAACTTCTAAATAAAAGTTTTAACTGGTATATTTATTACAATGACTGATTAGTTTAAAAAAAAAAACTCTGTTGAGTGGTTTACATAAATAATTAGTTACTTTTTGGAGTTATTAAATTTGAGAATGAAATTGGCAATAGGTATGATATGAAATTTATAATTCTGGTTTTAACCAAGTTCAACAACTTGGATTATGCATTGACAATAATGATTGCCCAAGAATTGAATACTGTAACAAAACTGCAGATAACGCCTTATTTGGACAGTGCTCTCGCATAAAGATTCCTGAAATGTATGACCTACAAAATAATGGCATGTGTAAATTATTTAACTTGTTTCTTAAACATAAATGCTTCCTTAATGTTTTCTATCCATTAAATACACGTCCCCGCAATATACGTACCTGTTCAAAAACACTAAAGCATTCAGTGATCACAGTGCAGCATTTGATAATGTGATTCTTCTCGAGTCCTAAACATGACATTTATAAAAAATGATACCATTTGTTTGTTTTTCAAAAATTAAAATATTCTTTTTATAAGTTATAACTCGCAACAGACTATTAAAGAATTGAGATGGCTTTATTTTCGTTGTTTTAATGTATTGTTGAAGGCTTTATTTAAACATCATTTATAAAGTTTGAATAAAATAATTAGATCCTCTTCAGTACATTTCACATATTGTTCTAGTTATACTTTTAAAGAGTACAACTTTTTGATAAAACAGCAAATATCACTAATTTATTTGAGTAATTCTTAGTTGTCACTCATATAAAATCTCATAAGTCATATTGTTGCACTCTTTCTCTTTCTGTCTAATCAGAACTGTTATATGGAATATTGAACGACCTTTATGTTGATTGTTGATTTGATCAACTAGTTAGATAGTTGAGTTGAAGATATTGATAGTACTGATTTCGTGCCACCACAGTATAACAACATTCCAAAGACTATCGATTGTTGCATGTTCTAAATTAAACGCTAACAGCATGCCTGAAGTATCCACTTAGAATTAAAACATATTTATACATTTTACAATCTTTGTGTTACGTGTGCTTATGCCAATGGTGTGTGGCGTTATTTAAGTAAATTATTTTTATTTTTGCAGACGATTCTAAAACTATTTCTGACGAGCCGAACTCAGCTAGAGTAAAAACATATTTTGTTAATATGCGTTCTCGTATTATTCATTATTTTAATGATAATATTGGGCATAATAATCTTTATACGTGGCTACTCTTGCAGAAAAATATTTTATAATAGAAGGTTTGGCTCATATAGTCTAGATCACTGTATGCTTACAGGACAAAATAGAAATAAGGATTCCCTTATTTAGAAAAGAGATTAGCAATTTTCTACCATTATTATATCAAATATGATAGAATGATTAGAATCAAGCTGCACCGACGAACGATATTGAAATAAATGTGATAGTTACAAGTTAGAAATTATTTTAAAAAAAGATATTATCTTATGGTGGATTTATATATGGAACTATTTATACAAATTTATTTTAATTTAATTTAATTTAGTTTTAATTTTAAGTTAAATAATTTAGAAATTTGCTAGACTGAAGGCATCATATGTGCACATAAACAAACACACGCACATGCAGTCACATATGTAGTACATACATACATACTCATACGCGATACGCACACATTTTTACTTTCTTTTACGAAGTAATAAGTAAGTATTGTAATCATGAAAACCCTTTCGATGAACTATCTGGAACTATCCTTCAGCGGTTATGCTTTTTTTTGACATACGTCAGTGGCCCTCCTAAGACTCACTTTTACCTAATCTTTAATAATGTGTAATGAATAATTATATTTTCTGTATATTACTATAGAATCGAACATTTTAAACCTAAAATACATATGTTTTTTTAGAAATCTGACAATAATCTAACTTTACAATTTTACTGGACTTATGAATGAAAATATTTTCTTTTAAATTTAAACATTTTATATTTTAATTTATATACTATCAAATCAAAATATACTGACTACGTAAAAGAAAGTTTAGGGCCCAACATATGGCCGATGTTTACATTATATTCTCTAGAATATTTCTAGTCTGTCTCCAAATTCCAATAAAATATTTCCAACGTATTGATCTGTAATATAGAAATGTATGCAAAAACCAATTGTTTTAATACTCATCAAACTCACGTATCTTCTTTATTTACATTAATAAATATATTATATTGCTACTACCTGTTAAATTCTGCCTGTAATAATATTGTAATAAATAATGAATTGTTAAAATTATTATTATTATTCATTTTATTTTAAATAAATAGCTTTGAATAACATTTATAAAGTACTTATGGTTACCGACAAGTTAATCATAACGATATAGAATTTAGAATTCCATAAGAGATACATAGAAATCTATAAGTTATAGATTCTTCCAGAATAGCATTTTTTCTATCACAGCTTATAGATTTTAATAATTCTCTTATAGAAGAATTCCACTATATACTAATCTATTACGTTGTACAGTTACAGAATAGATTTTTAGATCAATAATTATATAGAAATGTTTAATTTATAATATAGTGTGTAATATATCTTCCAGCTCCTGTAAATAATATGTTATTAAATTGATAACCCATCCCTAGGGGCTTTTATTAGTTTACTACACTTCTTTATAAGAGACAGTTTCATTAAATATATTTTAATAGTCAAAATGCGTCAAATCAAATTATATCTATTTTATACTTTGATTGCTTTCACTACGTGTGTCATACTTGAAAATAGAACGCAAATATCTCAAATATCTAAAAGATTAAGAAATATTTTCAAAAAATACGTGTCAAACGACCAAAGTTACATCGGCTTTGTTATTCAAAATGATTTGTATGATTACAATGTGGACATATTTGGTTATATTTATAAAAGTGGCAGGACGAAAACAATTGTTTTAAACATGAAACAATATTGCAATGATTCTCAATTTCAAGGGGTAGATATTTTGACTGTATATTTATGCTTATTAAATTATTTCTATTATATAATACTCGTAATCTTCATATTTCTACATTTAGTTTTAAAGAATTAATTGTACCTTTATTTTAGAATCCTCGGTTGCAATCATTGGGACACATGCAACTAATTTTCATGTTTGTGGAGGCAAATATAATAAAAATTAACGAAACAATTAATTGTTTAGAAAATAATTATTTTTGGAAATCACGCACTAAAACTATTCTAGTTTCAAATGAAATCATAAATAAGAATAAAACCTCAGAAATATTTCGTTTGTGTTGGACAAAAAAAATACTGAACATCGTTGCCATCTCATCCGAATCAATCATAACATACAACCCATTTTTCCAACAATTCTACGAACCCGTCCAAGACGAAGAAGCGTTTTACGATAAGTTTAAAAATCTAAATGGTTATAATGTGAACATATTACTTATTAAACCAGATGATCATACTAAAGTAAGAGTCGTTGAGTACAATAACAAAACTAAGTATTTTGGAAAAGATGCAACTTCAATCCAAACAATCTTACACAACCGAAATGCAACTTACAGCGTTGTAAACCTCCAAGAACTAATTGGTTGGGCGAATCCATTTCGTTCCACATTTAGAAACTCAAAATACAACGAAAAGATAGAAATTATAAGAAATTATAGTATTGATTTGTTTTTCTTATCTCAAGAAATGATGATGAATAATAATGTTACCGAAATGGTTTATCCTCATGCTAAAGATGATTGGTTATTGTTGGTGCCTCATGCGAAATTTATATCGCAATATACACATTTATTTATGATTTTTAAAGCCGGTTTAGCTATTATATTAGGGTTTTTCTTAATAATATGTCCTTTTGTCTGGTTTATAATTCGTATCATGGAGGATCGCTTTCATAGCAATACATTATCAAAGTTAGAAACCGTAATCTGGATTATTATAAACAATTTAAGAGTTATGCTAGGATCCTCAGTGAATTTACTTACAGTTTACTGTACTGAGTATATATTTTTCATGTTTTTAATCTTTTGCAACTTAGTAATTAATACTTATGTTCAATCCATTTTGTACAGCATACTAACGATTGCTGCCCGTGAACCAGAAATTAATACTTTAAACGATTTTATCAATTCCGATTTGAGAGTCTCGACAGTCCATAATTTATATGAAGAAATCAAATTGAATTTTCAGTTTACAAGCCTAAAAGCGATTATATCAAAAGTAGATATACTAGACTTAAACGGAACTCTTAAAATCTTATCATTAAATAAATTTCGAAGGGATACTTGTGTGTTAATGAATAAAGATCGGTGTGATATGATGTCTATGCGGAGACCGTTATTTAGGTGTAGCCGCGAGAGTGTGATGCCTGCTTATGTGACTTTTCACGTCGCTAAACATTCTCCCTTTTTTGATGTAATCGAGAAGATTATACCCTGGTTACAGGAAACAGGACTGTATGGCCACTGGCACAAGGACAGTTTAGAAATGGAGTATTTGATTGACGGGGTTATCAGAGATGAGGAGGAAGTTCCAGGATATCAAGATTTATCTTTGCACCAATTTCGGGGAGCAATATATGTGTTTTTGATTGGCTTAGCACTTAGTATGTTAGTCTTTTTGATTGAGATTTTAGTCAATTGCACTAAGAATAAATAAGGTTTATATTTTTATTTTCTATTTGACTGTCTTTTAAGTCGTTCAATTTTTGAATATTGTCTGGTGGCATTATGCTTATAAAAACACACCACTATTTACATCATGGAAATGTTAGAGTAACATATTTAAACAGTAAAAGCATTACAATATTAGTTAAGATTAAATCGTTGGTAATCTGCAGAAGAAAAGTTTTTGTGTAGATAATTTATGTAAACTAAGTTATAAATTACTTGTGTAACAGTAACAATAATTTATAAATATATATATATAAATAAAATAATGTGATTTTATTTGTTTTATAAATATGATTTATGGCGAGATTCTAAGCAAATCTGTAATTTTGTAAGAATAATCTGTAAAACAAAAATGTCGAAACTATGTTGGTTAGAATCAAACATCCTTTGCATGTATACAATTCTTGATTTATACAATAATCTTACTAAATACGTATTGTCAGTCTCTTTAAAATGTACAGGATTGCAGTCATTAGCCCAACAACTATATTTTCCTCAACATGAAAATTATATCCTACCCAGAAACCAGTTTTTAAATATAAATTACCAAATTTATAAAATGTATAAAATATTTAAAAAATCTATATCAAATTTTGTTTAAGTGCCCTTCCTACCTACATTTTAACGTTTCGTTAGTAGATATACAGAATTTCAGAAGTCTAGTTTTATAATTTTAAGAGATACCGTGTTTTTATAATGGCTAGGAAAAGGGGTAAACATGCTATTGCGGCTACCCCATATTTTACCATGTGCAATTTATTCTAGATTAAAAGTAATGAGAAAACAACAGTTAGTGGATGCTGTTCAAGGAAGATTATGACTGACATCAGACTAACCTAAGAAGGAAGGAAGGAAGGATGTCCCTATGAATGAATGATGGATGGGACGGGCCTCTGTCGATGCGGAGCCGACCTTGACGTGATGACAGAGCTTACGCATTCAAGGATCATTTACGATAGCCATTTTACCACGAGTATCGTAAATGATTCTTAAGTACAAACTAAGTACAAACTAACACGTTTTTTCTAAATATTTAAAATTGACTTGCAAGTATGTTTTAAAAAAAACATCGGCTATGTGTTGGCCCTAAACTTTCTTTTACATAGTCAGTATATTTAGATTTGTTAGTATATAAATAAAAATATAAAGTGTTTAAATTTCAAAATAATATTTTCATTCATTGTCCAATAAAATTGTAAAGTTAGTTTATTGACAGATTTCCAAAGAAAACATATGTATTTTTGATTTTAAATGTTGGATTTTATAGTAGTATAAGGAAAATATAATTATTCATTACATATTATTAAAAATTATTATGGCCGGGCATTTTTTAGTTTTCAAATTAACTTTAAACCAGAGAAAATATTTATATATAATATTTTAAATTATTTACTAACCTTTGTAACGGGTTTTCACTAAACTTATTTGTGACACTGACAATAAATGTTAAATGTCAAAATATTTGAATATTTAAAACAGTTGACATGCATAGTAGATACGATTCATTATATATAATTTTCCATACCTATGTAACTATGGCAATATAAATAGGATAATAGCAATTTTCTCGTAACTGGTACTATTTTTGAAGAAATGTTTCAACCAAAAGTTGTTCAAATCATTATTGTCTTTAACTTTAATTATAACTATTTTACTGTAAGTGCAGCCGTTTCGAAGATATGCAAAAAAGTGTCTCAACTAAACACGCACTTCCGGTTTGAATATGCTTTTCAAAAATAGGAGGTTTTCTTCCCAGACATATACAAATCTTAAGTTTAAAGTTTCATAATTTTATCTTCAACGGTGTAGGCTGTAGAGCGCATACTCACACACACACAGGCGTCATTACAAAAATAGTCAGAATCGAGTCAGGGAAGGTCAAAAGGTGTATTTCAGTGTAATAATTTTTAAAATTTAAGATTTTCAGTGATGGGTTAACTGTTTATTTCTAAAAGCACTAATCTAAACAGATATACCTACTACGTATAAGGAAGACCAGTGTGGACCACTGCAGATGTTTTTATTTGGCATTATGAATGAATATACTTATATTTTATTTTAGTTAGATACATATTTAATTTAAACCCAGGCTTAAAATAGTAGTTATGGTTTGCTACAGTAACATGAATCTCTGGTGTTGTACAATAACCACTTAATATTTTCATTAGTTTTCGTGTACAAAGCCGTACTTGGATGACTTCCACAGTCGTTTTTATCAGTTAAAATTCCTATTAATTCGTATACTCCCTTATATGAACGGAACGTTACCGGTGCTCCTGCATCCGTCTATAAATAAAGAATCATGGCGCTTAATTATATACACTTAGAAAATAACTGCAACAAAACATGTTGTTACTTAGTAGTGAGACGTATGTGAAGGTATGTCAAAATGATGGTAATTGTGCTCAATATTAAAATACGATTGAATGCGCACTTAAAGATTATTCAAGTAAGTATGTTACTTGGAAAGCTGGAAATTCCCCTAAATTTAATATTTTGCTTCAACTAGATATTGAGAGGTTAGATTTTGAATGTCTTAGATCCTAGTACGTTGTGTTTTAAGTTGTTACAAAATTACAGAATGGATCATTTAATAAAATTCAAACAATTTTTTTTTTAAACAATATATTACCAACCTCTACAATCAGTAGAAGGTAGTATCATATTCATTTATTTACGATGTGGAGTTGAGTATTTTATCCTAAAGAGCAGCAGTGCTAATTTAAATTAGGCTTTAGTATCAGTCATGCTAAATAATTTGTGAAGTCCAAGCATAAGACAATAAATCCAAAAATTAATATTTTGGTATTCATCATTATATGGACTCTCCTCACAAAAGTGTATATCCCAACATCAAAATAAGGACTTTCAGTCTAAGTATGTACATACCTTGCACAGATAGGCTGGTCCTCCCACAACTCCAATACATCCTTTATCTGAACTAAAATACTCGGATTCGGAAACGGTAGCTACACATTCGGAATTTCCTAAGACCGGAAGTCCTAATTTTCGAGGTCGACATGAAGCTTCCAATTTTACAGTAGGAGTCATTGATTCACTCCAACCAATCACTGTTGCTACTTGTCCCAAATAATTTGTCCCTAAATAGTGTAACCAATATGCTGAATAATTTTTAATACTAAAAGCATTATATATATATATATATATATATATATATATATATATATATATATATATATATATATATATATATATATATATATATATATATATATATTTATATAGAATTTGTAAATAAACAACGACGTTTTGCATTCTCTTGATATTTGTGGTTAATTTATATAAATACCTGGCGTTGGTAAACATATTGGTTTGATTCTACGCTCTAACGATGCAACATTACTCAATTTAAGCAATGCTAAATCATGTGCCCTGTTGCCAGGATTAAAATCGGGATGTATTTTTAAGTTTTCCACACTTGTATTAATAGAAGAGAGGTCTGGAAAGCAGGAGTCGTATTGACCAAGTGTTACTTTAATATCGTATGGGGTTAGACTAGAAAAGATTTATTAATTATTCTATAAATTTCAATTATGGTCAAATAAAATATTTGCAATTTTTTATTAGAAGATTTAATTTTTAATAAAGATTATTGATTCGTGTTTGTAGAATTGAAAATGATGGTTTACATACCCAATCATTTGACTAGCAGCTGTTAAAACATATTGATCATTAATCAATACTCCACTCACAGATGTTTGGGAGCGAATTGGTATTGATACAATCCAAGGAAATTCATGACCTTTCAAAAATTCTCCTCCCAATAATCGACCCTCACGATTTGGTATTCCACATTCTTAAATTTATATAATATTAGATGATAAATTTGTCCACAGTTTAAAACCTTGTACCACAATTTTGTCTATATTAAAGATACAATGCATATATGTATAATGTGAACTTACTACAATTGCATCTTTTGGCTGGATTATTAAACAGAAAATCTAGAAAATGTCTATGATTTGGTTTGAAGCACGCGACCTACAGATAAATGTACGTGATATCCGATTATATAATGTTAAATATTTGTTACTCACCACATTGAGGAGAAAAGTGAATATTATTGCAAAGTAAATACTAGACACAGATTTGTAGATCATTGTGAAGCGGGCGAAGTCTAAATTCAAACTATTCCATTTTGAGTTTTATTAAAAGTATGTTAAAAGTAGGTTGTAGATATGCCCGCATTTTGTAATTTCATCATTTCTAAATGATATGTAAATTTTTAGGAGAAATCATAAATTTACATTTGTAAAAATAGGGTGCATAATTTCTCGATTGGTCAAGAAATTTAATATCCATGCTATAAATTTGTTGTGTGTCTATTTTTTTCGTCTTAACTACGTAATAATTATAGTATGATTATTATATTCTACTATGATTAGCGTGTGCATTGAATATGTATACTCACCATATAAACAAATCAAAATGACGTATTTACACTATAATTTATAGGCGCTAATCATTACTAATATTATATTATAGTATTAATAATTACGTTGGTAATAAGTTTTTAAAGAACCATAATTTAAAAAATTGAAATGTAAAGCATTTATAGATCTTATTGATATGAACTCATACATACATTCCAAATATTTAAAAACTTAAGGAAAAGAAACGCAGCTAAAATTTCCTCAAATGTACTTAAATAGCAGATAATATGAAATTATTATTATTTATTAAATATAAACTCTTAATTAATACAGCACTAATTATCAATACAATTACTTCAGTCTAGTATGTAATTTATTTAATTGAGTATTGTATCAAAATTATGATAAACTATTTTAGAATATACAGCTATTTTAAATACTATATTGTTATTTATAACAAAGCAAAAATATCACTTCACATTAAGCTATTCAAAAAATTCGTATTAATCCTGACAGAAGCATCCATCTATTGAGTGTTCTCTTATCCATTCCATATATCGGGTTACTCGTGTGTAAACTCCCGGATAACCTGGACGAGCACAGCCATTGCCCCACGAAATTATTCCTGCAAAATTTAAATACTTTAAATACATTCTTAAAACAAAAATCGTCATACGTTTCATACGAATAAAACAATTCTCATTCCATAAGTAGTTGAAGTATATAATTAGAAATTTTCTCACAAGTGATAAATTTGGATATGTTTGGTTCTTATTATTTATCTTTTCTTTACGTACCAATTAATTCATATTTCTTATCAGGTCTTGCAGCAATTAATGGACCTCCACTATCACCCTGGAATAAAAATAACAATTAATAATTCAGTAAATTAGAAATTTATTGTACTAAATTTGACAAGTTTTAAATATTTTAAAATAAGATAGTTCAATAATCTAACAATAACTATGAGCTGTTTTTATCATGAAAGATCCTGTAGCACTTGAAGCTATATTAAATTTGCAATCAGACTAAGCCCGATTATAATTACATCAGGAAAAATATGACCATTTATAGTTAAAAATAAAATGTCAGGCTCAGTGTTAAGTAGATTTCTTCTTAATAAATAAGGTTTAGATTATTAATTGGAGATGATTATTACAATATAAGTACAAACCCATATGTAGAGACTAATATTAGGGAATTAGCTCTAGTCTATAATTTAAGGTCGAAGTTTTAAAAATACAATAAATTTTTAATTATTATATATGGGCATGAGTATAAATGTGATTCTGTATGTATAATATTTGGTACATTATCCTTACTTGGCAAGAATCTTTTTCTCCTGTGGATGGAAATCCAGCACATAACATATTATCCGAAATCATCTGCGAAGAATAATTCGTCTGCTTGCATTCGTCATTACTGATAACTGGTACTTCAACTTCATTTAGAACACATGATGGTTTGCCATTTTCCTTCAATGTACCCCATCCAGACGCAATTGCTTTATCTCCAACATACAAGTTGTCTAAACAAAATTAACAAAAATATATAGGTACATAATTTATAATCTAAGTAAAATGAGTATATTATCAATTATTATATTTTGTTCACTCAGATAAATAAATTGTTTGAAATACCTAGATTAGTTGGCAGACAAATCGGTTTGATTGTATCCGTGATAGGAACTCGATCGTTTAATCGTAATATCGCAATGTCATTGTCAAAATTCAGGAAGCTGAAGGACCCGATAATGGCACGCAAAACGAAACGGGATTCCGGCCGCATAGTATCGTTGCAACGGTCATGTTCGCCGAATGTTACTTTGATCATAAACCACATAAAGCTGCAACAATAAAATTACAAAAAATTGTTTTGATTTCATTAGAATTTAAAAAAAAATTCTTCATAATTTAAAATGTTCTTGCAAAAGAACTTTAAAAAAATAAATTAGAAAAGCAGTTTTCTGCATAATAGCAGTAGTTTATGTGAGAAAGATATTAATTGATTGATTGTATCTATGAGCTGTCAAAATAATGTAACTTTGCTAATCAAATTACTTTCGCAGGTTTGCATATATTTAGGCGTTAAATTAACATTATTATGACGTTTTTCTTACCCTTTAACACAATGTGCAGCACTGAGAACGTATCTATCATTGATTAACATTCCCCCACAATAAAATCGATTGAAATATGATAATCGAGCCATCCAAGGAAATTCATTTTGCGCTGTTGTTTGTCCACCAACAATCCGGCTAGCGTCGTTTCGTTCGCCGCAACCTACCTCACAAAAAGAATATTTTTAGTGTAAACAAATATAGCATAAATGACACAATCATAAGAACAGTAGGTCTATAACAGGATATCTGAGTGAGTGGGGCAGTACTTGATTCTTACTCACTGCAACTGCACGCCGAAGCGGGTGTGTCATGAGCAGGAGGTTTGTTTCCATTTTTCTGTGAACTAAATAGCCGCGTGAATTCCGATTTTAGACCTGGTGCGCTCGCCTGAAATTCAGAGATGACCATTGAAGCCATTATGGTCTGAAGATTACTTGGAATACGTCAAGGTGTAAACAAATTTTATCTGGGGTAATTTGGAAAGTTTTTATTTGAACCATTTACTACGAAATTAGAAAAAACCAGCAAATAATATTTTGTAAACGCCTATTACAATCTTACGATTTTTCTATTCATTTACGTGCAACAAATATCTTGAGAAGCATATGCAGTGTCGACAGTAAATTGGAAGCTGGATAACATTTAATTTACATTGTAAAAAGGAACAAGTACGACGTTAATTATCATTAAAAATATAAACATGATGTGTAGATTTTTCAAAGCATCCTGTTTATTAAATTTTAATTAGCAATTTAAATTATTAAATACATCAATTTGCGCACATTGGCCGTAAATAAATTTTATATGGCAAACTTATTAAGATTATTTGTTTAGTCATTGAAATGTTTGAATAATATGAATTGAAACTGTTTATTCCGTTAGATTTGATCAATTCTCATTACGAATTCCTACCACATGGTGTACGGTTTTTACCTGGGATACATTTCAATTGTTTGTTGATTAATAAATACCAACGCAAATGTGTGACTTTTGATTAACTTCGTTAGTGTTTAACAAACATTTAAGATCTCTAATGGACAAGTTTCTTATAAGCGGAATCAAGCAAATATATTTGGCTTGATTTTAATGTAGGCATGATAAAGATAAATTAGAAAAAAAATGTGTTATTTTTCATTTAGAACTATTCTTGTCTCAGATCTAAATTTACTAGTCTCGATTTCCAAAAAAAGAGATAGCAATAGCAGATAAAATATAAAGCACACAGACGTCTCTTTGTCTTTGTTAGTATACATTTTAGTTGAATAATAATACGAAAAATCTGGTCCGTGACCCATAATATTATATAATACCAAAAAACACATATGCCTATTAAATATTTTTTTAGGGGAATAAAAAATATAGAATTCTTTTAGCATGAACAAATGTTGTCCAGAACAAAAGTTGATTGTAAAGGCTATTTTTCGAAAAGAAATTGTTCTTAAATCAAATTTGATTCAAGTATATTCTTCTTGATTTGATTAGAATCCGCTTTTGATGTATATTGAATTAAGGAGATTAATATTTAACCAATTTTGTTTTTAAAGATATTTACTTTTTTGTAAGATGGCGTTTTGCATCAACTTTCACTCTATTGTTATGAAAGTATATTTATATGCAATATAAAGTTTTAGTATTATTTTTTTATTATTTAATATTGTTTTAATTATAAACAAACCTGGTACCTTATAGAAAATAATTTCATTCTATCTCATATCTAGATGCCCGTATCCACTTGTACCACTTACTTGGGAAGTGTTCATTTTATTTTAATTACTTTTTCTCTTATTGTGGATAAAAACTATTTAGATAATAAAGATTTTCATTCTATAGGTTATTATGATAGTAATAATAATAATAATAATATTGTCAAACTTACATATTAATAATTTGTTAATGGTCTTAATTATCAAAACACAATGATTATTTATCCATAATATTAAAACCATAATCAAAAATAAAGTAAAAACAAAAATATAAAAATGTTTATTGTGGAGGAGAGATTCCCGAAGCATCATCTGTTTAAGTTGTCTTTAAAAATATTTGACTATGTTTATCATAGTTACGATTAAATTAAGATTTTTCAAAAGATACTAAATTTAATTCTAAAAATTTATCATTCCTCAATTTTTTTCATTTGTATGAAATCCTTATTCCCTTTACGAGCTTCTTTGAAATGTATCATATCTTTATTTTTGATTTTAAGATAAACAATAGATTTTTAATTAATTCGAAATTTATAAATATAAACTTACCACTTCATTGACAACGCAGCCAATTGTTAAAATCAACCAATACCTCATGGGTACCATATTGTATCACAATTAATTAAAATATCACTAAAAACTAAACTATTCAAAAATCTTCCAATACAAATTCCCGTGCAGTTGTTCAACACACATGAGATCGGTGATCGGTGCGATGGTCAAATAACAAGAAGTGAACTGGCTTCGCGTTCGTTGGCAATGACCGTTAAACACCACAGAAGGCTGTGCCGCGGATACCCCGCAGGAATCTATGTAGTTGTTAAGACAAGCTTCACTTGTTCTCTAGTGTTGATGTTGTTGTTGTTCTTCTGTTTTTTTCAGCACGCAAGCGCCGATTTCTTCTAATTTTACTGATTTTTTCTTGCTTTTAACTAAAGTATCAGATTTAAATGCGATTAGCTGCAGATTTAACCCAGTTATATGTAATTCAGGTTAAACTAGGATAATTATTTGTATTTCCAATTTATAACGCTGAGAAAGTTAGAATATTTTTTTTGTGAAATTTTCTAAAATCTAAGCTTACAATTGCCGCCAAACGATTTAACCAATTGATAAGTATACTCGTATTACTTTTCGATTGGTATGATTTGAACTCCTTTGAGAATGTTGTCATGGCTCGCCAGAAGTATTGCTTAACACAACACTGAAAGCATCTATCGAACCGAAAATACATATTTAGATGCTTGAGCAACATTCATCGCTTAGTAAGTATTCTGGGGAAATCTCTTAGGTCCTTACCGAATAAAACGCTGTTCAAGGACTTTGCAGGCAACCAATCAGAAGTACTAATAGTTAAAACGAGAATTTTCTGGTAGAAAATTATACTTACATATGTGTTTTCATTTGAGTACTTTTTGGTCGAGATTGAGATAACACTTTAAAAAATACTGGTCGAGGATAGAAAAGTGATTTTTCTAAGATGGTGGCCAATATTACAGTTAGATTGTTAGGGAATTTGATACAAAGGATAATTCAAGATTTAATATATTAACTTTGTTATTAAATTGTGAATTTCGCTTTTACCTCAAATTAGTAAGAAGGTTTGGATATATTTTATATCCTAGGATAGATAGACATAGCGAGTGAGCCTATTATAGTAATGGTGCTTATTATATTAAAATACAAGTTAAATAATTTTGTAAGATGCAACTTGTTTTCTTTAAATAAGTAATTGTGTTTTATAATAAATAACAGCACAAAATAATGATGTGTATGTTCTTTTCAACATAGCCGAAGCTTTCTGCATGCCTGCTGTTTATATGATTCTAATTATATTAATGTTTTGTTGATACTTATTTTGTTATCAAGATGTATGTTTAATTTCTAAAATGTTTGTTTACTAACCATAATATAGTTCTTGAGAATATCGTTAAACGTCGTCTATTAATGATATCTCAAAATTCGTTATATAGAAATTATTGTATCAGTTGACGTTCTTTGTATCTATTCTTACTTATTATTACAAAATAATTGATTAATAATCACCTTTCTTTCTCGTCAAAGTTCAGTGACCTCCGGATGACATTGAAACAATTTTACTGTTTCATATTTACATAGTGATTATTAGGTACTGTGTTGACGGCTATAATTTGAGCCCGAACCAAATGTGTTGAATGTAAATTTAGTGTGTAGGCTTCCTTTTGTTACAAACCACTGAACAAAATATTGTTTTATTTTTGCATATCACCGTCGTCCACCATAGGAACCGGTATTCTGGAATTTTGTGTATTGTATTTGTAAACATGTGGCCAACTAAATTTGGTTTCGTAAAAATATATATTTATGTATCAAAAATAATATTGAACTTGTTGCCAAGTACCAAAAAGTGAAATATGAACAACATGTTTAGATCCATTGATATTTACAACATAAAATATGTGAAATACAAAAAAAAAATATGTAAACGAATTTTTTATTTCATATTTATAATTTTAAATCGCCTTTTTAGTTGCTTTTGGGTTCTCTAAATACATTAACCAAATGGTGTTTTTGGGTAGTAAACAATTTCTGAAAATCAATAATAT
The DNA here is from genome assembly GCA_018344505.1 of Nebria ingens riversi. NCBI lineage: Eukaryota > Metazoa > Arthropoda > Insecta > Coleoptera > Carabidae > Nebria > Nebria ingens. The sequence goes on along the minus strand of JADQWA010000085.1, from coordinate 377,136 downwards.
GCAAATTAGCATATTATTTTCTATAACTTTAGAAATATTAAAGCTATACTGCGTCTTTACTATATAATTATTATAGTATGTATATGTAACGCTACAGTGATTAGCGCCGAGCAACAAGTATAGGCTACTCGGACTAGCTTGAACCATATAAGCATATAAATAGCATGTGTGATGAACAGTGACGGTGGCAACAGATTTCTGCGCACATCTAAGCTATTCTGAGTAGTCTGTACCTATATTACCTTTCACGTATAAACAAGTCAAAATTACTTATCTCCACTAATACGCGCTAATAATTACTAGGTTAACATAATTATATCTATCAGTCAGGAAGTTTGGTTAATATCGGGCGAATGGGCTTATACATTATCAAATGAGACGAGGGATTAAATTGGTGTTTCAAGATATAATTTATTCGTGATCAGAAAGATGTGATATTTTATATAGCTCTGAAAATAGATATGAGGCCTATCACTGTTCATATTATTTGGGTTAAAATTAATATATTCTTATATTAGGTTTATAAATTTTTATTTGTAAATAAATAATTATTAATATACAATTTTGTAGAACTTAATCTAATTTGTGTTAGTTTACACATAGACATGTGTCTTCCATATTATTTTGCATCCAGTTTATATATCGACTCACTCGAGTATAAACTCCTGGATAGCCTGGTCTTCCGCAGCCGACTCCCCATGAAACAATTCCTGGTGAGACAATGTAAAAATGAGAACAAAATACGAGAAAATATCATACTATTTAAGTTATTCAATTATGTTATATCGCGGCGTAGTTAACAAAAGATATAAAAATGTAGATGAGACTCAGTTTTTTAATTAAAATTTTCGTTATAATCGAATAATGTTGATACTATCAAATGAAACCAGGCTGTGTATTATACAAAGAACAGCTTATTATATATGACAAACATAAAATAAATTTATCTATAACTTGACTATTATTGCTAACATTTTTTAATAAGAGAAACTATAAACATATAAAGGACAATGATTAAAGTTCAAGTCGTAAAACTTCAAGAACTTTAGGATATGGGGCCGTTCTGTAACTTTGTCGTTCGTTTATTTGTTTTTTGGTTGTCAACAACTTTATCGACTGCGTCTGTCATTCAGAATTGCAAATATACTAGAACTATATTATATTCTAAGGCGTACGTCACTACTGTACAGCTCAACAATAGAAGTATATATTTTATGTATGTCATATAATTTGTATAAGCGCGAAGAGGATAACAAAGAAACAAATAGTTTATTTGTGGTTGCTCTCATAGTGATTTGTGATATCTATTATTTCTAATACATCAAAATAGATGATTGTACATTTTTATTGATTATTAAAATAAGTGACTTGGTTATATTTTATTATTATTATTTATATATTTTCATAAATGCAAATTGATGTATTTTTTTAATCTAAATCTGTGTAATAATTGCCAAAGGAAATATTATCTTTTTCCTATTTTTACATACAATATTTAGAATATCAGGAGAAATATTAAGTAAACACTTACCAACTATTTCATATTTATCTCCATTATGGACAAGTAACGGACCGCCACTGTCTCCCTGACAAGAATCCATCTTTCCTTTTCCTGCACACAGCATATAACTTGTGATTCTCGAAGCTCTGTATTTCATTTGTCGACATTGGTTCAGACTCCAAATTGGCACTTGGACTTCTTGAACGATTGCCGGTAGCATACCACCTTCAGTTGTGCGGCCCCAACCAACTACGATACCATCACTACCAGCAGGATCTTTAGCTGTCAATCAAATCAATATTTAGTTTATTTATAAATGGTATTTCTATTCAAAGAATTTATGATGTATACGATTAAGTTTACTGCGTGCAAAAAATACCAAGTAGAACATAACATAATCAATTTATATTTTTCGGTGTATTATCTTAAAACTATACATAAAATTACTTTAAAAAATGCAGACAGTTTGAGATATGGGACACATTATATTAACATCATAAATCAGGTGATTTCATTTGAAAAAAAAAAATAGATAACTAAAAAATGTAGTTAACGTACCAGCAAAAGGTAGACACACAGGTCGGATATTCTTGGTGAATGTGATTGGTTTTCGGAGCCTAAGTAGCGCAATGTCATGGTTGTAGGAGTTTGCATCGAAATTCCTGTGACGTATGATCGAAGAGACCAGTCGCATTTTGGCGGGAGCATCCGTGGTAACGAACTGGTCATGGTCACCAAGTACCACACGGATCTTTGACCGCTTTAGTCTGTGGACCCATTTGAGTAATTAAGAGCAAAACCGGGTGGCAATGATTTTTTTTAACAGTTTTAAAAATAGATAGTTTAGCCATTTTTATTACTTCTCTTAATTAATAATTAAATTTCACAATGACGTAGAATAAACCTAAATAATTAAAATCAAAATTATCTCATTTTTAAAAGACTACTAATATTTTTGTAAAATTATACAAAATAGGACCTTGTCCCTAAATAAAACTAAACATAATTGTCTGAAAATTATATTGTATATGTGCCAAAAATAATTGGTGTCCAAATGTGTATTTTAAGCAAGACATTAGACAAAATTCGATCTTAAATATATAATTAACGAATGTAAAATGTTGAAATCATTCGAGAATCTGAGATAAAAACTAAATCCTTCACAAGATGTCAAAGAACTCAGTCAACCTTTCCTGAAGAAGATTCACTTTTGTTAGATGTACCGCTTTGCACATAATATTATTTTTGATTTATTTTCTCTTATTTATGGTTGAAGTGTTTTTGTTGCAAATGGTAATTATGTAGTTTAAACATCTCTGTGTGAGTTTGTGTGTTGCTATAAAAGGAAAATATTTACTATGAGCTTTAATGTTTTTAACGTAATAAGAGGTTTCGTAAATATAAAGAATTTAATGACAGGAAAGAAGCTTAATCGCCACAAACTGATTTATTTGCTTTTTCGAAATTACATGCGGTGTTTAAAACAGAGCCGTATTTAATAATAATTAATCAATATTAGAAAATCAGTAATTCTGAATTAAAAATTGATTTCGAGTTTCAATTATTTTCCTAATGCGCGCATAACTTCGCATACATAGAACTATTAATATTCCTAGCAAGCATTGCAAATGCAACTAAAATGAATAAACATCTTTTTTCATTTTCACATTCAATACTCAATTTTTTCATTGCTAGCAAATATACAACCTAAATAAACTCTCAAATAACCGGTTGGATGATAAAGTTATTCATAACAGTATTGAAGGACTGCAGATTAGACCTGAATAATCAAATAAAATAGGAAGCAAAAAGATATATATTGTGGTATATGGCACAACATGTAATAAATGTTTATGAATTCTATTTAACAAGTTTTCATATATTGTATTCTGTTCTATACCTATAGTTTTCTACACGTGTTTTCTAATACTCATTCTGGCTCATAAATTACGTACCGTCGGACACAATGCGCTGCGGTAAGCACGTACTCAGCGGTCAGCAGTGATGCGCCGCAGTGAAAGTGGCCATCGTACACGATTCGAGCCACCCATGGATACCGATTCACGCCTGTTGGCATGCCACCGACTATACGGTTCTCTTGATTTGTTGTACCACATTCTAATGAAAATAAATAGGGATACACAATGAAAATAGGCATACTTGAATAGTACTGTGACAAGGATTTGTTGCCCATTGCTGAATAATGGTCTAAAGGCATTTGAACATAAAAGAGATTTAGTTTAAAAACAAATTGTACTCACCGCAAGTACAGTTCTTGACTTTAGTGGCATCACCATCATCATCATCGTCGTCGTCATCCCCAGCTACCTGGCTAGCAATTCCGAAAATCTGATCGAACAGAAACCGGCCAGTTCCATTTGTGTACTTTCGGCTATTTAATAATGGTTCGTACGTCGTTGATGAGTTTCGACTAAACTGACACGAAAATTAAGCAAAATAATACATTAATGCTCTAAAAATTTATTCATCATTTATGATACATTTTCATACTTTAAGGATTAATTGGATAAAATTAAAATACAATTATGGTAGAATTTCAGAAGTAAAACAGCACCAGATAGCTAAAATGAAAAATCCAACATCATTATAAATACTTTTGAAACGGCATCACGATTTAATAACGGACAAGATTTTAATTACTTATATAATTAATAAATGTCTCATGAAAATATGTGTTGATATATACGCATGTAATTGTTATACTTATTTTAAATTACGTTTTGCAACAATTACGATCAAACAAATAAAATAATTGTAATACGATAAATTAACACTGAAACTGAATATATATATATATATATATATATATATATATATATATATATATATTTTTTTTTTTTTTTTCAAGTGATCAAAGTTAGGATTAGATAGTGAATAATATTATTTAGTTTGCACTTTAAATTGTTATAAGAATTAAAAGAGTACACAACAATGTTACTACTGGCTACTAACGAGCTACTGTTTGTCTTATATGGACTTAAGAACTGTAAAATGTGAACAGACATTAGTTAAACTGTTTAAATATTGACAAAAACAAAAAACGCATATTATATTACCATAGATTTCGACAATTTTTGAGGCCACACTATCGTTTGCATACTTAATTTAAAAGTGAAATTTGCTATAACCACGAATGATATGCAATGTAGCGAAAATACGCAATGTTATTCTTACAAGACACTTGTGAACAGCGTTCTCGTGTTTCTAATTATAATTCTTAGACATATCTATAAATTAAGTTTGTTTTACCACCAGTGTATCTATCTCAATTATACTCATAGGCGTACAGGGTAAAGTATAGCAACACTGCTTCCTTTAATAATATATTTTATTTATTGTGACCTAATTTATACTTGCAGCACAACATAAAACCACAAACTCCAACTTAAAGCTTTTTATTCTATATTAATGATCCTAAATACATCGATACGAGATTTTAACTCTGACTTAGATTAGTATTTTCGTTTAAAATTAAAAAGTTTTATTAGTAATTAATTTATATGTGATTAGCAGCAAAACATACAATTAGTAAAAATAGGTCAATTATACGTAGAGAATTCGACATTGTGTTTTAAAATAAGCGTATACGCAATACAAAGTTGTGCTTTAAATGAGAATACCATTTTATCTTGAACTAACATTTAATTTAATTAAATTGGAAAACTTTAGATCTTTTATTGAATCTTCTATATCATTTACATATAGAATATAGAGTAGTGTTAAGATGGTAAATTTGAGATTGGAGTAAATTATCTGTCTACTAATAATAATAAAAACAACAAACGCATATATAATTATTTACAAAGCATTTATAGTAGCACTACAAAATTGCCTATATAATAATTTAAACTACTTTTGGATGCCAACTTTGACATAAGTTAAAAGAAGAAGAAATTAGTGGCACGAGTATGATTTATTTAATAGGAAGATAAGGTTTTTTTTTCTGTAAAAGATTTTCTATTAATTATTAGGTGATGTTTTCCATGTGTATTGTTTCAAAAAATACGAAACAACACTTTGAAAGAATCGTCGAAAACATATTTAAATATTGTCAAATTTCCAAAAATTGATTAACGTATCACAAATGTCCATGACTACAGAAACTTGACTGCCAAATTTACAACGATATTATGTATAACCAGAGAATTGATTGTAGCACACAAAGTATATGTCGAATACGAAAGAAATCTCTATTTATAAAGGTAACACAAAAATATATTCAAATGTACACGTTGATCCAACTACATACTAGATGTACTATACAGTGGCCTTGACATTGTGACCTTAAAGACTCACTTGTATTGTTGGCTGAGTCACAACGATACTCGCGTGACTTTCTTCCAGATGCAACGGTGCAGTAAATATCACAAAGACACCGAGAAATCTGTAGAGACTTTCAATTGATAACATTTTCATCCAATCGAACTATTTAACATTCACAAAACGATTTAATCACAGTGATTTGAAATCTCATCACACAAATACCACAATAGCAATTATTTCATAAATATAGTTTTCAATGGTTTTTATGATCTATTTTATCACAATAAGTACGAAAAAATGTATAATTAATTGGTATTTAATACGAAATATAAAATATCAATTTCTATATTAAATTAAAAATGTAGCTTGTTTAAAACAGAAATAAAAATTATTATAAATATGTTGATACTGATTTTGCAAAATAATATATATTTAAATAAGTAATAATTATTAATTTTAAAGTGAAAAACCGAAAAATAACAATTGCTTCTTGTGTATGTTTTAAGTTCACATATTTTTTAGTCACTATGTATTATAAAACGCAATTTTAGTTTTGGTTTTATAGATATTTAAATCGAATGATATAGTATATAATTTCACTTGTTCTAACACCACTGTTTTTATATTTGTTTATAAAAAATTTAACGACGTAGCACTAATGTAAATTCGTCTTTTAACACTGACGTTCATCACTCTGCAAAAGTTACATGAATTTCTGTTTTGTGTCTCTGGAATTGTTGGTGTTTGTCAAATCTTTACTATACTGATCGGTTTCAAACAATACGGCGTCGGTGTGGCCGCCGTCTTGCTGTAGCCGTCTCTTCAGTAATGTGAATGTGAAATACCTACACAGTGTGATGGTGTAAGAAAGAAGAAAGTACTCTCTATCTACAAGTGTGGGTATAACCATTTTGGGGGGTAGAAAGGGGACAACCAGATGATTCTTCTTTCACAACCTTGGTCGAGTTTTATTTGGTAATAGCTTTCACTTTGTTCGCTTTTATATTTCTCTCGTCAGTGTAATCCATGATTCACAATTTAATAAACGACGAAGATTTTTTTAAAAGACAAATTAACCGGCAGTATATGCACTTTCTGGTTTACAACTTGCGAATAAGTTTTGTCGCTTAAGCTAACGTTGAACTCATCTTATTATAAATAATTAGTGGTTGAAAATCTAAAACGTCTTTTTCCACAACGTTCTAACGAATTTTTATCAAAATTCGCGACCGGTTTCGACCAATAAGTTGGCCATTTTCAAGCTACTGGGCAGAACAGTGTTTTTGTAAACTAGCTGAGTTATACATATAGTCAATTGTTAAAAATATAAATAAATAAATAAATAGATAAAACAAACAAATAGGTATCACAGAATGACTAGTACAACAATATTTTACAAATTTTATCCCTCCACAACTGGGTTGCACGGTTTCAATATTATTATAAATAAGTTATTTTTTTATCCTGATGTGATTACGTACCTATTCCCATAAAATGGGGTGGCAGAAAACCATTTACATTCATTTCCTTCTTGACAATCTTTCACCATTCATTTCTATCTTTACAAAGTTCTTTTGCTTCATTTAAATTCATTTAAGTCTTCATACACTCTCTTCTATACTGCTTGCTCAGAACATTTTTTTTCGCGCAATTCTTCTCATACTATTTTTAAACTAAATATGATTAAAGGATGATGGATATTATTGTCTAATTTGAGATGAAGATAATCTAAGCGTATGCCATTTAACTTTCATCTCTATACAATATATATAGTAGGCGTCATAAATACGTAGTAAGAAATATAGATATCTATAACTAGAAAAATCCAATTGATACACTCAATATTGCTTCTGAAGAAAGTATTTTTATTGAACCAAAGAAAGTTCTTGTATGTAAGTTTGTGCATGTGTAATACATGCCAGAGAAAGTGATTTTTATCGGTTGTGTTAAATAATGTAATATCTATTATTTGAAACCTATAGGTGATAATTAGGAATAACTTCACTTTGTTTCGTAATAGATATACTTCTTGCGAGTGATATTATATTTGACCTAATCTTTATGTGCCTGTCTAATTGACCACAATGCATCTAATAACCCATAAGACCATTGAAAATGAATTGTTACTCGCTAAATTTTCATTTACTCCGCCGAAATGATTAAAACTGTTTCTAGCGAGACATGTTTAATTTCCAGAGAGAACGAGCAAAAATATTCGGAAACAATTAAGGACATGTATTTTCTTCGCGTGTCGTACGCATAATTATTTTAGTCTACATTATTATTTATGATCTATGCCATAGTGCTTATAATATATGCTAGTTTATACTCTAACTTCTAATGTTGGTATTGTTATTTTTATAATAATCAAATACAGTTAATCATTATTTATATTGCATTTCATTCCATGTTTGTATTCTTACAGGAATGTAATTAGCATGACATTGTTACGATAGAAAATTGTAAATAACAATTATTGCATGTTCATCGTGTACATTTTGGCAAAACTAATTAATTTTAAGTGCTAATATATTAAACGGTTAAAATATTAACCTGGTTTAATTTAATGACGAAATTTTCGAAAAATAAATAATCCTGCTAAAATGATTTTTTGTGCCAGATATCAAGCTACCGTAAAAAGAAACTGTTATAAAAAAAGTTATAAATTTGCATTTGTTTAGTGAAGCGTTGATGATAATTCTTTAATATAAAGTTTTGTTATTCCAGCAGCATTTACAGTGTGACATATTTACCTACTTTGCAGTGTTTTAACTTACCGACACGTGAAGTGTATTTCGCTTTCTTTCCTCTTTGGTTGCAAGTGGAGGACGTCACAACACTTTTGATTTAAGTTCGAATTTATTCTAAATTACTGTGACATTGCTGTATGATAAAGAATAATAAAAATTATAACTTCCAAGACTTTCTTCCAAAGGTTTTAGAAATTTGTTTTGTTATTGGAAAATCTTCATTTAAGAAGTATAGAAAGTTATTTATTGTATATTCTTACATATGTAAGTGAAATCAAATTATATACTTCGATTGAATTCATCTTATATTACTGGAAGATATTTTATTCGAGTTCTATAATAATAAAAAAGTTATGTTTTAACTGTCCTTGGAAATAAATTATGTGGGTAATAAATTTATGGATTCTTTGATTTTGACTTTAGTTCAATGACCAGTGGTGGATTTAGACAATTTAAAGCCCTAGGCATAATATTAAATTCAAAAGTTCTCAATCCTTGGCAAAATAATATTTTGTTAATTTCATATAGGTAACTAAAAAATCTTTTGAATATTACTATTTCCGTAAAAAATACAATTGTCTCAATAATGTTAAGTTGTACCAGTTACATTTAATGTTAAGCTTGGGCAAACGCTATGGAGATATATAAAAATTTCATAAAAAGCTTATTTATAATTAAAAATTTAAATATTTATTTCTATGACTCATGTTACAATAAATATACATATATAATTCTATTAATAAATATTCTACTTTGACAAGTTTGTATTTGGCATAATTTTATGACTTTCTGACTAGAAATCACAATTTTTTTTTCTTATAATAAAATCAGTGTTTAGTTGGTGGACAAACACATTCTCCATTTAATGTATCGGATATCCAATTCAGATAATTGGTAACTTTTGTATATAAGCCGGGAAAATTTGGCCGAGCACATCCTCTACCCCAAGAAACTAGTCCTATTTGCAAACAAAGAAAATAGTTAATAGTCAAATTTAAAGAAGATTTTCTAATATCAGTGAAATTTATTAATTTGATTTTAAAAATACCACAAGAGTCTTATTATTTGCTACAAATTAATCCTAATATTATCAATACTTACCTATGACTTCCATGCCTCCAATTTCGTTGGTAACATGTAATGGACCACCGCTGTCACCCTGAAAAATAATATATATTTCATTAGGAACCACCAATATATATATATATATATATATATATATATATATATATATATATATATATATATATATATATATACATATATATATATATATATATATATATATATATATATATATATATATACATATATATATATATATATATATATATATATATATATATATATATATATATATATATACATATATATATATATATATATATATATATATATATATATATATATATATATATATATATATATATATATATATATATATATATATATATATATATATATATATATATATATATATATATACATATATATATATATATATATATATATATATATATATATATACATATATATATATATATATATATATATATATATATATATATATATATATATATATATATATATATATCTCTACAAATTTTCACATACCGAACAAGCATCTTGTTTGCCTTCTGAGTATCCTGCACAAAACATATTATCTGTAATTTTTTTAGCTTGATATCCTGCATCGATACAATCTTTCCTGGACCATACTGGCACTTTAAGTTTCTTCAATACTGGAGAAACTTCTTGTTGCTCTTCAACTTTACCCCAACCTGCTATTATTCCCGTTCGGCTTGTGTAGTCAACTTCAGCTATCACATACAATAAAATATAAATTTAGTTTCTAAAACCATTTTACAACTGTTTTTTACATTTGATAGGTTCATTATTACAATTATAAACTACTTTCTTGAACCAGGCACTTTTCTTTTAAAAATAACACAAACATTTACACTCCACTTCGCAATAAACTATAATATATGCGAATACTTCAAAGACGAAGCTGACAGATGCCAAAAAAGTGGACATGAACAAGGTCAAAGAAGCATAATCCGGCGAATACAACTAGTGACGCCTGATTGTATATTTACGCTTTCGGAAATGATGATTAACAACAGAAAATACTTACCGTTAAGTGGTAAACAAGCTGGTTGGATATTGGAATTAAATTCTACGGCCTCATCCAATTCCAGGACTGCAATATCATTGTTATAAGTCTTAGCATCAAAGTCTTGGTGAATTGTGGCACTAACGACGCGTCGTTTGACAATTTCGTTTTCACGTCCAGGTGCGTTCCGGTCGTGATCGGCCAATATAACTCGCATTTTACGGATATCAAAACTAATAAAAATAAAAAAAAATAAATTAATATCTTCAACGCTTATAAAAATTAAATTTGTAGAGGCCTTATTATTATGTACTAAAAAGTGAAATATATATGTATCTTATTAAATTATGAAAAATGACTAAACGTTGATTTGTAACATATTTTATTGACTTTAGAATTTCAGTCAGACAATTCAGAGGAAATTTATTAATTTATCTTAGAATATTCTTATGTTTTCAATTACTCACCCGGGAATACAATGTGCTGCTGTTAAAACATGTCGGTGAGTAATCAGACTGCCTCCACATTTAAAATCTCCGTCCATGCTTATGCCTGCGATCCATGGAAATTCATGAATGTGAGCTTCTTCACCACCCACTACTCTCTGTTCTCTGTTACTGGCACCGCATACTAGATCATTGAACACGATTATAGCCTTTTAGTTAAAGTTTTAAAGATTGATACATCAAAGCAAACAAATTATCTTTATATGCTGTACGTTGTGATGCATTTACAATATGACTATTTATTCGACTCTAATGTAATAAAATAATGTAGTAAATCTCGTACTAATTTAATGTCTCGGCAACTATAAATTATATTATGATGTACGTAGAATATAAACTCTTTATCACTTACTGGTGGTGTTATTTATACTATAAAACATCGGCCATGTATTGGCCTTAAACTTTCTTTTACGTAGTCAGTATATTTTGATTTGATAGTATATAAATTAAAATATAAAATGTTTAAATTTAAAAGAAAATATTTTTATTCATTATGTCCAGTAAAATTGTAAAGTTAGATTATTGTCAGATTTCTAAAAAAACATATGTACGTATTTTAGATTTAAAATGTTCGATTCTATAGTAATATACAGAAAATATAATTATTCATTACACATTATTAAAAATTATTATGGCTGGACATTTTTTAGTTTTCAAATGAACTTTAAACCTTACAAAATATTTTCATATAATATTTTAAATTATTTACTAATCTTTGTAACGTTCTTTCACTAAACTTATTTGAATATTTAAAACAATTGACATGCATAGTAGATGCGATTTATTATATATAATTTCCCATACCTACGTAACTATGGCAATATCAATAAGATAAGATCTTGTACTATTTGAAGAAATGTTTCAAACAAAAGTTGTGCAGAATACTAATATCTTTCAATGTCATTCTAACTATTTTTACTGCAAGTATAGCCGTTTCAGAGATATTGCAGAAATTGCAAAAAAAGTCTTAAGTAAACATGCACTTCTGGTTTGAATATGCTTTTCAAAAATAGAAGGTTTTCGCCCCAAGCATATACAAATTTTAAGTTTAAGTAACTGGTACACTTTTTGAAGAAATGTTTCAAACAAAAGTTGTTCAAATCATTAATATCTTTAACTTTAATTATACCTATTTTACTATAAGGGCTGCCGTTTCGGAGATATGCAAAAAGTGACTCAAGTAAACATGCACTTCCGGTTTGAATATACTTTTCAAAAATAGGAGGTTTTTCTTCCAGGCATATACAAATCTTAAGTTTAAAGTTTCATAATTTTATCTTTAACGGTGTAGGCTATAGAGCGCATACACACAGTCACACACACACACAGACGTCATTCCAAAAATAGTCAGACTCGATTCAGGGAAGGTCAAAAGGTGTATTTTCGTTAAAACTTCGAGAATTTTTTTTTCGTGATTACAATACTTACTTATTACTTCGTAAAAGAAAGTAAAAACAGTTGTATTGCTGTAATTCGTAAACTTTGGTAACCAATTTCAAATTAATTACACAAAAAAATCGTTTTATTAAGAATTTTATGAAGAGCTCTTTTAAAGATTGCTAACCTAACCAGGTGCACCTCTGCACATTAATAGATAATTTCCAGAATAATAATTATATAATATCTTACCACAATCGCAATTTGTTCCATACTGTTTCTCTTCGATACGTCTTGGTGTTCTAGAATGATTTTTCTGAGCTTCATTCTAATATAAATTAAAAAGAAAATTATCAACAATCATATAATGATTACAGTGGTGACAGGGACTAAGCGAAAGAAAATTTTAGTTGGTTCTTCGATATTGTTCTCAGTAAATCATATCATAGAGTAAATATATACAACATAGTACCAAATCTTGCAAGCTTCAAATTGGAGGCGCATAGGGTATTCAATAGAAGATAAATGTTTGGTAATATTACACTTTAGGTAGTTTTAAAAAGAATTATTTTTAATCCACTATTCTTTAAGGATATTATGTAAATTGCATTTACTCTATTGAGGTGTAAATACATATGTGTAGTAATATTTAAAAATAAAAAAAATCTATTTTCTACTCAATCATGTAAGAATTTGAAATTTTAATAATTAACTTACTTTTCATTATATAAATAATAATTTTAAAATTTTTAAATTAGTCTAGTATATCTGAAATTCTATAAATCAAAATTAAGAGCGGCTTTCTTGAAATAATTGGAAAATATTTGTATTTCGTTATTTCTTTTATTACAATATAAAATATAGTTGTAAGTGGTTGTTGGGACTGGTTCGTTATGTCATGGTTTCAAATGGCCTGACTAAATATTTCTTGAACATTTTCAAGTACAAGCAATCACTAGTCCTGTGGTAGTGTAGTGAAGAATATGTGTATTCAATTTCATTTTAAATGATAACTTAATTTCATTATTTTCAACTTTAGTATTTACACAGTGAGAAAAACAATTGTTGTTATAACTACGAATTGGGCTGTCTCAGTTTTCACTAATAAATTCGGTTGCAGCAACTAATTTTTAGTACGTGCAACAAAAATACTAGTTTCCGCAAAAGATTTAGGTAAATGTGAAAAATGAGATAACCAAATACTTAGTTAACAATTTTTTTCTAAGTGTAGAGGTTAAAGTAGTGAAAGTGTTTGATTAAATATAAATATTGGTACAAATTTGAAATTGCTTAATCCAAAGTAAGTAAAAACTACTTTTTTTTTTAATTCAGAGATTGTTGTTGTATTAATATTAAATCAAATGTAATATTATTCGTCGCCATCAAGACAAATTAAGTAGTGTTGCATATGAGATATAATAAATGTATAGTACAATATCGTATTTAATGTTGTGGGATTATAGATATTAAGTATATATAAATAAAATTGAATAATACCGTCCTCATTTTTACGTATTTAATTGGGCATAAAAGCAAAGTTAAAGCTAAGGTTATATTTGGTTAGGTCGTTTTATTAAATTTAGATTTCGGTTAGGTAAATTTGTCTTGGTGAGAATTATTTATTCCTTGCCAGTACATCCGCTACTCTATTTAAATATAATAAATCTGCTCGATTTGTATGGACTCTTTTTTTTAATTTCTAGAGAACTTATATTATATTTTTATTGATTACATAGAACTAGATTCAGTTACACTATAATGTTAGTTATCTAATCTAATTTTGAATCATAAGGGCTATTCATAAACGAAAATTTGACTGAAATATTATTTTGTAATTAAATCTCATCAATAAATCAAGTCAAATATCCATTCATAAAAATATAAATAAAATAAATACCTCTGTAGGGTAACTCCAAACACAATTCAATCTTAATATTAATATCACAATTAACCACAAACTAAACATGATGAATTAAAATAAATGATTTTTTTAGGTGCTCTCAGATGACTGAGCAATGATTTTCTGGTGTCACTACAAACCTGGGTGAGTTTTTATATATTTTGTCATTATTTTGTCTTGCATTGTTTCAATGAAAATGTTTACGGTTTGATAGTGGGGTAGATTTACCTTGACCATTTTTTTTGTTAAATAAAAATAATCTATGCAAGCACACCGACACATACATGCAAAATGATGTGTTGATGTGTCATTACTTAATCGCTATAGTATAGTATAAGTGACCTCGAAGTACCTAGTGCAAGGCTAGAGGTAGGTTAGTTTTAGTGTATGATTAAGAATTTCGTAAGTTTTAAAGAGGAATTTAAAAATATATTTATGTGGCGCTAATTTTCAATTTAGTATTTGTATCGTTGATATAACTTCGCTAACTTCTAATCTGGGAATTTTTAGTTAAAATTTTAACTTCGCGTAAACATTTTATTTAAGCATATGCACTTTCTGTACTATGTATTTTATAGAAGAGCCTCTTAAATGGTAAAGTAAGAAAATGATGAAATCACTGGTGCAAATGCTTAATATTAGTTCTTTTTTGTGAATTTGTTTCCAAACGTAAAATATACCTTTTTGTAATCTGCGATCCTGGTTTTAGTTCTTGTAGTTACGTTAATTTGATTAATTTACGGATTCAATGAATCAGTTAAAAAATAACAACTGAAATATTATTTGATTGCACATATATTCTATGTTGGTAAGTAATTTTACTTAATTATAGTAATGACATTAAAAGCCAAGTAATTTTTTCAAATGTATTTTCATGATTGTGTTGTATTATTAATAATATATATTTATAATCATTTTTTGTATTCCTGTGAACATTTAGTACATACATAACGACTCTATTTACCGAGTATTTATAATGTTGAACTAATCAATTAATATAAGAAAAAAAAAAGAAAAGAAACTTCTATAAATAGTGGCAAATAAACATATTAATTTGATTCAAAGAAATATTTTTCTCGCTGAATAATTATCTGATAATTATTTTGAAAATACGTATATCTAATATTTTATATGTAAGTGTTTTTAATTAAACAAGGGCAATATAGAATAATAATTCATTCTTATATACAACAAACGAAAGTAGAATGAGAGATGGGCAAATTCAAAGTATTTATCTGCAAGGTATATATTCGTTCTGTAGTTAGACAAATTGTCTATTACCCATTTAAATAATTGTTATATCGTTATAAACATCGTTTTTAAATAAAATGTTACTAGTTTACTATAAATATTCTAAGTACAAGAAAAAACGAGCAAAGATTTAAATAATTCAAAACAATTATCTGCTTAGTAACAGAAACTAGTTTCAAACTTATATTATAAAAAATATTTGTTTTAAATTATTAAATATGAATTTCTTGTAATTATCTTCTTCTATTAGCACCCTGATAAATACGTACACGCAAAGTATAATTATAACATAAAATCACGTATTAAGCTTTCATAAACATGTGAAAACGACAGTTTGATTATCAATAAAGTTTATAAATATTTATTAGTCTGTAAGCTACAAGAAAACAAAATGGATGTAATATATGAAGGAACGTAGATTACTTTACAATTGATGCAGATTTGTTTAGTACCTAATAATTAGATTATGTTAAGTTGCTATCACTATCACGATATTTTATTATCGAACATAATAAATCCGAAGTACAATAAGATCCTAAACTCATCTATACGTAGCGCTTGCTTTTGGTTATTGACTTAAACCTAGACAATTCTCAAAATTAGCATCATGTGTTTATTATTTCTTATATAATTTTTAAAATAAATTTATCTGTGCTGAAAACGATTATGAAGATTTCTATTATGCACATTTTCGCACCTAACATATTTCTGAATGTGCCAATTTAAAACTATGTTAATTTTAAGAGAAATTTATTCTTATCACTTATCAAGCCCGCAAAAACATAAATATTATTCTGGCAAAATTGATACATTGCAAATTGGGTATGCAATTAGGTCAGATAAAAAAATGCATTTCTGCAGCCTTGGTTCCCCGCAAGGACCAGATGTTTTAGGGG
Source organism: Nebria ingens riversi (assembly GCA_018344505.1). Classification (NCBI taxonomy): domain Eukaryota; kingdom Metazoa; phylum Arthropoda; class Insecta; order Coleoptera; family Carabidae; genus Nebria; species Nebria ingens. The sequence continues at coordinate 360,555 of JADQWA010000085.1, read as the reverse complement.
AATGTGCGTTTATATTATCTAGCGTCAACCTTGCAACCCCAAGGCGACATAGTAATATTATTTGTTTATCAGTTGCCTTGACAATGGCATCACTTATTTTACCTATATATCACCTTCATTTCATCATACCCGTATAACGGATTTATGAGTTGTCTGCATCGTTTTTTTAATATCTTGTTTTAAGACTTAGTTTTTGTCATATTTGTCTAATCTACAAAGGACGCATAATTTATATGTACACAAATACAACAATATATTGCGTTATATGTTGTAACTTACTTGTAAAATTGGGTTAAGAAAAGAAGAAGCTGAGCAAGTCTATTATTTTGTTAGGAGAATGTTAGTAAATTCAATCACCACACTGTAGAGGGAACATTCCCTATAGCGTCGCGCATGATCATAATAAAACAAAAATATCTCTCTCTGTATGATCTGAGAATATATTTGCTCACATATTACTCTTTTCAAGACTAAGCAGAGTTTTTTTTTTTGATATACTGATTGTTTTTCAAGTATAGTGTAATAATTATTAAACACAATATCAATAAATATTGTAATAATATGTACACTCAATGATTTCTTTGCCAATATGTATCCGCATAATCTAAGGAAAACAAAACCCATAATTTATATTAACACAGTGAAATATGTGGAAATTTATGAAACATTAGTTGATATTTTTTATACTCTGATTTACATTTACGTACAACGTAACAATGTTTTGTAAAAAACTTTTATAAATTATAGAATAGCAAAGATATAGTGATATATAATTAAAAAGTGTAACTCATGTGTAAATATCTAATGTCATTGCATAACAATGGATGCAACTGAATGCAAATGTAACGCATACGAAATGCATAAATTGCAGTTATGCAAGCTACATAACTCATCATTTTAATAGCTCTAAAGTGCCCCCATGTAACGTACGACTATGTGACTAGGTGCCCTACTTACCTTGACCTCGTTTTGCTGTGCATCAATTTACATATACGTTTGGCGCAAAGAAAGTCATAATTATTATTAAAAATTGAAGTTTTTTTCCTTCATTTTCTTAAGGTCATTACCCTTATAATTAGCTAATGATGGTTCTTTTCAATGATATTGCCACGGAAGAATTAGAGTTTATATGAAACTAGGTTTAGGTCAACTATTATTTAAAATAATTTGGTGTTCTCGGAAATAATTTTTTCCAATGCTTACTCATTCAAAGAAAGGTTGTTTTTGTGCGCAGAAATGCATCAATTTTATTGATTCATTTGATTTGAACAATTGTACATTAACCCTTTGTAGCCATATTAAAAAAAAAGTTAATTCTATTTTTCTTCATAAATCTCAGATAATTAATTAAAACTCGAAGAAGAAAAATCGACGCATATAGAAATTGGCAAAGGGGGGCTATGCATATAAATAAACATCCCCAAACCGCTAGGGAACTTCAAATAACTTTATAAAATTATGGTTTCAACGTGAAACAACTAGGAAACAAAGGGTTAATAGAATTATTTGCTGTTTTTTATGACACCAATGCTGAGTACTACTACTGAGAAAATTAACTATTGCAGCAATATATTTTAAAACTAATATTTATTAGTCATAATAGCTAAATTACCATGGTAGCAATATTGTAATTAATATCAATTACAGAACTTACAATGTAAATAACTCTTGCATTATTATAAATCACGGAATTCAATTAAATCATTATTGAACAAATTTAATACTCTAATTACAATAAAATCATATTTGCCATTTACCATAAATTATAAAATAATCATAATAATGCATCCGCTGCAATTATTTGACCTATTGACCGGATCAATTTGAAAGTGATAGAGTGATCTTCCGGTAGCAGTGTACCACCTCATTACCTACTTCTTGTCGAAACATAACTGATATCGTTGACGATTCAGTATGAATCCGTGAGCTTCCTAAGCGCCATGTCGAAAAATTATAGTTACCACCGTTGTTCATTGCTAATGATAGTGTTGCTAGGATGTTTTATACATGCTTCTATACAACAGGTAAGCGATTGTTTTATTTATCTTGCTATTATTTTTGTTGTTACTTTATTCTTATTGTGATTTGAAATTAATTGTATACGCTAACGCGATATGGTGAAAGTTCGCTATATTCTTAATTTAGTATTAGAACTTTCTTTAATTATGTTTTATTGTTTCTTTAATTAGAATATTAATTAAAAATGGTCACAAATGTTTTGATGATTTACAAATCTCGAAAATTAAATTATATTTAATTTCAAATCTGTTTAGATAATATTTGTAGATAATGATGAAGTACCACCAACATATACTAGGACAAGTACAAGCAATGAACTACCTCCTAATATAACACTTCCAAACCCTAGTGATCCGTTAGTTCTCAGTGAAATGCATGAACCGGATCGAAATCGAACCGGAATTTTTCAGTGGATATTGGGACTCGCAGGTCTAAATAAACCTGTTGTAGAAGAACTCAAACCTCCGACAAATTGTCCAGCATGCAGTAATTTGTTTAATAGATTTTAAAAAAATAAATTTTTTTAATGTTACTTTTTTGTAGCATGTGGGTTGACTAATAAACATAAACGTATTGTCGGTGGTCAAGAAACACAAGTAAACGAATATCCATGGATGACTTTGCTCATGTACACTGGACGGTTTTACTGTGGAGCGGCCTTAATAAATGATAGGTATCTTATAACAGCATCTCATTGTGTCAAAGAGTAAGTTTTTAATAAATTAAAATTAAATAAATGTGCATGGGTATGTGCATTTATTTTGATTTGATGATTGAACTCTTTTATTGTATTTTATTTTAGTTTTCAACCAGATCGTATTTCCGCGTTGATCTTAGAGCATGATCGTGATAAACCACATGCAACCAAAACGTTAACTAGACGTATTTCAAAAATAATCAAACATCCTAAATATAACACCAATAACTATGATAACGATATCGCTTTGTTAAGATTAAACGAACCTGTTCCATTCGATGGATCGTTGCGTCCTGTTTGCTTACCTCCTCAAGGAAACGATTTTGCTGGACAAGATGGTATAGTGACCGGTTGGGGAGCGACAGGAGAAGGTGGTGGATTAGCGACAAAATTACAAGAAGTTACCGTTCCTATAATCTCGAATGCGGAATGTAGAAAAACGGGTTACGGTCCTGTACGCATTACGGATAATATGTTATGTGCAGGGTTCCCTGAGGGTATGAAGGATTCTTGTCAGGTATTTAAAAAAAATATATATTTTTTTTGTTAAATTAAATAGAGGTGTTTTAATAGCTACTAAAAATGTGGTTCCTACATATAAAATTTTAATTAAAATTCTGTCTGTGTGTGTGTATGTGCATGATGAAACTTAAGATTTGTATATGACTCACAAGAAAACATTTATTTTTGAGAAGAATATTGAAACCGGAAGTACAAGTTTACTGTAGTAATTTTTGTCGTTTTTGTAATATCACCGAAACAGCTTCACTTACAATAAAAATAGTTATGCTTAAAACGAAAGATATTAATATTTTGTACAACTTTTGTTCGAAAAGTTTCTTCAAAAAGTGTACCAGTTCTAAAAAAACTGCAACTTTAAATCGTAAATTTCTTATTTATGATACGCAAATATGGAAATTTATGTTTGATAAATCATATAGTATACTGTCAGTCAATATTTAGACAGAAAAATAAAATAGAGTAAAATAAATTGGGATTTGAAATTGATTGTGCAAAATAGATTGAGAAAGAAGTGTTTAAAAGGTTAATGATATATTCAAAATATTATAGTATTGAAGAATATATCTTGTAAGGTATTTAATTTATTTGAAAGTTAATAAATTGTTAGTAAAATAATTATTAATATATTTTGTATTTTATTATCCTTCATATTTAAACTGATATACTTACTACGTATAAGAAGGATTTGATAAACCAGTATACACATATATCAAATACATTTACAACTAAGTCTTAATATACATAATAATACATTGTACAATCTAAAATCCAAAAACTTAAAAAATGTTGAACAATAAATATATTATTAATTTTTAAAATTATAGGGAGATAGCGGTGGTCCATTACATTTTGCAAATGAAACTATTTTCTATGAAGTTGGTATGTATATAAATTGTACTTTTAATTGCAGTTAATCATATATTTCAAAATCAATATAATAGATGATATTTACGCTTGTTGTTTACCAAAATTTGGCATTTTATTTTTGTGAATTTATTATCGAATATTTGGACATTTCAAGCCCACTATAATTTCAACTTATATTTTAGGTGTTGTTTCTTGGGGTCAGGGTTGTGCGCAGGCAAATTTCCCAGGCGTATACACTCGTGTAAATCATTACATACCATGGATAAAAAGTAGCACAATAGATGCGTGTTATTGCTAATAACTAAAACAACTTCGCTAGTCATCACAAAAATATTTATTCACTTTATTTCTAAGAATATGTAATTTTATAAAATGTAATTATTTATAACTTTTTTGTTTGATTTTTACATTGCACTTTACGCTAATCACTATCCGGTTTTTCGAAGATCCAGAAAGTTTCCATATTCCCTTTTCCCTAAAAAAAATATTTATACATTTAAAAATTTATACAGTAAAAAGAATATCCGTATAATTTATTCATAATTAAATTATTTAACTCAATTCCAAATTCGTCTACATACATCCTAATTTTTTTTTTGTCATTTGCTCAACTACGATGTACGATTCAACTTACCAATCGTAATTGTAAATTATTAACGAATAAATAAAATTGTGTGAAACACTTATAGTAAAGCATGCAAAACACAATTTTAAGCGATATATAGCTTATTTATATCACACATATCACATATATTAAATTTACCTTGACTTTGACAACTCCGCGTGGAATTACATTGTAGCGATCTTTTGGTAGAAGTCGACAGGTGACACAAGATGCTTGGATCATTCCCGGCTACCAAAAATAGTATTGTAAATAAGATGTGCGTACAAATTTATTTTATAATAATCACCGAACTTGTCGATTGCATTCTCGATGCTGTATTAATTGTATCTCCGAAGAAACAATATCTTGGAACTTTTATTCCTACTACACCTGCTACTGCAGGCCCTGTATGAATACCTAAACATAAAATATTAAACTGTCTCATTTAGAATATTTTTACAAATAGAATCCAATGGAAATACTGTTGAAAAATGCACAGCATTTAAGGTGTATAATATAGAATTATTTAATGTATATGTTATATTTGTTCATATCAAATTGAATTAACGTAGATCGTGTTTTCTGTAGCACTTACCGATCCTTATATCAACCCCAACGCCAGACGGTAGTCGTACTTCCTTAACATGCTGATTTAAGCATAAGCACACGTCCGCCACATTTTGTGCGTGATTTTCATTACGTTCCGGGGCTCCGCTAACCGCCATGTATACTTGACCGACCGTTTCAACCTAATGCCAAAACAAACCAATGTCAAGTACCTCCTCGTTAGTACAATTTTGGTCAATAGTGTTTTGATTAACAAACCTTATAAACATCGAATTTATCCATTAATTCATCAAAGCATGAGAACACATCATTCATACACGACACCACATCCATTGCATCTTGTACAGTTGACGAATTAAAGCCGACTAATTCACAGAATAAAATTGTTACTGAGTCGAAAGTCTGCAATAAAAATATTAGTGAGTAAATAAATAAATACATTGATAAAAATATAAGATTTTAATCTAAACTAGGAATAATAATAATATTTTTTAATCTAATTGTAATGAATTAAATTTTCTTAATTATTCGAAGCGTATAACTTGATTGAAAAGAAATTAATTCCACAAATTCTTTCGATTAAAATACATTTAAGTATTAACTAACAACACTGTAATACTTAAATGTATACAAACACCATATAATTACAGCGTCTAGACAGAAGATATGTATTTAGAATTGTGTGTACAAACCTCACAAGTACTAAGAGGTGATTTTCCATTTCGTAATCTGTCGGCAACTGTTTTTGGTATCATAGAGTATAAAAGTTCGTCCCCACGTCGTTTCCAGCAGTCCAAAAGCTCATAACTCTTTTCCAACTCAGTGGATCGCTGTTCAGCTTTTTCGAACATTAATTCCAACCTTGAGACATCAAAAGATTTATATTTCAACCGTTTTTTTTCAATAATCTACTATCTAATACATTATTTTTAAATGTATCTTTAACATCAATACTTGTGATATGGACAGGTATTATGAGAGCTCCATCACTCATCTGTTTCATAAAGGTGAAATGTGTACTACTATTAAATAATAACCAAGAACAAATGAAAGGATATTTTATATGAAAAAATAAATATACCGTGAACAATGTTTGCCATCCTGCTAGCACCATTTCTCTGCTTAAACCATGAGGATTTAAGTCATTCAGAAATAAACCCAAGTTTGGTAAGTCATCCAAATCATTGATACTATAAAAAATCAATTACAAATAACATTTGGGTTAATGAATGACAAAACATACAGTGGACTGCACAAAAAGATAATTGCATTGATATCGGCGACATATCTCATTTGTCCTTTGAGTAATATACTACGAGTTCCTTGGCTACCACGGCGCTCCAATGGCCTCATATCTGGTATTGCATCTTCAACTCTCTTTGTTATGTTTTTTGTTATATCTATCGGGATATTTTCGTCAACAACTGTGATTTTCGGTTTAAGTTTGGGCTCACCACGTAAGAGTTCCAATTCAAATAAAACGGAATGTAGATATAGCGTCTATAAAACGCGAGAATTGTTTTCAAAAAATGCATAAAATATTTATCAAAAATATTACAATCTTTTTGGCTAATTTTCTTATATGTAGGTTTAATATTGTTTAAATATTTGTGCACTGGGATTATCAAGAAAATATTGTTCTAAATGTATCTTTAACAAAATAAAACATATTTTGCCTGGATTGAACCATAAACTTACATTATTCCAAGTGAAGGGTATACCTCTAGGTCTTCTGACTTTAAAATGATCCGTAACCGCCGCACCTAGCATCGAACCTCGGCCCATCCATACTTCCATTAGTTTTTCACCACAACCTAAAATGGTCATTTTTGGACTGAGTAACAGTCCAAATGGAAACAGTTTCAACAGAAAGTCACATGGCACAGTGCTTAGAGACCGGCGTTCAGGATGAAACTCGCATTTATGACGTGATGCCATCTATAAATATATCAGAACTTCTAAACCAGAATCCTCTAATAAACTGATTTGTGCTTTTTCCAGACAAAATACGTACATATTCTCTATTATCGAAGTTAAGTCTTAATTTAACTAATATATTCCTCGCACCTGCTGCTGTACTGCTACTTTCTAGTACAGACATTTTTAATTCGAAATCATAAAATTCGCGCGCTATTTGGCCCAGTTGACCTAGAATAAAACGTTTGTAGAATAGAAAAATAAATAAATTGACTTCATCCAATTATTTACGCGCTATCGAAAAATCTAGACTCAATTACGAATAAGCGCGTATGCAATTCCACAATACCTTGGATGCTACAGTATTCATCCAATCAATCAATTAAAATGAAAATTATATTAAAGACAATAATTAAATAAGAATAATTGAATCTAGTATAATAGCAACAATACAATATTGAAAGGGTTTTCTGCCACTCTATTTAATGGAAACAGGCATGAAGTTATGTATGTGTGTGTATACAATATTGAAAATGATAGAAAGTTTTGCTTGAAATGAATATCCAATTCTTATTATGAAAAAGAATTGTTTAGGATCACATAAGTGAGTATATTTCAATAAAATCAAATATCAGCAAGTAAATATAATTGTATTATAACTTTGAACTTAAGAAAAATGTTATTTTGGAATAATAAATCAATATAGTTCCCATAAGATAAATGTTCTCTCCCAGTGTATGATTTTCATGTTAAACGCCTATATAAGAATATAAATATACATTATTTTATGTTGAGTGGATAAGTAAGCCAAGGTTCCACGTGTGTAATTTTAAACTAACCCATAAGGGTTGCAAATTACAAGAGAAGGAGTACAATGCCAACTTGATCATTAATTTGGATCAGATTGTTTTGCTTTCGTCCTTGTTCCCTAATTACCACATAATGCGGCATCCAAGTATTATTTGAAGTGATTGTGATTCATTATCCAACTTTGTATTTATATCTAATTATTACCAATTGTTCTAAGTCTTTATATAGGTAGATATTTTTTTTAATCACATCTATTCATTAATTCAATTATGAATTGTTTTATTAATCTATTCTAGGGAGTAGTTAAATTTACATTGTTATTATTGTTGTATCATAACATGCAGTAACTTTAAACAAATAGTAACATTTTTGTTCATTGTATAGCATTTAATCCGAAAATTATTGTTTTTGCTTAATTTCCTTAGTTACAGCGATTACAATTCAGCTATACTAAATTTTAGCATAAAAATACAAATTGTAGTGTGAAAAATATATGATATATTGGGTGAACCATCTGTTAGTTTCTTTGTTTGCAACCTTGACGCGTTTGACATTGATAGATATGTAGTATCACACCCCCCCGGATTTTTTTTTTAAATAAAGCAACAGCCATTGAATAATATTGAACTCTATACTTTTAGCGTGTGTTTTTATAAATATATTTTCGTTTCCATAACGAAAATTGCGTTATAACTATTAGTTTATATATAAAAATATATAATAAATATGAAAAAATATTACTTCTTGGTTTGGTAACAAGTTTATTTAGTTGAATTATGAGTTCTATTTTTATTTACCCATAAGATAATGTGTGAAACCATTTCGACTGCTCCGGTATACCAGAACAACGCCATCGTCATCTTCATGAGTAATATACATTGAAGGACTTTTCATTTTTGGATATGTGAATCGGAATTGCATATGAATGTTGTCTACATTTTGTAAAAAATCTGCGAAATATCGTCCAGTTGCTTTGATAGTTGCATCATAGCTAAAATGAATTCAGGAAAATGTTTTATATTCTGGACACAGCGCACACTGTGCACTGTGAGTGAAGCAATTGTCAAACGAGCTGTATTAAATTACAAAACAATGGTAAACAAAAGAGTATTGTTTTTCCAATGTCCGGTTAGTTTCCAGTATTTTGCTCAAATATTTATGGAAGCTATAATGTACTGATGATGGGCGCAAACGCAAACATACTCAAACGAATCTGGGCGTATGTTATAAATATGTCGTGAAGTTAGAAGTTTGGAAATTATTTTCTATATGTATATTAACAGTACAAGTAGGATAAAGTTATAATTATGATTGATTTCTTTATATGAATTGCATATAAGGGAAGCGGCAATGTGAGAAGAAATCTAATCAATGTATTTGAATTAAAATAATTGATTAGTTCGGGGGGAATGTTAAATTGTAAAACAATAAATAATTAGTAATTGGCATGGTCAAATCGAAAAACGGAACTAGGCAAACTGAGAAAAAAAAAGTGTTTAGATAAATAATTATACAGTTAAAAACCCAAATTTAATTAAATCTTAAACAGAATTAAGACAATCGAAGAAGTGTTCTATATATATATTATTTTGTATTCATTATCAAAAGTTTGAATCTGCAAAAAAGTAAAAATAAAATAATCGCAACATTTACTAAATGCAATCAAATTATACAAATTAAACCTACACTTATAGATCTATTATAACTTTATAGTTTTGCCAGATTCCGTTAGTGCGTGATGTTAATATATATGCTACTAGCCCGTGAAATTAGTTGTAGATCTATAGCTAGTGAGTTGAATTTATATAAGCATCATGGGGCTACTAAGATCTCTGAGTTAATTTATAGAACAAAGAGTTCTATAAATGCTGCTTAACTTAAAAATATAATTAGGAACGTTTTTAAGTTTCATATATATGTTATAAATAAGCCACAAGATACAAATTAATAACACAATAGCCCAATACAAAATCAAATGATTGTACTGCACGTTTGAAAATGATTCTTTCAGTGGTCGGGTATTTTTGGTAGATGGTTATATCAGTAACTTACCCAAAGTTACTGAAATACCTAACGAAACATTTTCCAAAAAAATGCATAACTTCTTCCACCGTTATGTTCGTAATGGCAGCACACGCAGCAGCCAAATCCACGATTACATGATCTGGATAGACTTGGTGTGTGTTGAACACAGTATATCGACATTTCGCTTCTATTACAACTCGTTTCCACACCTCCTCGCCGTACTCCAACTTGAAACAGATAACAGATGATACGATTCGATATGCAGCTCAAACAATCGATATTCGCTAATTATCTTTTGTTCATACACTCGTGTTACTTTTATCACTAACAATCATAATAATTAAAATTACTCCTATTAACTTGTTTATATTGCCAAAGTGTTATTGTGCTATCATAGATTGGTATGCAAACTAAACACATCCAGAATGGTTCAAATTTTATAGTAGAAGTTTTTATTTGAAGGAAAAAACAAAACAATAAAAACATATTCGCAACTTTTTAACATTTTCGTAAAATAAGAATACTTTATTCGTAAAGATAATCAAATATTTCTAAAAACCAGTCTAGGAAGAAGTTGGGTAATAATGTTGGAAACATAAGATAAATTTCTAAAATTATAAAAAAAAGCAATTTGCTCATCATGATTATTTGTTTTGTATATATTGGTTCATGAAATGATATAACCACTATTCACCAGAGAATAGAATGGTTAACCGCAAGTCACGCGACAAGTGAAACATGGTTGTACGTGAAGGTTTTAATAACATCTGTCCCACTTACATAAAAAATTAAAAGAATACATGAAGAATAATTAGCTAGATATATAACTGAAACAATAAACGTGACATTTTTTTAATACAATTTTTGCAAAACTCAACTTATTTATTGGATTATAAATTCACCCATTAATACACCTAAAACATGCATCAGATACATTTAAATTATTGTTACCCATTTATATATATATATATATATATATATATATATATATATATATATATATATATATATATATATATATATATATACAATCTTCAAATTCAAGAGTTCAATCCATAACCAATTTAACATTTTATAGAAAATATTTCTCTTCAATTTTACTTTTGAATAATAGTGTGTCAGTGCGACAGTGTATACTCCGATATCCAAATATCCTATTTCATATAAATGTCATTGTGAGTATATTTCAGTATTTTTCCAAACTGGATTTTACAATATATACGAGTTATACTGATTGGATATTCTATTTATATGAGTTGAAATTTAATAAAACTTATATTTTGCGTTTACTACCTTATACGAAGTAATAAGTAATCTAGTAAATTTCGAAGTCGAGATTTTAATGAAACATCCGTTATAGTTGTGTTTCTGTATACCTATCTCAGTTCAAACCGTATATAATTCTATTCTATTGAGGGTTCTCCCTTCTTTGGGACAATAATGTTTGTGATTTATGCTTGGCCGAGCTGAAGATGTTACTTGAGTTGCCTATGTTTCGGGTGCAAGCATCACTAGTGACATCTTGCAGAATTAGTTTCTGTGACTACGGTATATATTCGCCTTAAGCGTCTCTTGAACCTTTTAAACGGATCTTTGTCTGTATATGTGTATATCTATAATCCAATCAGTTATATAACATTCTAATTGCTTAAATAATATTCGGTTATTCAAATAAGTATTAGGTTGAGCCACTACTCAATAGAAACGATCAAAGTAAATTTGCTAAATGTGGTTTATCGACCAAATTGTTTTTCTCTCCTTGTATTAAGAGCATGAAAATTGGTTTCACAGTTACAGGATAAAAAGAGCTCAGAGTGCGCGAACGAGATGCCAGAATCTAATAATCGAACTGGTACAAACATCTGCTAATACAAATAAATCAATAACACAAGTTTCTGAACTTCAAATAGCGATGTTTATGTTTGAATCAGTATAATTAAAGAAGTTATACGATCTTCTTGCTATTATTTAATTGTCTCTGGAAATATTACCAAGCGCTAGATGTATTTATACTAAGTTTTATTTATATATTTTATAAAATATTTTTATAACTATACGAGACATATATATGTATGTATATCTATAGTTTTTTTTTATACTACATACACTATACGAGTGCAGCAACTATTGCAGATACATATATTATGAATAAACATTGGCCATGTGCTGGTCCTAAACTTTCTTTTACGTAGTCAGTATATTTAGATTTGATAGTATATAAATAAAAATATAAAATGTTTAAATTTCAAGAAAATATTTTCATTCATTGTCCAATAAAATTGTAAAGTTAGTTTATTGTCAGATTTCCAAAGAAAATATATGTATTTTAAATTTTAAATGTTGGATTTGATAGTAGTATAAAGAAAATATAATTATTCATTACATATTATTAAAATTATTATGGCCGGGCATTTTTTAGTTTTCAAATTAACTTTAAACCAGAGAAAATATTTATATATAATATTTTAAATTATTTACTAACCTTTGTAACGCTTTTTCACTAAACTTATTTGTGACACTGACAATAAATGTTAAATGTCAAAATATTTGAATATTTAAAACAGTTGACATGCATAGTAGATACGATTTATTATATATAATTTACCATACCTATGTAACTATGGCAATATAAATAGAATAATAGCAATTTTCTCGTAACTGTACACTTTTTGAAGAAATGTTTCAAACAAAAGTTGTTCAAATCATTAATATCTTTAACTTTAATTATACCTATTTTACTATAAGGGCTGCCGTTTCGGAGATATGCAAAAAGTGACTCAAGTAAACATGCACTTCCGGTTTGAATATACTTTTCAAAAATAGGAGGTTTTTCTTCCAGGCATATACAAATCTTAAGTTTAAAGTTTCATAATTTTATCTTTAACGGTGTAGGCTATAGAGCGCATACAGACTCACAGACGCACACACACACACAGACGTAATTCCAAAAATAGTCAGACTCGATTCAGGGAAGGTCAAAAAGTGTATTTCCGTTAAAATTTCGAGAATTTTTCTTTCGTGATTACAATACTTACTTAAGTAAAAGAAAGTAAAAATGTGTGCGTATCGCGTATGAGTATGTATGTATGTAGTACTACTACATATGTGACTGCATGTGCGTGTGTTTGTTTATGTGCACATATGATGCCTTCAGTCTAGCTGAAATATTTTCATATTTATTGAGATTTTCTTCTAAACTATATAGTTTTTAAGTTACATCAATTATAGTTTTGAAAATATAATTTAACTATTTCAGTTTTAATTGGTTATATGAAAATAAGTTAGTGGAAAAAAACTTAAATTCTGTGCTTAAAGTAATTGAAATTCCTGTAGGATGTTCGTATTCGAAATTGATTGGTAATGGAGCATAATGCAATAAACGGCGCAAGTTGAAGACAAATGTTACCGTCTATCTTTAACAGTAATCAATTTCCAAGTTGCGTCGATCAAAAGTTCATGTTACGGAAGCCTTTGTAATAAACAAGAAGATCGGCTCTAATTGAATACTGTCTAATTATAAATGAGTTTAAGATTCACCTTTTCAATGAAAAATCATGCGTTATGTAGCAAGATTTACAATCTACCTAATTCTGTTATTATAGAATCACTTGTTTAAGGTGAACCATCAAGTTCGCTAAAACATCGTGCCTTGCAAATGAAAACTAAAAAAATACTATTCGATGTGTATTTGCATAAAAAATGCCTGGTAAAAATTTCATTTATTTTGATCCTGTATTAATGAAGAAAAAAAATAAAAACCATGAAAAAGTGCCTATTTTGGGGGTTTTTCTTTTTATCTCCAATAATACTAGTTAGTAATAAATTAAATTTTTACCATGCATTTTTAATGCAAATACACATCGCATGACATTTTTTAAAAAATTAAAACTTCCAAAATGGGCATTTTTTCATAGTTTTTTTCTCTCTATTAATAGAAGATCAAAATAAATGAAATTTTTACCAGGCATTTTTTTATGCAAATACACATCGAATGGTATTTTTTAATTTTCATTTGCAAGGCACGATGTTTTTTCTAAACGAGCCTGATGGTTCACCTTAAAATATACGTATACTATTTGGCAGTGTGGAGTCTTATACGGAAACGTGATGCCAAATTTGCCCCATAAGAATTAATGTGAAGAACGAAGACTGAGATTTTTTTATCTTCGTTTAGCTTATAGGATTGTATAATAGATATTACGGAACTGACTTGAAGATTTATAACCTCAGTTAAAAACAAAACTGAAATTGTCAGCGTTATTAAAACAAATGAAATATTATTATTAATAACAAATATTATTATTATTATATACTCAGTTAATAACCAAGACATTCAAATCATCTTCGTTAGAAGAGTCATTAATTTTCCCAAATTATGGTGGCAATAACATACATGTTTAATAATCAAATATTTCTACATTACATGGTTGAGAATTACTGGCCAACACTATGGTATACCGGTTCACGATATACATATATAATATACTGTAATATTTTTGTGGTACGATACGTGCTATAATGCACCTGTATACCAACTTTAGTTATAAGTTAGAATAGTGACAACACTATACAGTTATCGCCCATAAGAATTCATTGCCTATACTTACCACACTGCCAAAAGTGTGAAAAATAGTATAGTTGCCTAAATACGGTGCTTTGTAACATATTTATGCATTTTTATAACTTTTGTGTATAAATATAAACGTAATTCAAGAAAGATTTTAATTAAAATAGAAAATAGAATTTCTTCGTTTTCAAAAGTATTATACTAGTTAGAGGAAAGTTTAAATAATTATTAATTAAAGAATTTGTTCCTATTTTATTATTTAATAAGTAAATAAGTTCAACTTTTAGGATTTTAGCAAATTCTAAGAATGACTTTAATATATATTGAGAAGCACTACCATTCTTCTTGTTTCATATTAACATAGTATGATTTTTAATTTTAATTAATTTTAGAGATAAAAAAACAAACATGTGGCCTATCCCCTGTCCATAAATCTTTTTAGTACTCTTCAAACATTTTCTCAGAATAATTTTTTTCGTACTAACAGAGTTAATATATTTAAAGAAATAAAAAGTTAACAAGTGGTTGAAAATCTAAAACGTCTTTTTCCACAACGTTCTAAAGAATTTTTATTAAAATTCGCGATCGGTTTCGACCAATAAGTTGGACATTTTCAAGCTACCGGGCAGATTTGAAAATACTTAGATTTGTTACATCAAAAATTAGGAAATTCAACAAAATAAAAATTAATTAACTTATATTTTTTGAATTTCTTAATTTTTGATGTAACAAATCTATGTATTTTCTAGTCTGCCCGGTAGCTTGAAAATGGCCAACTTATTGGTCGAAACCGGTCGCGAATTTTAATAAAAATTCTTTAGAACGTTGTGGAAAAAGACATTTTAGATTTTCAACCACTTATTATCCCTCCGCAACTGGGTTGCACGGTTTCAAATAAAAAGTTATTTTAAATTTATTACTTTTAGGCCAGTTGCACATTCTCTATGAGACATACTTCTAGCAATAGGGTTGTAGATTTAATAATCTGTATGGTGCTACAAGACGCGTTATGCATCTAATTTATTGATGAAAAACATACCTGCACAAAATGTTGCACACTTTCAAGTAGCATTCCATACATATTGTCTTATTTATTAAAACTTATAATACAGGTAAATAAATTCGGGAAGGCGCACTTATTAAACTAGCATCTTCATACACGTATCATGGAGTTTTATACACGCACTATCGTTGATCAATGTGTTTTGATCAGTTCCGATTAATATAAATGACCCTTTTCGATTGTAACACACGCAACAACAGTGTCAACAAGTGGGCTAATAAACAGCGTCTGTATGAAAACCGACGCTCCACACACCATGTAATACAATACAAAGCTTACGACACATGCGTGCTCGATTCACAAAGTGAAAACTATTTTTTAAACATTATACAATATTTAAATAGGATAACAATTATTTTCCTTCTTCCTTTTATGTTCGGTGGAATATTTATAAGAGATTTTAATAAAAAGAATTGCAACCCAAATTGAGTATAATTTCAAATATTTCTATCGTAAAGTTGGGGCATTATTATTGTGTGTAGTACTTTTATTAATCTTGGAATATTAGAATCTTCGGATTTGAAATCGAAATATTTTACTAATTTATTGAAATATTGTAGACAAGATAGACTAAGACAAAATGATTATCAAGGTGTAGAATTGATTAAAAGTAATCTGCATAATCTTCGCATAAAGTCTATTTAGACCAGAAAATTAGTTAAGTAAAGAAATAATGAGTGGTTACATTTAATAACAGATTTATTGCAAACATATTATTAAATTATAAATGTCATGAATCTTAACTAAATTGATTGCTAACGTAAAGCATAATTTAATAACAAATCGTGAGAAAAATAACGGGTTGTCTATTGATAACAAACTCATTATTTTACTTTAATGACGGTTCTAGTAGTTAATTTATAAAAAATATTTAGTGGGTTTAATCAAAAGACTTTTGTTAAAATGTGTCTTTTAGACTCCAATAATATTAAATATTAATTATATTTTCGAGAATTAATTAAAAATAAATTTATTAACAAAATGAGAAAAGTATGTAAATATTTTGATATACGAACGAAATCAGATTTGATTTAAATTTAAATAATGAACCCGCCAGTTGTCTTTTCAGGCGCAAGCGTAAAACGCACGACCTTGGCGCATGTCACGCAACTGTCAGATTTATAATCCATGTGCAATTGTGCTTTGTGTTCTGTATTTACGACAAATCATTTACTGTGTCCATGAAACATTAAATACTAAGTGACAATGAGTAAAATCGACTACGATGATCCAAGATATAGAACAACGCCAACGCAACAAATGGCAGCATCTTGCACGGGGGCTATTATAACCTCATTATTTGGTATGTAATAGCATCAATTTTAAATAGCGATTGAACACTTTTACCGACAAATGATTTTCACCTATAGTTACACCATTAGATGTAATCAAAATTCGACTACAGGCTCAACAACATATTAAGGCGAAATGTTTTTTGTATTGTAATGGTTTGATGGATCATATATGTGCATGTACGAATGCACAAGATTGGTATCGTAGACCCGGCCAGTTCTCTGGTACTTATGTAAGACATTTTACGGGGAAATAGTTGAGATAAGGTACGTAATGGGGAACATTTACAGGACGCATTACTAAAGATTACAAGGGCTGAAGGTGTTTCATCGTTATGGAGCGGACTCGGTCCGACTCTTGTGTTAGCTGTTCCAACAACAGTTTTATATTTTGTTACGTATGAACAGCTACGGTTTAGGGCGAAAGACTGGTATAATACAAATCGTGTTGGTGTGAAACAACAGCCATTTTGGATTCCAATTATCTGTGGTGCGTCTGCTAGAATTATTGCTGCTTCTAGTGTCAGTCCATTAGAATTAATTCGAACAAAGATGCAGTCGCAACGATTGAGTTATATGGGTAAATTTAAAAATTGGGTAAAATGCAAAAATAAAAAATCAGTCACGGTTCCGTTTGGCGACAAGTAATTGTATTAATTAATTTAAAATCATAAATGCAAATTTATATTTAATCTTATCAGTTATCTATTAATAGATATAACTGCAAACAAACTAAAAGTGATGTTAGATTTTTGTTTAAACATTCATGTATTTTACACATGTCTGTTTTTTTTTTGCAAATGGATTGCTAAATAATATAAATATATATTTTAAATAATTGTAGAATTGGGCCAAGTTTTACAAAGCTTAATTAAAGCAAACGGTATATTTAGCTTATGGAAAGGTTTAGTTCCAACGCTTTTACGTGACGTTCCATTCTCTGCCATCTATTGGCTTTCTTACGAATCTATCAAAACATTCTCCCCAACACAAACACCTTCATTCTGGTTTAGCTTTGGTGCTGGTGCAGCAGCCGGCGGTGTGAGTACTTTTCAAATATAACTATATTCTTTATACTTGATTTACGATACCGATTCTTAATCAGTTACATCGATACGATCATTATATATTTCTAATCAGCGTAGAACATCATGTATGAAATATACTTCTGTTTTCTTTTTTGCCTTTACAGTGGTTAGTCTGATCGATAATTTGATCCTACATCTTTTTAGTAAAATTATTTCAATAATAATCAAAACGCAATTATTTTTAGCAAAGTATTTATGAATAAAACGAATTCAACATAATCTTTTGTTATTCGAAACAAAATTAATCGAAAATAAATAAATTTGTGTGACTTGTATTTAAGGCTTCTGTTTTTAATTCATTAAAAAAGTTAGTTGTTAATATTAAATATGAATTTAAATTGAAATTGTTATATATATAGTTTCTATATACAACAAAAATTGTGTCTAGAAGTTAGAATTGTGTTAAAAACACAATACATAAAATATCAATAATTGCGAATCCGCCCGAAAATTTAATTATAAAGAATACAATTTATAACTATTGGATTAAAACCGATTGCATTTTAATTTACGTTTATTTTAAGTTGGCTGCATTTATAACAATTCCATTTGATGTGGTTAAAACATATCAACAAATTGATTTCGGTGAAAATCAAATATTATCAGGTAATTTTTGCTAATATATCAACCTATAAGCTATACTTCTCTTATACGTAGCACAACGGATGCATCGAAATTGTAATTCTTATATATATAATGGGTACTTTTCTATTATAGATAAGCCATATACGTCCAAATCAACATTACAAGTAATACGTGATATTAGACATGCACATGGTTTGAAAGGCTTGTTTACTGGTCTAGTTCCACGGTTGGTCAAAGTGGCGCCAGCGTGCGCGATCATGATCTCCACGTTCGAACACAGTAAACAGGTATTTTTCAATTTATCGCAACAGAAAAAAGAAAAACTAGCTAAAACTAATGAATTAACATCGTCAGCCATCTGTTAAAGCAAATATAAATAGTTTCAGTTTCTTTTTCACTTACTAGACAAGCCTCTAATGTTACTTTTACGACCAGTTACTTGTTTTTAAATACAATATGTTACCGTTATGTACAAATACTTTGCACTGTTATTAGATCAATTATATTTTTAATTATGAATAGATATTTGGTACAAATACAATTTGTTTTCTTTACAAATATTAATCATAATGACTGTCTTTATTTCAGAAACGAATAATTATTGTGTGTTTTTGTTTTAGCGTGTCGCTATAGTCAAAATAGTTCAAGATAAAAAACTGACCTACTAATTCTTTATCCATTTCAGAGTTTTGCTGTGATTAATAAAGATGACAAAAAATCTTCCGAATCACAAATTGACATTCCTTAATTCCTGTGACGCCTTAAGATAATCTTCCTGTTTAACTCATAATTTTTTTTATATATTTGTAAATAGATGTATGTGTTATATTAAGAACGTAATTAATAAAAGTACAAAGTACAATGAGTATTCATATATATATATATATATATAACAATAAAAAATAAATTATCTCAATGGTTTATTTTCAGTACCAGGTAACATCGAGCTAAATATTGCGCACACTAAAATTAAACAGAAATATTATTTTAGTTTTCTTTTTTATGAATAAACCTAACAAGTACATTTTAAGAGTCAGGAATTTGTTTAAGATATTAAATCTAAAAACACGCTTCAAAGATAAATAGTTAGAATCTTCATTTGAAGTTATCATATACCACTTTAAGGTTTACAGTTTTATATTTACCAATAAAGATTAATTTCGTTATCTAAAAATGAAAAGCAGCGACATCAATAATAAATATATTTTAGAAAATATCGCTATTTTTCACAAATGAATTATAATTATAAATCGAATGCAATTGTTGCTCTTTATTAATAAATTTGCACGAATTTTTATTTGAATCCTTAAACAGAAAATGCGTCATACTATATAAAAGTATTCCAAGTAATTCTTTACTATATCGAAATTAAATTTGATTGAAATACCTGACTCTGAAACTATTGCACTTCTTGGAAAAAACTTACAAAACATAAATCCTCCTATAAATAAAAATGGTGGTAAACAACCCATTTGTAGCAAAACTGGAAAGAGTGTATTGCCTAATATAGAACCAACGCGGCCACATAACAATGCGATCGAGCAAGCCATAGTTCTGTAAAGAAAATCGAATTAGTAACATGTTTCCCTGAAGTGGTGCCATTCTTACCTCATATTAGTAGGGAATAACTCGACAGTTATACTAGTAGCAGTAGTAGCACAGATACTAAAGAACGTCAAAAATAATGATGATAGTACCACAGTTGTTAAAGAATTAGTGGACCAATAATTCGCTATTATTATTACGCCTGATAATATATATTGAATAACTGTAAAAAAATAGTAAATATAATAATATTTGTATAATATTATGATGTATTTTCATTATATTATTGATAAAAATTAATTTTTGATTCTTATATAAATGTCGAAAATTATTTTTGATTTGTTAAAACTATTATTGAAAAAGTTACCTAATATAGTTTTCTTTCCTATTGTTGTCACAATGGCTGCAAGGATAAAATATCCAACAATGGAACATACAGGAACAATCGTATTATTGATATATACTTCATCACTTATATCAGGCTAAAAGCAATTATTTTAGAATAGGTTCCACTACAAGTATGAAAGAGCTCTTACAGTTATACAAATTGAAGAATCAGAGAACGAATTACTTATATTTTTGTTAAAGACATCATTTATATTTTTCGGTGTATAATCTAACATTTCGCAAAACGTAGCATCTGAATTTTCCCCATTGTTCATTTGCACGTAGGTGTCCATTTTTGTAAAAATAGTCGGCAACCATAATCTCAGTGTATTCCCGCTAAAATTACCCACATTTATGCTTCAATAATATTTTTAATGTACTCTTCTCCAAAACATATTTTTCAAGGTTACGCTGATGTTCCACAAGAAATCAGTTACACTGGGCAAACGCTATGCATTTGTCAATATTAGAATGCTTTAAAAATAAGTTGCTTTTCCATTTGTAAAGCTCACGTCACCACTAAATAATTAATAATTAAAAAAATTACCCTAATAAACCACCAAATAATATCCCAGACATCAAGAATGTTTTCATCAAATACGGCGGAAGGAATAATGCTTTCATTGTGTGCAGTATGTTTTTAAACAACGCCAATTTGCTCTTTTTGATTAATTCATCTTGTTTTATATCATATTCTGGTCGATCATCATACGTAGCGTCATATAGCCCTGAAAACTGTAAAATCGGTTAGGTGATTTTAAAGTATGTTATGGCAATTTTGTTGTAGATAATATTTCAAAAATCGCATGTAGATATGCAACTGACCGGTAGCATTTCTGGTGGATTACCAGTGTTTACCGTGTAGATTTTTCGAAATAAAACCATAGCTTCGTCATATCGTCCTTTTGTCATGAGAAACTTTGGGGTTTCGGGTAGTAGATAATGCGCTATACCTGCTAGTAACGATGGGATGCAGCATATGAGATAAAATATCTGCCATGATTTTAATTCTGTAAACAAATTTCAATATTTCTGTATTTTAGTCAACACCAGGATAGTCTACCCTTCTTTTCAATAATCTAACATGTTATTCTGAGAAAAAAAAATTGGAATATCGTAAGAGACCTGCAAATATGTGATATATAATTCAAACAATTCACTTTGAAGTGAAAGTTATCTAATTTGGAAAGAAATTTAAACCTTTTTAACAATTATATTCCCTAAAATGTGGAGATGCTCTTTGCCTCTATAACGTACCCTAGAACGTTTCATACATTATTCATACAAAAGCATGCTTAGAAATAGAAGTTAGTTTTCTTTTACCTAGAACGCCTTCGATAACAACCAAATGAAGTTTCAATGGCATTATCCACCATGCTAGTAATGGCAAAGCAGTTCGTCCAGTACCATAACAAACACCAGCAATGGTGATGATTTTTGGACGGAAAGATTTTGAGTGAAATTCAGATAGAAAGGTCATAAATACAGCAATAGGACCACACATTCTAAAATTAAGACATATTATTTGTTTATAGTATATATTATAATATGTTAAAACAATAAATATTTACACTAATCCACTCAAAAATTTCGCTGTGAGCAACATCCATTTTTCTGATGAAAGCGATCCAAGTAAATATGTAATAGCGTCTAAACTGTAAGAGTACAAAAGCACAGTTCTTCTGCCATAAGTATCACCAATCATGCCCCAGAAAAATGCGCTGCAAATCATTCCTATTGCACAGAAGAATCAGTTATATGACTGTATTAGAATTGTACCTAGCTAACATATATTTGGTTTACTACATGGTCGTAGAATAATTAAAATGTTATGCTGATTTGCATATTTATTTTAATTAAAGCAATATTTAATATCGTACATCGTGCGTTATTATAATTCAATATACAAATTTATTATTTGTAAATATTTGATGTCAACATTAACTATATTCATAGCGGTATATTTATTTAGTAAATATTTGACATATGCGATAGTTTATACTTATTACATATATTCCTTTTTACATTATTTAACTCAATTGCCTACTATAAATTTGGCTATTTATGAATTTACGCCTGATAGGAATATCATATTAAATATTAACATTTTATTAATAATGGTGTGAGAATGCGTTGTCGTCCTCGAAATAAGTGGATAAATATGATGAGAATGATATGAGAATGAGTTGCGCGAAAGAGTGCGAAAGTAGTGAGCAAGCGAAATAGAAGAGCATCATGAAGAATTTAATGAACTTGAATGAAGCAAAAGAAGTGTTTGTAAGAATACAGTTGAATGGCTAAATATTGTCAAGATGTGAATGGATGTGAAGGGGTTTTTGCCACCCCATTTGCTGGGAATATGCATGAAGTTATGTATGTACCATCTATCTTACCTATGTAAGTGATTGCATTTAGTAATCCTTTATCTTCCAAATTTAATGAAAGATCACACTCTGCTTCTGATAACATAAATGACATTGCAGTTGTAGCAAAAATACTTGCCATCGAAGATGGTATCGTTGTTATAATCAGCATTATGTTGAATTTACCAAATCCGACACCAGATATTGCAGTTTCAAAATCAGCTAACCCATTTTGCACTGTATTTTCTAAATATAAAATAAATTCATTCATATAAAATATTAAAGTTACTCTTGCAAGGAATATTAGAATTAGGGTATATTTTACTCGCAGATTTAACTCTAGGGCAAATTAATTACATCGCAAACACACATGTATTTTGTTTATATTGATAATTTATTGGAAGTAACGCTTAAATGAGCAGGAATAAATAATGACATTACATGTTTGATTTATCTTTTATTTCAATAGTTATAACTATTTAAAATAAAAATCCTAAAATATTCTCATCCCAACTGGAAATGAATTTATAGAAAAAGTGATCAAACATACATATATGATTTATTTACAATTGTTAGTGATGTAACGTATTCCAGATAAATATAACGAGATTTTAATTTTTTAGTCACATACAGTAAATATTTAATAAAATTAAAAAATCAACTAAGTACCTTTCCTTTTATCAATATCTTTGTTTCTGATGTATGAAATTGCTGTTATAGAATCTTCAGCCAAAGGTGCACCGAAAACATGTATTTCTTTCATCTTGTTATCACTGTGTGAATGAATTGCGAAATTCGAATGACCAAATTTTATGTTATCTGAGTGCAAAGGAAATAAATCATGGTACCGTGAATATTTCACGTTGCTAAATCGTGAATTCGTTGAATAAATAATAGTGTAAATACAGTTACGCAGATAAGATTTACATTTACATCATATGCTTTGGGAATTGGTTACTAATTATTTTTCAATGATTATTTTATTATCAGCTGGACTGGAGCTCGTATTCTTGAAACATTACGTATGTATTCTATTTTCTAAGATGACTGCTCTAAATTGAATATGCATTTTACCCTTGTGCAGATTTCATCTTGGAAGCTAATTTTGTTTTTGATATTACAAAAGGAGTAATTGTAATATAAGATGAAGTACACCTGTGTCCAAAAGTCTAAATATTGTATATACATATTTCGTTATTTTTATGTGAATAGTTGTTTCGTTAACTTATGAAATCATATATTGGGATACCTTTTATAAAAATGTACGTATTTCATATTATAAACATATTTAATAACAAAAAATACACTGGGGATTCTTAAATATATAAATAAAAATTAAATTATCTCAGTGGTTTATTTTCTGTACCAGGCAATAGTGAACTGAAGATCGCACACACTAAAAAAAGTTTTTACAGATATTAATATATATTTTCAGTAATGCATTTAAGGAATATTGCTGATATTCGCAGAAACTTACAAAACATAAATCCTCCTATAAATAAGAATGGTGGCAAACATCCCATTTGTAGCAAAACTGGAAAGAGTGTGTTACCTAAAATAGAGCCTACTCGGCCACATACCAAAGTGATCGAAGTCGCCATAGTTCTATAGAGAATAATTAATCACATAAATAATTTTATCAAATACTAATCTGGTTTCCTACCTCATATTAGTGGGGAATAATTCAACAGATATACTTGTAGCAGTCGTGGCGCAAATACTGAAGAAAGTCAAATATAATGATGAAATTATTACAGTTGTTATGGTATTTGTAGACCAATAGTTTGCTATTACCAAAACACCTTGACATAAGTATTGGACCACTGGAAAGAGTAATAAATATTAAGAACTAATAAATAATTATAAATTTAGATTAAGTTACCTAATAATGTTTTCTTTCCTAATTTTGTAACAATTGCAGCAATGATAAAATATCCAACAATTGAACATAATGGTACGATTATATTATTTATATAAACTTCATCGCTGACAACAGGCTAAGTAAAAATACATTGCTAATTAAAATTATTAACAAATTAAAATAACTATTGAAGCACGTATTTTTGATGAAAATTTAATTTCAATACAAATCTCCATAAATATATGACGTAAAATCATGCTTTATAAATTTGTTAAATCTCACTATTAAACAAATTGATGACTTATTAAACGTATCACTTAGATTTCTCGGAGTGTAGTCCAACATTTCGCAAAAGGTTGCATCAGCATTTTCCCCATTGTTTATTTGCGTATAGGCGTCCATCTTTGTAAAAATTGTTGGCAACCATAATCTCAATGTATTTCCACTAGAATTACCCACAATTATATTTAGTTGTAATTGATGGTTATTCTCGAATAGCAAATAATAATGATTACCCCATTAATCCACCGAAAAGTATTCCGGACATCAAGAATGTTTTTATTAAATATGGCGGAAAGAATAATGGTTTCATTGTACTAAATGTGTTTTTGAATAAGAAAAATTTGCTCTTTTTATTTAGTTCATCTTGTCTTACACCATATTCTAGCCGGGCATCGTATGTTTCGTCACATAGTTCTGAAAACTAAAAAATCATTGTGCATTAATTATACGGCAAAAAATGTATGCTTATTTCTTACTTTATAGCTAATGCTTTTTAATCGAATATATGATAGTTTTTATGAATAATATATTTTTCATAAAAAGTTAAATCGGACAAAATTAATAGTAGAGATTATTTAGCAGACATTTACATGAAATTTAGTTAAATCAGTTGTAGAATATTTGCTGTTTTTTACGGGTATTACTTATATTAATAATTTTTCCAAATTATGACACAACGAACGTGTACATTTTTATCTTACTATTTAGAGTAATACATTCCAAAATAGTTGTTACCTTACCTATTAATATATTTATTCAGCTAATAAACAGTTTTTGTTAAATAAGAGAATTTGCTACATATATTTAACCAGTTTTAATTGAAAATAGGCGAAACTTAATTGAAGATGTATTAGCATAACAGACAGTTATGAACCTTTTAACCAAAATGTAGAATTTGAGTATTAGTTAAATACTGCTGAGCCCTATTTATTATTTCCAAACAAAACGGTACGTCGGCAGGTTTCTCCGGCTACTCCGGTATCCCTGTCTAGAAAATACATCCAAGCGACTCAAAATTTCAGAATTCCATATCATGCAGACAAATACAGGAAGTCAGGGCTCGGTCAGGTTAGCTTAGGTCCACTAGTCACGGCAAATATCGGCCACGCACACTGACATCAAACAACATTCCCTATAGCGGCGAACACAATAAAAATTTCCAAACATTTCTTTTTAATAATAATAAATTCCATTTATATGCTTTTGATGGCTATTTGGTTCTATTTGCCTTTTTGAAACAGTAACTACATGCTTTCATAAAGTCGGCTAAATGTTTAAGTTACCGGTAACATTTCGGGTGGATTGCCTGTATTTTTCGTATAGATATTTCGGAATAAATCCATTGCTTCATCATATCTGCCTTTTGTCATAAGAAATTTCGGTGTTTCGGGCAGGAAGTAGTGTGATATAGCTGCTAATAAAGATGGAAAACAGCATAGAAGGTAAAATAACTGCCATGATTTATATTCTGCAAAAAAATAAATCAAAAACATTTTTTTTCCGTACCTAATATTAAACATTAGTGCCTTTACCAATAACTCCTTCGATAATTTTCCAGTGGAGTTTTAATGGCATAATCCACCATGCCACTAACGGTATTAGAGTACGACTAACACCAAAACAAACTCCAACAATCGTGATAATTTTTGGACGAAATGAAGTCGAATGGAATTCAGATAGAAAAGTTATTAACACAGCAACAGGGCCACACATACTGAAATTAGAATTGCATTGAATTATGAAAGATATATTTCTTTGAATGAAGTTGACGAATAAACAATTCACACTTACAGTTGTATGTGATTATCTAACGTGTACACATCTGTGAATTGTTCGCTCGTCAAACTATCCTTAGATTTAAAAAGTAAATAATTACACAAGTCCACTGCAAAATTTTGCTATAAGCAGCATCCATTTTTCTGTTGAAAGGGATCCCAAAAAATATGTGATAGTATCTAAACTATAAGAATATAAAAGCACCTTTCTCCTTCCGTAATTATCTCCTATCATTCCCCAGAAAAATGCACTGGTAATCATTCCTATGGAAGATAAACCCATATATGTCCATATTAATTGCTATGGAAATAAATGGGGATATCTATTAATAATGTAAGTTATCGTTAGTTTCAATAGACTCAATTCGTTTTTTAAACTTCTACTATAAATTGTATTTAGGTCACAAATATTTTATATTAAGCCGTAAATACTTATGACCATTTCTCCTATATAAATGATTTATTTTTCATTACTCCAGACAATTGAATTAGCGAGTATTGCGTAAATCAATTAATCCTTTGTGTAATAAAAAGTTAGTACTAACCGATATATGTGATAGCATTTAACAGTCCCTTATCTTCTAAATTAAGAGACAAGTCACATTCTGCTTCTGGTACAACGAATGACATCGTTGTTGTAACAAAAATACTTGCCATCGAAGATGGTATTGTCATTAGTATCAGCATTATATTAAATTTACCGAAACCAACACCGGAAATTGCAGTTTCAAAATTTGCTGGACTATTTTGCACTGTGTCTATAGTTAAGTATTCAAATATTTCATATTATATGTATGGCAAATGTGTATTATTGTGTGCTCCTCAATAGACAAATACAATTATAAATCATTTTAAGTAAATGAAATAATAAAAATGTATACGTAAGAATAATAATAGGATAAACAAGAAATATAAAAAATAAAAATGACATCTATAACTTACCTTTTGCAGTATCATTTTCTTGAGTTTTGATGTAAGAAATCCCTACAATTGTATTTTCATCTAAAGCTAAATTATATGTTTGCTTCATTTTGTTATGACTGTATTTGAATTGCAAAACTGTTAAAAATTCGTCTTATCTATGTATTTTATTTATTATAAATACAATAACAAAAAACATGTCAACGCAAATAATACTACTGCAAATAATAATACAAATTGAACAAATTCTTGGAACAAAAATTTGGTACGTCTTAAGTTATGCAAACACTACAAAGCATACATACTACCATACTGATTGAGTAATGACTACACAGCATTGCAACTGGATATGGTCATTTTATCTCAATAAAAGTTTATTGAACTTGTCGATGTCGTTTGATATTATTAACATTAACGTTGAATGTGATTGATGAAGAAAGATAATTATTGTCATCTTTCTACCAAGTACGAATCTTTTTTTGACCTGAGAAACTGTTAGGATTAAATAATAATTTAAAATTGACGTCAAATTGAAGTGGTATTCAATCCTCCGCACAATTTGGGAGTTATAGTATTCTTTGTACTTGATTTTTTAGTTTTAGCCACGGGTCAAAAGTTACTGATAATTGAGAGAGCACAATCTTCTAGTTCAAGATATGTGACGCTAGAATTTAGCAAAATGATGTAAAGGTGACGAGTTTCCAAATGATGATAACTTTTCATATAAACAGCAAACACATATCTATAGCATATGAACAATTAAATATTAAAAAGTCTCCAATTCAAAACACAGGACGTTGTTGTTTTCAGTAACACATAAAATAAGAAATAGGAATGTCTTTTTGGTAGGTTCAGTGTGTGTGCTCTAACTAGGTTTGGCAAGAAAGATTATGGTCGATTTTAAATATTAAAGTATATAAGATATATTTCTATAAAACAATTTATTTCACAAATACATAAAATTGTCAAATTAAAATTAACTAAATTCTTCTGTTGGTGACGGTAACAATATAACTACTAAAATACATACTGAAAAAGAAATGTATTAAAAGTATTGGTAGTTTCTAAATAATTGAATAATGTATATTACCAAACACAACTCCACTAATTAAAATAAAGGGAGGTTTACACCCCAGAGATAGCAATGTAGGAAATAGTACATTTCCTAAAATTGATCCAGTTCTTCCCAACATCATTGCTAACGAGACTATCATTGTTCTAGAACAAATATCGTTTTAGATTATACATTTTTTAATAAAATAGAGTTGTACATACGCATATCTACATTCATAATAGATTTTAAGAAAAAGTGATAGAAAATAAATATAAGATAAAGTTTTGTTGGTCTAATGTGTACTGTACCTATATAAACAATTCAATAGATGAATGTTTAACTTGTATTAGCATAGTTTTAAAAGGAAATACAATATGGAAAGACTTATGACAATATTATTTTAATGCTATTGTATTTAAATCACAATTTATGAATCTGCTTACCGTAGACTTGTAGGAAATAACTCTACTGCTGCGCTTATTACAGTTGTAGTTGCCACTGAGGTAACACTGACATAAATGGAAGATAACGCCAAAGTCAAGTTTATGCTATTGGACCATATTAAGCCCAAAGCAGAACTTCCAGCTAATGCATACATGATACCTAAAATCATATATGTATTTACTTTGAATTAGAATTCATTTATTAAATACATGGAAATAAAATCTTGCAAATTCATAAAATCGTCAAAGCTTACAATGAATAAATTAGGTATAAACTAAAATAATATGTTTCTACTAAAGTGCAAGGCAAGAATTGTAGTATTACTTTACCTAAATATATTCGTCTGCTAATTAAATTTATTGTAAATGTCACTATAATGTATGCGATAATTATGGAAACACCAACTATAATTGAATTGATGTAAACTTCCTGATTTGGGTTAATCTGAAATAAAAATTTGAACAATAAAAGTTTAGTGCGAAAATGAAAAAACATATGAAACATTTTATACCATCTTATATATCATTAAAATTAAATGAGTAACAATAAAAAAATAATTAAAATAATATACATTTTCTACTTTGGAGAAAACAAAAAAAGGACAAAAGGTTATAAGTTAGGGGTAATATTTTGACATTTTAGAAGATCGTGATTGTGAGTTTATGTCGTCAATTTCCAATTAGAAAAATATTGAACATAAACGATGGCTCTCATTTGATTTATTAATTATTTTATATAATTTTGGGAAACTTACAGTAACACATGGTTCTTCAGCTAATGTTGAATTGTTGGTATTAGAAAAGACCATACTAACAGAGTTATCTAGTATTTCACATAATGAAGCATTAGTCCCATATTCATGTTGGTATTTACTAATGGTTGTAAATAACTGTGGTAGCCATAATCTCAATGTATTTGCACTAAATAAATAAAATAATAAAAATAGATAAAAACAAAATTAATTTATCTAATAAATGAGGATGTTCAGAATCAAACTAGTATAATATTAAATTCGAAGAGATTAACTAAACATTTATTGCTATTAGATATTAAAAGAAATTAAAATTACTACCCTAATACATATTTTCTGACTTTCTTAAGATGCTCAATTAAATTAACTGTATTTGAATCTTTTTGTTCGAAATACGAATATATAGTACATATTTAAATATATGCAGTGTATAACTACTATTACCACTTACCCCCAAATGGTAAAAAACTGTAAAATCAATACTAATACAGCTTTAGAAGCATAAGGAGGATAGAATAATGGCTTAATTTGTTGACATCCTTCTCTAAGTGCCTGTGACTTTGTTCGATTCGCTGTAATCTTTCCTCCATATGACTTTCTAGGTGAATTTTCATTACGAATATTATTTTCTTCGATTTCATCCACTAGTTGTTTAATCTATAACTTTTAAATATGTAAAACATCTACTTGTCCCGGATATCATTTAGCTTCCTTGTTAGCTTTTGCACAAAAATTAAAATTTGAAATAATGCATTTTTTCGGGTAGGTAATTTAGTAAAGTTCTTTTTTCCATAAAACAGAGTAGAAATAATTCAATATAATAATATTCAGACATTTTTCGAATTCCTATATGGACTCATGTTTCATTAGTCAACAAATTTTAATTTTTTCAAAACAATTTTAAATTGAATTTACCGGATAAGTTTCTGGAGGATGACCAGTATTGATCGAATATACTTTCTTGAAAATTTCCAGAGCCTTTTCATTTTCTCCCGTTGTCATTAAAAATTTCGGACTCTCCGGTAGAAAAATAAATGCAATAACGGAAATAAATGGTGATAGAGCGCAGGTAGCAATGTACAGTTGCCATGAATGGAATTCTAAAATTGCGTTACAATGTATAACAATTTAATTAAATCCATTATGTCATGGCCATCATCACATGCCACACCGTAAATAAATTGTTGTCATTTTAAATATTTAAAATGTTTATATTTATCATTTATTACCATAACTTGCAATGTGTAAATTTTGCAATGGCATTATCCCCCAAGCAAGCAGCGGTAAAATTAAATTACCACTTCCAAAGTAAGCGCCAACTATAATGACAATTCTGGATCTATGTTGACACGAATGAAACTCGCATGTGTACGTCGTTAACATTGCGTATGGACCTGCAATTCTTTAAAACTCGATGCTTATAGTAACAGTATATACAAAAACTTACAAACATTTTATAAAAAAATATCGATTTTTCTACCTTTTGGAACAAAAAGATGACATTTTTTATTCTAAAAATTTGTAGACGACAGGAGGTATAGTTTAAATATGATACTCGAAAAATATATGCAGATTTTTTTTCCTTTAAAATAACAATGATAAATATACGTAAATTATCATAAGTTGCTTCATAAAGCAAATTATATTTATTTAACATTGAAGTTATATCACCTTTGGGTTCTAAGGAAACATTGCTTATGTTATATATGGTAATAACTTACATGAAACCACTAATCAATTTGAGTATGAATAGCATTGTGAAATTGACGGAAAATGCACATACTAAATTACAAATACAATCCATTGCATATCCATAGATTAATAATTTTCTTCTACCCAAAGTATCACTTAAGAAACCCCACATAAAAGAACTAGCAATCATACCTAAGCACAAATATATTTTATTATAATCTAGCGAAAGAAGTTTGTAAGGATAGAATTGAATGGCGAAAGACTGTCCAAAATGGGAATGAATTAGAAAGGGTTTTCAGCCATCCCATATGATAAGAATAGGTATGATGTTATGTATGTATGCACATACATAAGTATGTATGTATTTATATTTTAGTTCAATTAATATTGAATTGAACCTTCTATCCTCGCTATTTAAACTACTCATCATCTAAATGCAGTTATGTTTAAAACACCGTGTAGTACAATGTAGATAACTTACCAATATAACAGGAAGCATTCAGTACTCCTTTATGGAATAAAGTTAACGATAAATCGCACTCTGCTGCAGGTATAACATATGACATATTCGTAGTATCAAGCACACTACAAAAGGCACATGGTATGGTAATTATTAATAATAAATAGTTAAATTTTCCAAAACCCGATGCAGCTATTGCTTTTTGAAAACTGGCAGGGGAGTTATTTACTGCTCCTAAAACAAAGATAACTTCACTAATTATCAGAGTACATATTGATGAACTAAGAAAAATATACTAGTATACTCCGCGCGAATAAAAATGATAAGTAATGCTTCTTTAAAAAAAAGATTGAGCACCCAGGCAGATATAACTGATTACTGTATATAATTCCTGGACATAAATAATTATGAATATATGTTAATTCTGTTAAGTGATACGAATAAATTTTCTCGACGTATTTCAGATACCTATTAAAATTATAATAAAATGTATCATACCTGGTACATTTGACATTTTATTAAAATCCGCAGTCGAAACTTATACGAAATTAAATATTTTAGACATGATTCCAAGCAGACCAAATTTTGTTGACTGGATATTTAAAAATAACCAATATTTCTTCTTATGGATTTGATAAAAACTGACTGTATGAATTTTATGACAATATCTCTAGAATTACGAGGTTCGTTTAAAATTGTGAGAAATATTTGGCATATTTTACAAAGCAAATAACCTAAGCAGTGATTTTTACTGTCATTTTACTTGTCAAATTGACACAATCAAATCTGTGTTTTGTTTTAGAAAATATTCACGATTACGTATACGCAATATTTTTAAATAAAAATATTTATAAACATATGTAATACCCCACACTGTATTTTTTTTTACGTAATATGTATTTCATTTTAGATAGGAAGGATAAAAAATACAAATGTTTAATAATTCAAGGATACATATACTAGTAATTATATACGCTACCATTAGTTAGTTTTCAAATAAATTAAATATCTAACAGGATATATCTCAAATGCTTAAATATTTTAAAAATAATACTATGCTTTTAAATTATTTGCACTCAATCTGTCTGTGTTAATTCATGTCAAATCCCAAATTATTTTAGTCTATTTTGTTATCCTATTAAAATTGATATGATTTATTCATTTATTCATTCTTATACGCACGCACGCACCCACTCACACATGCTCTCACGTAGTAAAACAAGAATTTATTAATAAATTAATCGAAATCTTTATTTATTTATAACAAAATACATTAGTCATGGTACAAATTATACAAGCCACAAAATCTTCGAAAACCTTAAAAGTAATAACTAATTACATGTACAAAAAAGTAAATAAGTATTAGATTAGTTTAGTCCTATCCAGGATATACTCTTATAACCTGACTTTGTTCATATTAGATACTATCTTCCTAGGCAAATACATACACTGCACTATATGCGATGTATGTTTATATCCCAAAAACTATAGCAATCAATTTTGAACAAGATTAGCTACTAACATCGTAATACGAATTTGCCTAAGGTGCGACCGAAAGAACGCAACACATCTCAGCCAATTAGAATAGATTATTTGTCGACAGCCTTTAACATCTATTTGGTTCTATTTGAAGTCTACTGTTTTTGATGGTAAAAGTAGACACAAAAATGCACAAACTAAAAAAAAAGTATTAGAATGCATAAAACATAAATCATTTTATTCAGAAACAAAAATACCTGCAGTAACTCCTCCTACGAGTAAAAATGGCGGCAGGCAACCAACTTCCAATAATATAGGGAATAACATATTTCCGAAAATGGCCCCAATACGTCCAAACATATAAGTTAACGATATCACCATAGTTCTACAAAATTTAAAATTTAGAACTGAATTATTGGTGACATTTTAATTCATTGTTAATACTTCCATAGTATTCTTTATACAATTAAAAATTCATAAAATAATAGTTACCTTAATGTAGTGGGGAAGAGCTCAACGATAACTCCAACAGTAACCTGATTAGAGATACCAGCTAAAGTTATAAACGTGGAAGAAAACGCTAGAGTGGCTACGGAAGTTTTTGCCCAATAATTAGCGATACCAGTAACTCCAGAAATCGCAAACGTTACAACTGAAATTAAAAACAATTATGAATCATGTTACATTAATGTAAATACAAGAATGTATACGTATTTAGCTTTTTGTGGATGGCAGCATAAATTATAAAATAATTTATTATATTATATATTTTTGATTCTAGAATTTAAAATAAGGTTTATAAACATTATTTTTATACTTACTTAGTAGATTTTTCTTGCCCATGGCATTTATTAGTGTCCCAACGAAAAAGAATCCTGCCACTGACCATGAAGCAACTATTATTGAATTAATATATACCTCACTATCAACATGAACCTAAAAACCATTTTGATTGTATTATTTTGTACTATGCATTAAAATAATTATACTAATTTCTGCTAACGCTATTTATCTTTCCACTTACCACTGTACATTCGCCTGCATTTTCAATGGTTGAATTACTAATAGCTGGAGAAGAAGCTAACATTTCACAAAGACTGGCGTCTCTTGTATAGTTATGAACTTGATTGTACTCATTAATAGTTGTAAATAATTGTGGAAGCCACAGCCGTAATGTATTTACTCTAAGAGATAAAATAAATATAGTAGTACGGAATGTTATATTAGATTAAACGAGTAGTTACCCCATCATGCCTGCGAACTGAATTGCAGTCACTAGTATAAATTTCCAAAGATACGGTGGTAAAAACATTGCTTTAGTCTGTATCATACCCTCGCAGAATTGTTTCAATACACTCTTCTTTAGAGGTAACACATCAAGAGGAACTTTGCCATCGTCAGTTGGTTCGAATTCGAGCAGTTCATTAACCAAAACTCGTACCTTTATCAAAAAAACATTAATTATCCAATACTATCTTGAATTTCTTTACAATTACAGTCAAGAATATTTTCTCATCATTGTTACACTTACGGGATACTGGTCTTTTGGATTTCCAGTATTTAATTCGTAAACCTTCTGGAATACTTCCAAAGCTTCTTTATTTTTTCCGATTGTCATTAAAAATTTGGGACTTTCTGGTAAGGTGTAATGTCCAATTGCTGCTATGAAACTTGGCAAGGCGCAAATTGCAAGGAATACTCTCCAAGATGTTATCTCTATAAAAAACGTAAAATTGTAAAATTTGTATAAAATATGATAACAACTATGACCATAACAAATTATTAGAAAAACGAAAATGAACAAATTTTGCCACCTTATAAAGTGGTATATAATCAGAAAATAATCCCAACTATAGTATCTTAAGATAATCCAACTATGACAACTTTACTCGATGGTCATAATAGTTTTCTTTTTGAACAAGTTTGAAAGTTTTTTGTTTTAATCTTTTTTTTTTTTCGTTGGAATAGGTCGTTTGAGAAAACTTTGCTCAGTGAATTCCAGATTAGAGTATTTAAATTTTGACTTACGTAATGCACCATCGAAGAAACTATAAGTCATGTCTATAGGGATGATCGACCAGGCTATTAATGGGAGAACTACATTAGCTACAGACAGGAATACTCCAGCTAGCACAATTATTCTAGACCTGTAGCGGTTGCAGTGAAATTCTGATAGATATGACATTAGAATTGAATATGGGCCTGTTACTCTGCAATTTTAATATGCATTATTATATGAAATATAACAAAAATAAACATTTGTATATATACAAAATTAAATATCATTCATCCCAGTAAAGATATTATTTCACTCGTAAGCATTATCAGATGTTGGTACCTACATAAATCCACTAAAATATTTGAAGATCAGCAACATCCAAAAGGATTGTGACATAGCACATCCTAAGTTACAAAGTGCATCCAACCAATATCCCCATACTTGTAGCTTACGTCTTCCTAAAGTATCTGCTAAGAATCCCCAGATGAAAGCACTGCTTATCATTCCTTCAAGAATATTATAAGTTTATTAAAGTCCATAAGAAAAAATATTGGATCGAACCAAATACCTGCATATGTACATGCATTCAGCATTCCCTTATCTACCAAAGATAAATTCAAATCACATTGAGCAACTGGAAGAATATATGACATTGTCGTTGTAGCAAATGTTGATGAAAACGATGCTGCCAAAGCTACCAGGAGTAAGCTTACGTTAAATTTTCCGAATTTTGTAGCGGCAATCGCCGTCTCAAAATCGGCTGGTTCATTGGGATCGCGTGTACCTGAACATAATTGTATACATTTGTAAAATCTAAAAAGAATGGCGTAGGTTGAAGCGAAACACTGAAAAACTGCGTTTAAAAAATTATGAATTGTTTCAATATAATTAATTTATTTTAATCAAATAAGTAGTTATTAGAATTTATATTTTAAAATTTTATCAAAAAATTTTGATATCCGACATTGATAAAGAAAAGCATTGCTAGTGCCCCTCGAAGTTATATAATATTTAAATCTAAACAGAAATATGTTTTAGTAATATTATCTTGTACAGATAAAGGGATATAAAATGTATAGAATATAAAAACAGGTTTCGCTTCAAATACACACAAATATAGAAATGTGTTGAAACTGTTTGAACTATTTCATAAGTTTATTATTAGAGCAAAACATTGAATATTCTCTTTTTATGGAAATTACTGGATATTTATAGAAACACCGGATATTGATAAATTCTTAACTAATTTATAATACATTTGTGCACTACTTCAGATGTTACTTACTTTCGATTTCATTGTTCTTTTTCTTTTGACTGATTTTAAAGATGTCGGATAGGTTTCGTTTCATTGTCGTTATTTCGTAATGTTAAAGGTGGCTTGTCTAATTTGTTAATGAGATACGCGAAGTTCTACATTGTGTTTTTATAATTATTATGCAAGGTAAATAAAGTGTGACTGTTCGTTGAGTAATTTATCAGTTTCACGAAAAGTTCACGTTCTTCTTTTATGATACTCAAAGCTGACGCAAACTAGTTGAGATTTGCATTATTTTCGTATAAAAAATAAACAGCTAAATAAATTTGTTCAGTCAAAATAGACAAACATAATTCCTGAATAAATATTATGTTTTTCGTGAAAAATGTTACAAATCATATTTTTAAAACATTGTTGTTTTGGAGTGTCTAAAATTGTAACTACTTAAAATAAAATAGCTATATCTTAGTATTCGCAAATTCATAAGGTTTTTTCATATAATAACGATATTTTTTGAGAAAATAATAAAAATCAAATTTGGTGAAATAGTATATATACAATACTTACAATGAGAGATTTATTTCTTTGGATGAAATGAAGCCCCAATACTTATGAAAAAGTAGAATTGGATAGGGCTAAAAAATACTGTATTGTATCAATGTTTAATTTATCAATTAAATATATTTCACACAATAACATCAAATGGCACTAATAAATATGTTACATATATCTCTAAAATAAATAGAAATAGTTTTTCAGTGTAAAGATTGTTGATTCATTTGGTCATAAGAAACTTATATTACAATCTTGAATATTATAACAACTCTGAATATCCACAACGATTTAGAATGCATTCTTAATTATTGTAATAATAAAAATTCATGATAATAAATATAAAAAATCAACTTGCCACCTAGTTCTAAAAATTAATTCATATTCAATTGCAGGCTCTATTTAATTTATTTTTTTCATTTATTTAACATTTAACGAATACTATAAACATATGTACAATAATTAAAAATACATAAATATTTCTTATTAATAGAAAACAATAGCAATAACTTTTTTTGATTAAATGAGATCGGAAAAGTATCTATAAATTTGCAACGCATTATTGATTTAGTCGGAACGGTACCTACTTAGTTATTACCAGAATTTTGCAAATTTAAAATAATATTAGAATTACGTGACTCGCAAAAATTTATGATTTTAATACATATAAAACACGTCACGCTTATTTCACCACAATGTATAATATTACAGTCATACATAGAACATGGATTACCTTAATCTCTTATAAGTTATCACTTATCACTGCGAAGATTTTTAAACTTTTCAGTAGTAAATGTGGAGAAGTATGATTAGTTACATAGGCTTAGCAGATACCTCAGAAGGATTGACAAGTTGAATTGACAATAAAAGGAAATATAATAATTGTTACTATTCATTCGCTTTATTTATTTCAATATAAATGTATATTACAGACGAAAAATGGTTGTGTAATTAAAAACCATAACGGCACAGTAAATATTTAAAGCAGTAATATAATTAAAAGTGAGAAACTAGAATTATTTTCAGATTAAAAAAATTATTACATTCTGAAACACTGATATATTAAATATTCTAGTTGCATCAATTTTATGAGTAGGTATATATACAAAAAAATAATTTCCGATACAGGGATGGATTAAGTAGTTATAATAAAACCCGAAAACTATCTGTCAGATTTCTAATATATTTATAAAGCAACACCTTTTACCTCGAATAGGTGAAATATTTAATTAATATTTACACTATTACAGGCCAAGGCATCTAAAAGGTTCATATATCTTCTATATGATCCATTATTAAAGTATGCGTTGTCCTAATGGGCAAATCCATTGTTGTTTTAACCAGATAATATGATTGGTATAATTATAAATTTATCATTAAATATCAATTATGTATTCGGCTAAATTAAATATAACTTAACAAAAAAATTATTATCTCAAAACACTATTTATAATTTAATTCTAGAAACACTTAAAAGAATCCACGTGCCATGTAGACAAGCTTAAATCCTCAAATAAACAAATTAAATTTACAATCCTACGAGCTGACAGTGGCAACACATATTTAGCTCATTTTTAACTTGATCATATAGCAACAGTCAGCATACATACGCAAAATTAACAAACACTTTTTGAAACCGCTGATATTATTAAATAAAACCACACAGTTAAAAATAACATGTATTTGTAAAAACATAATTACAAAATTATAAACTATCATAAATTAATTTATATAAAAATTGCTTCTATAATCTAAGGTTCATGTGTGAGTATTTGCACTTTATAAATATATTAACAAGTCTCTCAATATCTTCTCTTATTTATAGTTTATTTCACATAATACTTATCACAATATTTTATGTAGTTTGTAAAGTAAAATTTTTCGAGTTAAAGCAACACAATATGCCCGCTGCGTGGTAAAACGAAACAAAGCAGGCCACTAGCTGAAAAATGAAAATATTGTTAGTGCCACAAAACAACTGTCACATTTTTAAAAACATTTCAAATTTATGAGTCGAAAATATACTAATTATTTCTAGGGCATATGTACTTATTAAAAAAACCTAATCTGCAATTAAATTAAATGAATTTAAAATAAAAAAACTATATATTAGCTATCAGTATGGTAATAAAACTATAAGATCCAGTTATGTAAGAGGTTTATTACAGAATGGAATTTAAGAAATTTTACAGTTGTCTATTAATTAGTCAAATCTTTCCACAATAGTTAATTAAACGTTCGATTTTATCTGTTGAACATATTTCTTCAAAAATATCTCATACTATATGTATATTAAATAAATAATTAAACTTACATATTAGTAAAGCACCGAATGAGTATATGGGCACACCACAATTTAAATCGACTAACCATCCAAATATGATGTTTCCTAAAATAGCACCAAGTCTTCCTGAGGTTACGGTCAAGGCTAATGCGATTGCTCTGTAAACAAAACAATGTTGATACTTGTTATCTTTGTTGGAATAGTTTTGGTCTATTTGCAATTGATGCGTTCAATTAGTTTAGGAAGGTCAAGTAATCGTTGGCAGATAATAATAATATGCGACTCACCTAAGACTAGTAGGAAAAAGATCTACTACAACGCAGAATATCACAGCTTCAGCAGTACTTGTCAACGCCTCGAAGAGACATGACAATATTAGGGTATCGAAGGTACTGTGCACCCAGTTCAGGCCCAAAACCGCAAAACCAGATGTTACTAAACTGAAAACTAAATATTGTTGTAAAATACAGTCAAAATTGGCATGGGAACAGATATATGAAGGTATATATATGTACTATCGAAGAACTACGAATGTGAAAAATTACTAATGTATTACTTTTCCAGAAGATCAGGAGTTATGTATAGAAAATCTATTATACCTTTTATTACAAATGACCTAACTAAAAGAGGATAATTTTTGTTCAAAAAATAATTACCAAACAGCGCAATAACTATCAAATAATATAATTTAAGTTATAATTGATTGATTGAACTAGTAAAATGTCAAAATAATGTAACTACATATATCAATTAAGTTGGTTTAGGCGATTTTAGTTAATATGAAGACAAAAACATGAAAACTTAAGCTTTTTTGCACGGAATATATTTTAGTAGCGAAAATTAATTTCACAAGGTGTAAAGCTTTCACCAAAATGTAGTTATTATTAAGCAGTTGTTGCAGTGATTTACAGGCCGCGAGTTACATATGCCTAAGCGTTATTTATTACTAAAGTATAAGTCAAAAACGTAAAACAGGGAATTATATTATTTTATTATCAGCAGGAAAAATAACTTTCAATTCTCTCTCTAGTATTAGAAAATGAGTCTGGCAGACACTTATTTAGATGCAATCTTTTTTAAGTACCACACTTTCAGGAAAACTTCAGTTTTAATAGCGGTATCATAATATCTCGAGAAATAAAATTAATATTCGCGTTGCAGCTTTTCTCTTCATTAAAGATAATGAAACTTTTTTAACAGTACGTTCATTAATTAAAAGAAATTAAACACGAGCTACCCAAATAGTAATTAGTTTTATGAATACCGAAAACTAATATATTCTATCAAATAGAAAATTACCACTCAAGAATTAATAATTTGCAGCGTAAAAAATATAGGACTTACTTATTAAATATTTCTTCCCAAGTTTATTGATTAGTAAACTTAACGATATGGACGACGGCAGACAACTAACTCCTATGATTATTGTATATAAAAACACTTTATTATCTATGGGATGCGAACACATTTGTAGCTTCATTTCGAACTCTTCTATAGGTACAGTTACTGCAGTTACATCACAGATGCCAACCGATTCGCCAGGGTTGAGCCATTGGTACGTATCAAAACGGTCAAACAGATCAGGGAACCACATGATTAACGTATAATAACTATAAAAATTTATCAAATGTTAATATTAGAAGATGGAATAAGCGTTCGCTTTATTATTACCTTGACATTAAGCCAAAATCAGCAAAACATGTCAATGAGATATGCTTCAAATGCGGAGGTGTGAATATTTCTTTATTTCTTAACCAGATATCTTCTGCTTGGTTCACTAAGCGACGATGCCAGGGAATGTCGAGTTTTTTGACTGAATTATTTGGAAGACAAAACACTTCTCCATGAAGATGTATTACCTAAGTAATTCATAATTCATCAGTTATTATACATAAAGGATATAATTTTTGGAGCGAATGAAACATCATTTCTTTTTATATTTTAAATTATTTTTCTTTTGGAAAATTTTAAATTATTAGCAATTTATGCTGTATCTCACCGGGTATTCATGTCGACTATTTCCTGTGTTCATTTTATACATCGTTTGCAAAATATGGCGTGCTTTTTCATGGTCTCCTCTCGCAATTAAAAACTTTGGACTTTCGGGCAAATAGCACAATAATATAGCACCCAGAAAACTAGGTAACGCGCACATTGCCACAAAGATCCTCCATGAATTAAAAGTAAAATGATTTCCGGAGAACTGCCATGGTTGCGGTATAACCAACCATGCAATTCCTGGAAGCAATATCATTCCAATGTTCCAGAATACTTCTAATCTGGACAACATCACATCTCGATTTATTATGGACATGAATTCCCCCATATAAGAAAATATAATGCTTGTTGCGCCAATTATTCTAAAATAATAAATTTTAATATTATCAAAGAAGTTTCAATGAATATTTTTGAATAATCCTTACCCAAATCCATTAAAAAACCGAAATAAAAGAAATACATCAATAGTTTGCGCTGTCGAAGATAGTATAGCCGCGATAGCATCCATTAGAAGAGATGATATAATTACCCACTTACGGCCTTTGGTGTCGGCGAGAGAACCCCAAAAACATGATCCAAATACCATTCCTAAAATCATTGAAGTTTCAAAAGAATTAAATCAAGGAACAAAATGTTTACATCAAGTAAAATAACAATTTATATTTCGATTGGATGCATAAGAGTTCAGCAGATAATAGTTGCTACATTATCAAGCAAAATAAATTAATTTATTAATTTATTGTGTATTTTTGTAAACTCATTCAAAAACGTTATTCCTCTATGGCGACTTTTTAATCCGTATGCGTTTTAGATAGTCGTATATTGTAATGAACGACTAGATGTATGTAAATCAAATACATTTGCAAATATTTACGAAATTTCAGATAGTAATAAAATAGTTATTTATATTATAAAATGTATATATGTAAATGATAAATACATGCAATTGCTTATAATGTCAACATCAATATTTACGATATAAATCATTTCATAACTGACAAATTTGATACAAATTATCTGAACTATTTTTCCATAAAATTTAAACACTGATAAGAGATATGAGAAAAATTATGTTTTAAATTTAATTGTGAGAATGAATTATTGATAAAATTTGTTTATAAATAGGGATATTCTGGTTTATGGCAGATTATACCGATCAATTAATTTGCAATTTATTATAAAATTTCATCACTTCTAGGCGCCACTGAAGTGCGTATTAGGCGCAACAGCTTTCATGTTTTTATTATAAAATGAGATTTATTTAAACATTTGTAGATTTATTATGTAAACAATGCGTATTTATAGAACATGCAATTTGTTTTTGACATTGGCAACATTTATAAAAAGTTTGTTTTATATACATTATATAATTATACATAGACTGACTCTAGATAACAATCATTTTGGCGTTATGTGAATATTACTACGGTTTAAGATAAAGTAATATTACCACGCGTTACCCAGGACCTAGAGGCCAAAGCAATAAATATAATCTTATTAAAAAAATCAGCCTTGCAAATAAAAACATAAGTAAAAACTATAGAAAATTACAATTATCTATACAAAGAATTACAAGACAATAGAAAAATCAAAAGAATATAACATGATCTTGTTTCATTAATTCCATTTCCGATAACTATACGAGTAATATAAATTTAACAGTGAAGTACAAATTTATCGCCTTCCTTAACTAGTGGTTCTAATCATGGGTTTCTTTATAAAATGAATGAATAATAGATTTATACCCAGAGATTTTTAAAATTTCACTGCACAACCTATAAGAAACTGAAAGTGTTTGTACTTTTCATTTATTTTTATTGTAACGAT
Organism: Nebria ingens riversi; assembly: GCA_018344505.1. Taxonomy (NCBI): domain Eukaryota; kingdom Metazoa; phylum Arthropoda; class Insecta; order Coleoptera; family Carabidae; genus Nebria; species Nebria ingens. The sequence goes on along the minus strand of JADQWA010000085.1, from coordinate 317,003 downwards.
GGTGAATATGAAAATTATTTAAAATATTTTATATTTCATTGCGCAAGTACTTAAATATTTCTTTTTAATTTTATAAGATATACACTGGGTCTTTTATATTATATGACAAGTAATATATTTTTCTTACCTATTAACGGCATAGCTGACAATTTTCCTTTGTCAGCTGATGTTAACAAGAAGTCACATTCTGCAGATGGAAGTACAAATGATAATGTTGTAGTACTTATTGCACACGTAGCATATATAATTCCACTAACAAACAGTAGGAAGTATTGAAATTTTCCGAAACCTATAAAATAACAAAAACAAGATATATACAATGTTAGTTGTTATCAAGAATAACAAATAACGTTTAGAAAGTTACAGATTAAGTCAATTAAGATTGCGCCTTAAGTTTCCATCTTAAAAGATGGAGACATTTAGAAAAGATGCCATAATATATTTTAATTGTTATACATAGTTACGAAAAGTTCACCACAACGTAAATATATATAGTATGATATTACCGAAGGATGTGATTGAAAAAAGATACATATATTAATCCATTTTTGATTGTAATAAGTTAGTGCTTTATTTAGAGTCAAATATGAGTTGACGCCTCTTCTAATATTGAGATTGAATATCGGAAAATCTTGCAAAAATTTTAAATATTAATTAGGTTATTAATTTTTTTGAAAACTTCAGGTATTGAGTATCGGATATACTCATATGAATTTGATTGAACAAACGGCAAGTGTGTTATAATGAAAGTTGAATGAGTATGAACGAAAAGTGTGAATTGCCTTAAAAGCGAGTCAATCAAATAAATATTGTAAAAATGCATGAGCACGATAATCTACCTCTTCATTTCATAGAAAAAAGTGCACTGCTATTGTAAATTATAAAATTGTATTCTATTTTTTTTAAATGTTTAATGTTTTATAGTTTTATAATTAGAGAGTAAATATTTAATTTCGCAGATATTAAGAAAGATAAATACAAAATTATATATGATTTAGAAAACAAAAGAGTGTGACCAACATGGAATATTCTAAAATCTGATGGAAATATAAAAAACGAATACGTAATTTGTCACTAACCTGTGTGTAATATAGCAGTTTCAAAGTCAGCATGTTTGACTTTCTTAGTTGACTCTGCAAATAATAAAATAATATATATAATTTGTAAAATTCATAATATCATAAATGAGACAAATATCATCTAAACATATAATTCCAAACAATTCCAAACTCACCCATTTCACAAACTGCAGACACAAATTGAGGCATTTTGACTAAACTTCCTCGTTGATTCTAACCACGATACTAAAATATAAATTCGATCTGACACAATCAAACTCACAACAGGCTGGTGTGTTTTTCCGTACTGAATTAAGAATCAAATAAATTCCTCCTATAAAATGATTTGTTTGTGTTGTCAATATTTAAAAACAAAATCTGAATCACAACACATGGAACTATATGTATGTATATGTTTACTATATAAATAAAAATCAGAAACTATCACATTTTACAATTTCAGTCGCTTAAATCCGGTTGACTCTGGTTTCTGCCGATATTCGACCTTCCTTATTTATCGACAATCATTGGCCTTTGCTCACCACCCCTCTACTTGAATTTTTTTTTTCGTATAACTATACCGTGACAATTTGCATGTCTACATCGGGCTGTATTGTCATCGTATATTATCTTAATTATTTATTAAATGATGGAGATATTGAAAGGTTATCACTATTGATTTTGAGGAAAAAAGTTTTGTTTATAACAAAATTTTTCCAAAAAATATGTAATATCTGCAATGGAAATGTATACTTTGTACATTTATTTAATTTATTACCACTTGAAGACACTTCTGATGACTAATTGATATATTATCATATATATATACATATATATATATATATATATATATATATATATATATATATATATATATATATATATATATATATAAATATATATATATATATATATATATATATATATATATATAAATATATATATATATATATATATATATATAATATATATAAATATATATATAAATATATATATATATATATATATATATATATATATATATATATATATATGTATATGATATATATATATATATATATATATATATATATATATATATATATATATATATATATATATATATATATATAGTCTCTTTTAAAAATAAATATACTATCAAATTTTATTTCGTGTAGTTGAATAAAAAGCATTGAAAATGCATTTTGGAAATAGTAAGCTTTTTAATAAAACATAAAATAATTAAAATAAGAAACTTTATTATAAATGTTCTAAGTAATTAAATACATTATTATTAAAGTATTTCAATCAATTATTTAAAATACTTTTATTTGAAATATTGCACAGCACTAAATATAAGAAAGGTCAACCTTATTTTTAAATAATAGATAAGGTACATTTTTACTTTGTTTATAATGCCATAATTTTTTTTTAAATTGATATTAAAATATATAAATAAATACCAAGATTATCGATAATGTTCAAGAAAATTACGATTTTCTGATGCATTTGACGTGTATCATATCATTTGATATACGAAGAGTGTACGGATATATGACAGATTCAGGAACCAATCAACGTAAGTCAATATTCATGTATAACAAATTGACGCAGGCATACTCTAGATTTGAGGTTTCAGAGAATTATTAATTTCTCGGGAAACAAATTAGATATTATATACTATCGTTCCAAATAGGAAACAAGTTTTTTTTTTTTTAACATGTCAATGGAAGAATATTTTGCAATTAGATATTTTTCAGTGGGGAAAATTTGATACAAGACAAGATTTCTTGTCGACAAGTAATATATTTTCTTTATAAAAAAAGAGAAATACTTTTGTATTGAAATTGATACAGAATGAAATAAATTTAAAATATCTTGTAGCATCCCGCGCTGAGAGGACTACTAAAGATCAAGGCCTTTTTGTTCTGGAAGTACGCCATTGCTTTATGAATTATTTCAAAATTGGCAAATTAAATGCAAAATTCATTATTCTGCAAAGAATAATCTCGCAGAATAATGCGATTTATCAAAATAGCTTTCCTATCAAAATAGGTCATAAGTTGCATTTTATTTGAGACTCTAAATTATATTTAGTTATGTATAAAATATAAATAAATAATACAAATATAGATTAAATTAATTGTTTAGATGAGCAATACAATTATCGTGGAAAAGTATTGCGTTATTAGTACACAAAAAAAAATCCAATAATATTTATCTTTTCAAATATTTTTGTGTCAAAAATATTTAAATAAATTAAACATGTACACAATCATTTATATTTGAAATAAATACATCGGTATCTTTATATTATATCTACATTTTATATATATATATATATATATATATATATATATATATATATATATATATATATATATATATATATAAATATATTAATAAAAATTTGAATACAATCTTCAGGCAGATTGAATTTCATGGGGACGTTTGAAAGAAGAAGTGAAAATTGACCAAATTTCCTTTAGTATGCTCACGATTAATAATTAGTGCTGGCAGTCTTAAGTGATAAAGGGAAAGATCTATTAAATACCCCAAAAGAATAAATTGCCGCGTAACCTAGAACAATAATTCAAGTGCAGGAAACAATTAAAGTTCATTACTTAGCAACAGTACAATTTTATAGCTTTTACGATAAATTTCAGTGACTTTTCTTAGAACCAAAATGGCTAATCGAGAGGGAAATGATAACTTTATGTATAATAGTATGTTGGCAAGTGCTTTAGTACATCTACTCTCATGTCAGGGTAAAATAAAATATCATTTTTTAGTATATATTTATCTATATATTTATATTTATTTATTTAGTTATTTATTTATATTAAGAGGATTTTTTTTTGATAGAAAGAAAAATTATTCGCTTATGGTTAGATAAACTTCACGCAGCCACGGATCAAAGTCAAATTCAAATAAGAAACGACTATATGTGGTTTTTATTAACAATTTTACAAAAAAAGCGAATTACTTTGCCTTTTTGCAGTGCTCCGTTTATTGGAGAGTTAGTGCCTTTAAGGGACGCGTTGGTAAAGTGTATTTTATTTATTTTAAATTTTAATATTACTATTTAAAACATTAAGTTCTAGGAATACAAAAATAATAATTTCTTGTAGGTAACTAACACAAATTTTAATTAACTGCTTGTCTATTGTAATTGCAAAATAACACATAGTTTTAACACAAACGATTTAAAAACATCATTGTAATTCTTGAAAAAAAATTATTTATAATTTCATTTATTTAGGAACTTTCCAATATTTCACTAGTTTTAAAATAATTTTCTGTATTATTTTATACATACATTCTAAATGTTGCACCTATTTTTTATGTGCAATAAAACTTTTGAGATAATTTCCCTTAATATTTTTGTAGAAACAAAAATATAATTTTATTAATTTTAACCAAGATTTGTCAAAATAAATCTACAATACATTTCATAGCTCATTAGCGGCGAACTTTGATTTGTATGCAAAAAAAAAAACATTTGCTTCAAATTGCAAAACATTCTGACTAAAATCGCTTCCTCATATCTCATTCTAACGCGTAGTGGTTATCTGCTAATATGTGTTATTAAAATTATAATTCAACACCATTCAATGTAAACCAAATAGCTGACTTCAATTTTATAACCAAGAAACGAAAGTAGATTTTTCAATGATATATTATCGATTTAGTTTAGTCTAGACAAATTTGGTTTATTCCAGTTAAATCATACACAGTACAATTTCAAAACAGCAAATAGGCTTTACGGAAACACAAATAATTGTCTATTTATATCGTGTGCATTTATCAAAATACAAGCACAGAAAAATTACCGTGGTACTTTTATAACGCTTATCTTAAGATTATGAGAGAGTTGTTTTAATCCTTCAGTAGCTTGAAAAGTAATTTATGTACACAAAACCAGAAATATATGATTTTTTTACTATATCCATTGTTTACTATTATATAACATTAACTTTTATAAAGTTCCTGTTTTATATGCGAAAACTGTGGTTGGATTCCTAGTTGAGCTTACTTGTTTTTTTTCTAAATAACTTCTAAACCCAAATTTTTTTAAATCGTATTTTAAACATATATTGATTTTTCTATAGCCCACTGGTGTGTATGAAGAAGTAGTAAATGATAATGCTGAAGCAAATCTGGCTTGGGTAGATCAAGTAATGGCAAAAGAAGCACCAGATTTCCCTACCCAAATGCGAGCACCACCTGCGGAATTCTTGCGCAATCAACCGAAACCACAAAGTGGTGTTATGTGCTACATGGGTGCCTTCAGCGATCAGCAAAAATAAATAACAATTGGAAACTTATATTTTCAATATACTTACTAGCAATAAAATGTTTAAATAATTCTATTTGCATTTCATTTAGTACTCTAGTACTGTAGTCACGGAAACTAATGCTGCAATTCTGAGCAAATCTATAATTCAATAAGCAAAATCAGTAAAATTATGAAAAACCTGTAGTTCCATAATAAATACATATTTAAAGAAAATACATTGCTGAAAACAAGAATTATGTTCATACTTTATAGATTCCACAAATGTTTGATTTGCAACTCAATTAAAATGTTTAAACCCTTTCAAAATTTTACAGATCTATAAACTTGCTCAGAATCGTACCGTAATTCTGTCACTACTGTAAATCATTGCTGCTTGAACCCGATATATAGACAACCCAAGTAATATTTTCTGTTCATAAATCATAGGCACTGTAGCAACATTTTGGTCAAAGTCATACCATTTTTACTCATATTAATAAATTAATAAAAAAACGCTCAAATATGTGCAACTCGCGGTGTTTAACGTGGTTATTTGTTGTGTCACTATTTTACTTATTCACGCATTCAATCTATCAAGCAGTTTACAGATTCAATTAATGTGATTCTCCGATTAAAGTTTTTATTGATTAAGAATCCCAAAACAGTAAATCGTTCAGAAGGAATCAATACGAAAATAGAAGAATTACTTATTAGCCGTAAAAGGAGTGTTACGGTTAATAGGTAATGTCAGTTTAGAATTAAATAGTTTTACAAAATTCATCATGGCGGGAAATAAATATGATTTTAAACAAATTTCTGAGCTATGCATTCCGTAAAGTAAGGGTTTCCAGCTAACTTGAACCAGAGTAATTATATTGTCAAACGTTAGGGTAACTATGTATATTTACAGCGTGATAAATACAGGTTGATTAGCAAGGCATAGTGCAATTAAATCACCATCATAAATATCATTTAATAAGTTAACTAAATGATGTGTATTATGAGGCTCTATCCATAATATAGACTTTATTTACGGCAACCTTAACACGATCCTCAATTGTGAATCAATAGCAATCAAACGTTAGGGATGGTCTTACCTTGTATTGAATAATTTAAAAAAAAAAAGTATATTGGTCTATGGCATTACACTTACTTATCATGATAGTATTTTGTAAATTTGAGAAATAAATATTAAATAGTAGAAAACAATTACAAGAGAATATCTTTTGCATTTTTGGTTTTCAATTGCTTACATATGCATTTCACATTACTAGAATGTAAAACTGATCGTGTACGGGTTATATTTATAAAAAATATCTGGTTATAACGAGATTTATTAACCTTTTACCAGAAATAATTTTGTGCCCACAAGCTTGCTTAGTTCAGTTTCGCATTTACTAAGGTAAGTCATATTTTTCTCTCAAACCTATAAAATTATTTTAAAATATAATTTACAAATTTACTGATATCTATGTGAATGACATTTTGTAAATGAATATAACATATTTAGCAATGGCCTAAAATCATATACAATACAAAATAAGCAAGTATAACATTTTTAATAGTTTACCAGAAAAGTAGCTATTTTTATTTCAGAAAAAAAAAACTCGAATAATTCAATATTTTTTTTTTTTAGTAATTAGTCCTTATTTGCCCCTGTATTCTAAATTTATAGTAGATATAATTATATTTTATTAGTTGTCTTAACACCGCGTAAAATACCTTTTTTGCAGTAACATTTTTTAGAGAATGTTCTCAAAAATGTATTAACAAAATTAAAACATATTTCAGCATATTATCTGTAGATCGTCCTAAATTGAAAATTATAAGTCAAACGTGATATAAATGGAAGAAATAAGGGTAGAAACCTTTTAATACCTCAACGTTCTAATTAACCAAAAAAGAATAATTAGAACGTTATGGAATTAAGACGTTTTCTACCCTTATTTCTTCCATTTGATTCAATTCACAACTGAGTTATTCCACAATGATCAAATGTGAATAATTTAGAAGGTACAATTGAGATTTTAACACGATATTCTCAATTTAAATTTAAAAATATGATAATCACAATAATCCTTATTTCAAAGAATATAAGAATAGTTTATGTATTTGTATCTGCTTTTCAATATTGAATAATAATGAAGATTATTATACTAGATATGATCAATCCACGCCATCTTAATTTAATTCTAATGGTGTCATGCGTGGCACCAATAATCGTCTGTCATATCCATTTGTCACGGAGTCATTTTAATCAGTTACTGGACACAGGTGATCATGATTTCACACCCGCCCCAAGCAGATCACAGCATGACGAATCGTCATGTCCATTGCCTGGGGACTGTGTGCCCCCAGTGCAATGTCCAGCGCACGTTCATGGTATTGAACCTGGGCACTGCATGCTGGTTGGCGGGCGCATCGGAGTATGTTGTACTACCGGACAGAAACATACAGGTAAAAGATGTAAAATAAATTACAATACATAGCGAAACGAAAATATTTTGATTGACCACAACATTTTTGATAAATGTACGCTTTAATCTTGTACAAGTAGTTTTTCCGGAACTTATAATTGTACATTTCATGTTTTACCTCCCATATAAATAATATAACACTTAGGCATGAGCAACCCGCGGAGCTTGCTAGCCGATTTGATTCCTATAGTTATTTTATGAAATTATTTGAAACTTCTTTGATCATTGATTGTATGTATGTATTCAACTTTAAAATTTTTTTTGTTTATTTAGATATGAAATATAAACAAAGATATTCAGTGCAGTACTACCTTATAATTTTTATTTCTGTTTGAGCAAGTTATATAAGAATTTTGAATTGAGCACTTTTATTTATTAATATAAAACTGGTACAATTGTTTTGTATAGGTACAAATAAAAATCGTGCAAGTCGTGTAACTATTTCAAAAGAAATCTTGAATTCTGTGGCGAAGTCAAGTAGAACTGAAGTATCGCAACTATTTCAAAAATCCAATATGTTATCTTCTACACGCTCAGCCGTTGTAGAAGAGGGTTCACCTAGTTTTGGACATTATAAAAATTTTCGGGTTGCACATCCAGGTCAATTACAAAAGATTGTTGATTTATCTCATCAAGCCCTTGAGATGATTCAAGCAACACGTACCTTAAAACACAGGTAAACATTGGTTTAACTGTATCAGATTAATGATATTTACAAATTATATTATATATCGGTAAGAAAATATGAAAAAATGATCAAATGAATTAATAATATATTTTATATTATTTTGATACACATGTTTCTATTAAATTGTAATTTGTATTATTGTATAAATCCTGTAGTTACTCTGGTTACCCTCTAAAACAAATTGGTCGTGGAAATAAGACGTTTTTCATCTTTTCTTACGTATTAGTCCACCACAACTGAGTTGACTATCTTAATCATATATTATTCATAAAAATATATTAAACAACCAAAACATAGTATACAAATTCATATAAATAATATTTAATGGTAATATAATTCTTTTTGCTTTGTCTTATTTGAGTTCCTACTGAAGTTTATGGTTTATGTTTGGAAACAATTACTTTTATATAGTAATAATTCTAATAGATAAAAATTTTTAAATCAGGGAAGGATTTACAAACGAACAGTTTGAATTTGCACATATTGAGAGTAACTTACAATCAACTCCATTGGAAGCTGTTTGCGCTAGACCTCCAATCTGTCCGATACATTTAAGCCGATATCGCAGTATTGATGGATCTTGTAATAATCCTTTTGATAGTTCCCTAGGAGTTGCTTTCACGCCATATTCTAGACTTCTTCCACCTAGCTACGATGATGGTATACATATTTCTTGTTAACAAAACAATATCTAATTTGTTGTACCTTTAAGGAATTTGGACACCCAGGACATCAAAACTCCATGGCCAACCATTACCTAGTCCAAGATTAGTCAGCAATGTAATATTTTCAGATGTAGATCGTCCTGACAAAGAGCACACTCTAATGATGATGCAATTCGGACAATTTTTATCCCACGATTTTAGTAGAACCGTCGTAACTCGTCATGGTATGACGTTTATCCAACTATAAAGAGTTATTAGGTAATATTTATAATTTACAGAAAACGGAAGTGGCATCGCTTGCTGTTCAGGAGATGGCGTTCATCAGCTTCCCCCAGAAATGACTCATTTTGCATGTATGCCTATTCTTATATCCCCTCATGATTTTTTCTATCATGATTACGGGCAAACATGTATGAATTTTGTCCGATCCGTTTTGGCACCACGAAAAGAGTGTAACTTAGGATATTCTCAGCAGGTTAGTCATTTATAAAATACAGTTATTTTAGTTTCATAAATATTAATCATATTTGCTCCAATGAATATTTTTTAGATGAATAGAGTCTCACATTTTATTGATGGATCTGCAATTTATGGAGCTGACACCACAACTGTAAATGATCTAAGAGAATTTTCTGGGGGAAGATTACGAATGCAAAATGATTACGGAAGAGATCTACTTCCAGCGACCAAATTTCCTGAAGATTGTCTTACCATGGAGCAAGGATCTGCTTGTTTCGCTGCTGGTGATACCAGATGCAATCAAATGATTTCTTTGGTTGCGGTTCATACATTATTTGCACGAGAACATAATCGAATTGCTGGTCAATTATCTCAGTGGAATCCTCATTGGTCAGATGAAACTCTATTTTTAGAAGCACGAAAGATTTTAACAGCAGAACTACAACATATAGTATATTCGGAATGGCTTCCAGAAGTTATTGGTAAATATCACAAATATATTAAGACACATGTATGGAATTGTCAGAACTTTGTTGCTTTCAACTTCTTACATATTATTACAAATATCTTTTCCAAATTGCAGGTTACAAAACCGCCAATGAATTTGGTCTGAATGTTGATAAGCCTGGCTATTCAACCCATTACGATCCCAAAGTTGATCCTTCCATAACGAATGAGTTTATAGCAGCAGCAATGCGATTTGGTCATTCAATTGTTGATGGGAAAATGAAGTAAATTATTAATGTTTAAAATTCTTCAAGTAAAAGTTAATTTTTAATGTTTCTCAGAATTTATGGACACAAGCAAATTGAAGAAATTCTCGATATTCCTGAAGTAATGTTTTATCCATCTAGAATGCGCAGACGTAAATTTTTTGATGAAATTTTAACTACTCTCACTATTGAAAGTCCACAAATGGTAGATACTTCAGTTGCTGATGCGGTAATTATTATTATAAATACATACATACACAATGTCATAAAAATTGAAATGATTTTCTTGCCATTTATAAAATTCTTGAATATAACGCTTTTAAATATTTCAGCTAACGAAATATTTGTTCAGAGCTGGTAATCCTTTTGGTTTGGATTTAATCGCAATTAATATCCAAAGAGGTCGTGATCATGGTCTCCGGTCTTACAATGATTATAGAGAACTTGTTGGCTTACCTCGTTACCATAGTTTTGAAGATTTGGGCCCAGAGGTAAGAATTTTATTACAATATGAAATCTTCAGTTTTTTGTAGCTAGTTATACGGAATACTACAACTTTTTCGATAATAGATAATAGAAACTTGAGCAAAGTGAAAATATTTGATGACTTGCAATGTGTTGATACATTTACTAAACATTTTTTATTTTGAGATTTCTCAAGTGTTGTCCAAATTGTACGCCACCCCGGATGACATTGATCTATACGTGGGTGGTCTTATGGAAACAATAGCAAGAGGAAGTATAGTTGGGCCAACGTTTCGAGATATGATAGCTGATCAGTTCTCACGTCTTCGCAAAGGAGACAAATATTTTTACGACCTTCATCCAACAACCAATCCCGGATATTTTTCACAAGGTAAGTAATTATTTTTACTATAAATATTATGAAACAACCGAACTTTGTTGTCTTATTCCTTGTTGGAATTTAATTTGTGAAAATTAGTGTCTTTATGTGAACTGCGTTTTCATGAGTTCGCCGTACGTAGTACAGAAGAGCTTAACTGTTGGTCTACATATTTCGTCTGTAGCATTTTCGGATTCAATTTCTTTTCGCGGAAATTAATTTCACATCGCTAGTCGTAAGACCAAATTTTGTTGCCAAAGGCGAGCTCTGAGCATTGACTAGACCAATGCTTGTCTATTATATAATTGTACGTTGTAAATATCTAAATACTACACACTTCCACACGAGACTGGGCAGGTTATTTTTTATGTGACTAACATTTTGTTAATCTTGTTTTTTTTTTGTTTCTATGTAGAGCAATTACATGAAATCAAAAAATCTTCTTTAGCAAGGTTAATTTGCGACAATAGTGACCAAATTTTGTTAGTTCGACAAGCCAAGAATGCTTTCAGAAAACCTGGACTTCCTGGGTAAGTAATTTAATACCATGCAGCATCGAATTTTTTCCGCCCTTATTAGTTCTTAAAGAAATAGAACATAGACACATTTTTAGTTTTCATCGAAATTAAATATATCCATAGACAAATTGAATTGAAATATTTATATATGCAATTAAACCAAATTTACAAAACAGAATTGTAATTTCAAGAAAGTATACTAAAATAGTAGACCGCCTTTTAGAAACATAGAATATCACTTTATACATTGATATTCTCTAAGATAAGTACATTCAATTATATTACACAAATTTTGTTTCAGAAACGAATTATTTGATTGTAGTAGTCCAGCCATACCAAGTGTTAATCTTATTTATTGGCAGGAACATTTTTAAATGTAACTAACATTTTATTTATTTATTTTAAAAGATGTGATATAAAAATATTTTAAACAAAGAAAATAAATATATTTCTAAATAATTATTCAGTATAAACAATAAAAAATTAATGTATGTTTTAAAAAAATAATATGTAATTAAACAAAATTAAATTTTAGATAAAGGGTTTATTCTTATTATTGGATACAAACACATTTCATTTCAACAATAATATATTAATAGCTAATTAACACTAATAATTAATATTTTAGCGTGCAAAAGAAGTGTATTCCAGCCTTTTACACTTAATGTACACGCTTATTGTTTTGGTGTAGCGCAAAACGAACTACTTTTAATATTTATTTTCTCAACAAGTAAACCATAAATTCTCAAGCTTTTAATAACTTATTCTTATTACTAATATATACGCGTAGATATGTCGACATTTAGTTTAGTTTTTCTGTATTTTTGTTCTGAAAACAAAAAATAACAAGGTCACAGAATTAATATTATTACTACCTATGTATCTATATTTTGTTATTAGCAGCTTATTAGATTATTTCATTTTTTATGCATTGGTACAGTACCGTATATAAAACTACGACTTACCATTAGTTTATACAGTCGCAATTTTTGCCCAAGAGTAGGTTCTTCCATCAGTACAACTTCTTCAGTATCTGGATCGATTTCAGGTCCTGTTTCTAATTCGTCAGTTTCTTCAGCTCTATAAATTACTTGGTAATAGGAAAATGTTCATACGAATAATGCGTATTTATGAAAACAAAAGATATTTTTTACATTTGACTTCTATGTAGGCAGCAATATCTAACAGTCTAACAAAAAATTTACGCATGGCAAATAACAAATTTATTGTAGTTCATCTAAAACCCTAAATCGATTTTTATAAAAATGTGATACACTGTCTAATAGGAATATAAATTTACATTAGTCCTTATGTAAAATTACAGGTAAAATAATGTAATTTTACTTAATTATAGTGAAGTGCATGCAAACTTACATAACTTCATGCCTATTCCCATTAAATGGGGTGGCAGAAAACCCTTTACCATTCCCTTCTTAACAATCTTTCGCCATGCAATTTTCCTAAATTTAAAACTAATTACAGTGTTATAGAAAATAGAAAACTATCGTGTAATATACAGTGAAAGTGGCCTTAGGCAGTGTGGACTGTTAAGTAAAAGCAAGTTTATTTTTATAAGAAAGATAGTTAGATGAATATGACTAAATTATCGTAAACTTGTAGTGAAGAGTGAAAAAAGTTTAAATATTTGCATGTAAATTTAAATAAACGTAGGTAGTTATTTTAAAAGTTATTCAAAAGTTTCCAATTCAATTTACGACGTTTTTCCCGTATCGAATGTTGTGCTGATATAAGGAAGTGTGTGCATTTGAAAATTGTCTGTAAATATGCAAATAAACCACGCCGTGTGCCACGATGAAATCGGTTTCTGAACATTAAACCAATATTAACCGCACGTTATTATCTATTTTACTGTACTGCATTGTTAATTAAACCTTTACACTTATGCACGATCGATAAGTTGTAAGTATATACATACATACGTTATATGATACATAGTATTTAATATTTAATTTTAAAATAAACAAACTTCCTATTAATATTTCAAAAGAAAACTCACTATTTTACTATGAAATATGGCATAGTTCATAAAGTTAACATTTTTATCTAAAATCGCATGAAACTAGTGTTGAGGTTCTTTATAATATTTATGAAGTTGGTTCAGGTGCAGTATGTAAGTTTTCAGGCATTTTTCAGTTTTGTAAGTAATAAATTCACAAAATATGTACACACAGGCTACGTATAAGAATAATTTATTTTAAAATCATTAATATTAAATCGATTATATTGGAATATTTACAACGTTTGAAACGGTTCAGGTTTTTTATATATCCATTTTAAAAGTAATTGATTTGCCTCTTTCCTTTAGTTTGAAAAAAAGAATAAAATGTCAATGCGAATAATTACAAATACTGAATTGATAACTAACAGGCTGTGCTTAAGCATAGCAAATGTAATTAAAATAATGCCAACTATTTACTAAATTACTGTGGGGGTACTAACGTTATCTTCAATGTTATAAATATTAGCAAGTATACCCTGATGATTTTGTCGATCTGTATAATTCTATTTTTTCAATATTTCTGGAAGTTAACACAGATATTTTAATTTTTAAATAAGCTTTGAACGTACCGTTTCGTTAGATCTGTTTCAATTTCGCTGTCATTTTGTCCACGTCGGTCTGCCGCTGATGCTGATCTTGATGACATGATATGTCGTTCTTGTTCATCTCGCCACATTCGCAGTTCTGCTGGCGCCTTTGATATACATAAATAAATTCAAAATATGTATCAGTTACAATTTACGACACTATATAGTGTTAGCACCTCGTATTTATTTATATATATATATATATATATATATATATATATATATATATATATATATATATATATATATATATACTCGTATATGTTTATTTATTTATGAAATTAAATCATAATGTATTAAATGATTCCTCGTATAAGTAGATGCAATTTTATTAGGATTTATATATTCGTATTTTCAGTTTTATTTTTAAACCTAGCATTAGAGGTAATTGTGCTGCAGCTACAATTTTAATAATAATAATAATCTAATATTGTTTTTTTTTCAATTGTTACACTTATTTTATTTTAAATTACACTTGTGGTTTGTATAGCAAAGATACGTGATTTGATACTCACGTGCCTATAATTTTAAAATATAGTCGAATTCACATAAGAAGAACATTTTTGTGGCATGAATCATACACTAATCATTTGGAGTGTAGTGATGATTCATGCCACAAAAATGTTCTTCTTATGTGAATTCGCCTATAAAATTTAGAGTTGCTAGGAAATTTTTCCTTTGAGTAAAATTTTGTCTTTCTACTTCAGCTTTAAAATTGAATGTATTTTGAATTGTGTGGACTGTGAAGTGTGGGAGCAACACAATCATTCGTGATACTAGATACTGGGTGTCTCATCCCCATAGCTCTGAAAGCTGTTCGAGTAACCCCTCGAGTAGCTTTTAACAATGAGACATCTTTGTTATTTTGTTCGCATCAAATGCAATTCTAATTCAATGTTTGCTTCTTTCAACGTATATAAACAAAAATATAATGCGCAATTTGAAACTTTCATACATCAAAGCCAAAAATATTGTTAAGGTTACATTTTTGTAACACCATTAAAATTGTTCTTCATTATATTTAAAACTGATTTTTTTTCCTATTAAAACATATATAAATATGATACTCTTCCAAACGTGTGTAAATGATAATTAAAAAAACCATTAAATTTCAAGTAAACGTTTTACTAACATCACACAACATGCTGAAGAGGGAACATTCCCTATAGCAGCGCATGCAATGATAATAATAAACGATATATATATATATATAAACGTATATATATATATATATATATATATATATATATATATATATATATATATATAACGTATATATATATATATATATATATATATATATATATATATATATAACGTATATATATATATATATATATATATATATATATATATATATAAATAAGTATTTAACAATATAGTAAATATGTGATTAATCTGAAATTCTCAAGAATGACGTATGCTAAATGAATAAGTGCGACTTGAATATACTCGTAAGTAGATTAATTTATGTACATGTGCACATATTCAATTTTGATATTAATATTAATAACAAAGCTACAGTATAAATGATTAAATCTTTACCTGCACCAATCTTGACAGATACCATCTTGTGTTTGCAACAGGTCCTTGTTCTCCCATCCGTATGATATTTTCCCCTCCTGCGCCTCTACCATCACCATTACGTTTGCCGTGTGCTAAAAATACTCAATTTCAACAACCCCTCACAAAGTCACACCTGTATTTCTCATAAGAAAATACAATTACGAATTAGAATAACATAAGAAAATCCGAAATTAATGTGCTGTAATATTCAACATCAATTTATCTTCATAGGAAATAACATTAAAGAATCAGAAAGTACTCAGTGTACATCATTCATTTCTCTTTATGAATTTTAGAAATTCCTTTTAAGATCAGTGAATAAGGTAAATATTATTTATGTAAAGTGTTTTGACTTCTGAAAATAAACTATCGTTCGTTTATATGCAAAAATATTACGATTTTTTAATTAATATAATATGTTAAATTTTTGTTACTTAGCACTTTTATAAAAACTATGGGAATAGAGTTGATTTTACTATAATTTTTTAAAATACAAAGCAGAAAATGAAACATTATTTAACATGTAAAACAACTGAATATAAAATTATCCGATTTATTTAAACGAAACAATCATATAAATGAACTTAAATCCAAATTGACTTATTATTCATCTAAAAACAGTACTGAATTTCGACTTTTATGAAAAAGAGATATTATAATTAGAAGATAAAACCACAACAGACAGATTTGTCTGTTAAATTGAATAACGGTGAATTATTTTGATTAATTAAAACTATTGCCCAATATGAAAGGTTATTGTGTATACATGACTATCATATATTTATTTGCAAAGTTATGTGTGCTTTACTCCTTCATTCAACTCTGCACTGTCCAACTAGAGTTGGTAACAAGCTATGCGAACAATAGCTATGCAGAAACTTGCACATGGGACCCCATGAACAGAGTAGCAATCAATGGAATATATTTTATTTAAATACCCTATTTGACAAGTACATTATTTATTGGCATATTTCTGACATTACTCTTTCAGTAATAAAAAATTATCTGTCCTGGGTATGGCTTTGATTACATTCTAAATAAATTAATATTATTTAGACATCATTAAAATATAGCTTTAGATTAAAAAATGTTTGAGCATCACTGGAATTGTATTTCTATATTCATTTATATTTTTATTCCTCTTTGACATTGGATATTTCATTCGTGTTTAAACCAATCCTAGCAATTGTAGTTAGATAACTACATTTTAATAGAATATAAAATCAATCATGTTTCGACTGATTGTTTGTTTGTGAACGTATACAAAGGTGGTTAGTGTATTGTGCGTATGTTGATATGTGTTTATATTTTTATAACCGTACGTTATATACGTGAATTGTATACTGCATTAATCAATCCATTATCCAGAGAATAGAACATGTCAACAGAAGTTTATTTTTATATTTAATATTTATTAATATCGCACGGTTTTAAAAATTCTCCGCAATTTAAAAATTAGTCTTAGAAATGCCTCAACTTTTTTCTCTGTAAAGTTTTTTAGCGATTTCACTTAGTGAACTTTCAACAATCTTAAACTAAACGATGTGCTGTTGTATAATGAGCGAGTGTCCAAACCTGTCAAATTTACTCTTTCAAAGGCATCATTGTGGGTAAGTAATACTGTTGGTTGTCATAAAATAACTTCTCTTTTGCCTGTAACTTTGTTTAATATATCAGTTTTACTTACCACCCCAGCAGGAATGTCCATATTTGATGCAGGATCCTGAAATCATTTAAAAATCACTCATATAAACACATCATTTTACAAAATTATCAGTTTTTAATAAATACATAATAGCTGACCAATTCAATCAGTTTACCCGTTTGAATACTATGGAATGTTTGCACGAAAGTGCAATTGTTTGTAGTAAAAATAAGGTCATGTAGATATACTTGTTGATATTTTAAATTAAAATAGGAAAACTGCAATAATTACTACCTTTGCTCAAATGATTATTGCCAACTTTTTACAAATGTCAGCTAAATTTAACGAATACATCATGCTTCGTTTTACAAAATAGTGTAGAAGTAGTTTAACCCCTTGTAGTATAATATGGAACATCAGATAAGATGTTATTTCATTGCAAATATTTGAAAATATAAATTGCTTTTGTGATTTATCAATATGTATCATATAATACAACTTTAAAGTTCATTTTGTTTAGTGCTTTATTAAAGACTATTTGAAAATAAAATGTTTGATGATGAAAACGGATTGTAGTATGCTGATTTAAAATATATAAACAAGATGGTGATACTAAGGCTTTTTCGGTATTAAAATCTATTGCAATCTAGTTTTGTAGTGATATCACGTACTCTATTTTTTGCTTAGTATACTTTAGTTTTTTATTTCGAATGCAACTTAAAAAGGCTGATCAAAAGTGTGACGACAGATCAATAATTTATGAGACAGTAGATATTTATAGCTTAAGCTGAACGCTTTACGGTGACATAGATAGAACACACAATTGACAAAACAGTCCTGTGCAAATATTTGGCAGATTTTGGTTGTTATATAAAAAAAAATATATATATATATTAGGTGGGTGGGCATTTTGAATATCCAGGTTATTTTAATTTAGATAGGAAGCTGCCAAATCATCAGAATACATTTGTCAGTTAAGCTCAGGTGCATATAACTAAGTTTTTCCGGTCTTCTAATAAAAATAAATATAAATTTGTCACTGTATTTCTATCATATGAAAGATTATGATTCCATTTTGATTAATTAATTAATTTTATTTCAAGAATTGAGTTAATTGTAAATCTTGCAAATGAGCCTAAGTTAGTATAGTTATGTATGTACTATATTATTAAATAATTTCTTAAATTTAAAATAAAAATTGACTTTTAAAAATAACATATATAATGCAGTAGAGTGGTTGTTACTAGAACCATTTTTCGTCACCAGGTGGCTAAAACCACAAATTAGTGTCGTGAAGGTAGGGTTATACAAGTATCTTCTCAAATTCGGAACATAATATCTGTTTTTGGTGGAACTGATATTTTAAACAAGTTTAGCGAGTTCTCTTCAGTGTACTACATGCATTTTTACATGAAACTTTTGAGATGAAAATGTATATGTGACAAAAGAGTCAAATTAAAATTTAGAAATTATGTTGATTAAGGTTAAATTTTTATGATAAATTTGAAACACACCCTTTTTTTACTTTTTACTGCAGGAAAATTGTGAAACATTTTAAATTAAATTATGAATTGAATATATGCACTTATATGCTGCATGCTAGCACTACTAATATGTTCTTTGATTCTAATCTACAGAGAATTATAATTGTCTCTAAATGGGACGCACTTATTCTGTCTGTTTCCTTACCACTATTTGTCGAGGCAAAATGAGTATTAAAAATCGGAGAAAAATTATTTACAATCTTGACCGCAAGGCAGAATGAATGTTACCCTTCTAAATTACTTAATCAGCCTTCATATAAATAAGATAATAAATAAAATAAGGTATAGCAATTCTGTATTCTTACCTTTTGGATACTTAGAACCTGAAATAGAATGAAGAAAAAAATTAGAAAAATTTAGCGAAATAATACTTGAATAATTATGAAGAAGTGTGAAATAAAATTTAAAAAACACAAGAACATGCAACATGAGATAAAAATGTGAAAATGCATGCTTTTATCACTTAGTTAATTAACACATTCGGGCCAATTCCTATACCTTGTATATATTACGCTTATTCTATATAATTAGACTGTAAAAAAGTACCGGTTACTATAGTATAAAGTTTAATGAATAGCAAAAATGCATATATAAATTACATGAAGTAGAAAGAAATAAATAACATTTTTTTTTATGTCAAACATGTTTATAAATATAAATAATTTTTTAGAAAACATACAGATATTACACTTAAGATTATTGTTACTTTTTAAAAATATTTCTCTACTGCGCTTGTTATATGGTGTTTCTCACGGCAAGGTTTTCTATTCTTTTTATTTACTTGTTTCTTTTCTACGTAGACTACCTTCCACTGCTGGTAATATACTTATATTCATTATTTATAACGTAATATATTCACAAATATATTGCATAAACCGCAAATAATGACTAGAGGTAAGCA
Organism: Nebria ingens riversi; assembly: GCA_018344505.1. Taxonomy (NCBI): domain Eukaryota; kingdom Metazoa; phylum Arthropoda; class Insecta; order Coleoptera; family Carabidae; genus Nebria; species Nebria ingens. The sequence continues at coordinate 297,060 of JADQWA010000085.1, read as the reverse complement.
TGCAATTCCAGTTTGAATATTTTTTCCAAACATAGATGTTCTTGCCAGCCATATACAAATCTTAAATTTAAAGTTTCATCATTTTAACTTCAACAGTTTAGGCTGCAGAGCGCTCACAAACACACACAAATGTCATTCCAAAAATAATCAGACTCGATTCAGGAAAGGTCATAAGGTGTATTTCCGTTAATATCTCCAGGTCCAATTTGATTACAATGATTACAATACTTACTTATTACTTTGTATAAAAAAGGTAAAAAGCAAATACTGCCAACTGTACATCGCAAATAAGTAGCATTTATTAAAATTGGTAAAAATATGTTTTGATTAAACTTTGAAATCAGTTTTAAAACGTGCAATTGAAAAGTTTTAAATGGTACAATGTCCGAGTACTATACGTGCATCTTACGTCACTAACGATTTTTATGGCATATTTTCTCTAATTTATATAATATTTCTGAGCATATTTCACAATTTTTCCGTACAAATTATATATTTATTGTTTACATCAACACATATATGATACTGCTGTTAAGTTTTTATTTTTCATTTTAAATTGGTAGGATTATATTATGACAGTTATATCAAAATAGTATCATGAATAACACTAAAACAAAATTTATTCATATTATGATGCAAACCCTTAAACCAATTTTATACGATATCACCAGGGACAGCTTCTACAAAATTAGAGCCCCATTGAAGATTCTTTCCAAACCTGACCTAATTGTGAAATTTTCTCTGACATATGAAAGCTTTATATCAGAACAAAATACTAGAACACTTGGCGGTCATTCGGAAAAAGCAAAAATTCGCGATAACAGATTCCGCCCCTGCATATCACATTTTTACAACTCTATCAATGTATCATAATAATATATTTTTATTGTTTACATATACGGTATAGGCGTTGGAAATGCCGACTACTGTACACACTAAATTAAATCCCTTGTAGATTGATGTGCGATTTTTATCTAATCTTTTGACACAAAAATAATCCGGTGTTAATGAGAAATTCATACTTTAACACTCGGATTACGTATTAGGAATTTAATTTGCAATTTTCTGTGAATAAATATCATATTATCAAATGTACACAACCATTTTATGGTTTATAGGGGCGAGCAGGGCCACGCCATCTCAATTATTTACTGCAACAAAATTTATGTAGGATAGGTTTACGTAAAATAATAATATGTAGTTGAGTGCAACTGCGAAGTAATCTGATATGTATATTTACAATTGTATGACCTTTTTCATGCATATTACTTTATGTATCTATGCAATCTGATATTTGAATGTGTAGTAGAACTTTTTATACTGCTGCTACAAACATAGAAAACTTATTACCATAACTAAGAATTTGGTTATCTCATAAAATCTGTTGTGGCAACTCATTTTTGAGATGAGGATTATTAACTACACTTATTTTGAATATGTGCTTTACATTTTACAAAATAAGCTTTTCTGTTGTATCTATATATTCCGAACGTATAGTTTTATGTTTGCCTTTAATTACGTTAATCAATAACGCCTAGTCATATGCAAATTTGATTAATATCGGTATTTATTAAAGTTCAATATGAAAGGCTGTATTTTGAATAAATATTTAATGACAGCGGTATATGCAAAAAAAAAAACATTAAAACAATATTTTTGTCATTAAAATTTGTAGAATGTTTATTGTTATTTATAAAACTCCTTTGTAGATTTATAAAATTAAAAATATATGGTGTTTTAAGGTCTTCAAACGACAAAAACGTGCTGCCACTGAATCCTTTACGTACCGGTAAATTTGAGCGGCAGTTGGTGTTATTGCTTTGCCTGACGCGTCTGTCAATTCTGCAGTGAAAATTCTTTTATATAACATACGTCATTTGAAATTTAATCATATGGTCGAGGGTTTACATAATATGGAATTTAAATAAATTGTTTATTTACAATTTGGTTATATTTACGTGAAAATGTGTATTTGTTATGAATTAACACGTTTTTAAAGACGAAATATTATAAATTTTAGTTAATTTAATCATTGATTGATTGCATCCGTAAAATGCTAAAAACGCTATAGCGGATTGCATACGCCTAGGCGTTCTAGTATTAATATGAAGAGTAAAAAAGAGAAAATGTAATACTAGACGTAAAATGCATATTCACTAAACTTGTTGATCAAACCGTGGAAATTAATTCGTACATTATATTAGTACAACTATTCATATTTAATTAATATTAATAATTCTATCTTTCACATCATAGTTTACTGTTAGCCCAAACATGTTTAACACAAGATTAAGTTACTGGAGTTATTGGAACTTTGATTAATTATTATATGTTATAAAAACGAAATGGATATCTAAATCTGAAAATTTCCAATCGTAGAATTAATGAAATTTGTCAATAATACATTGCGTGTATATTGAAATATGACAGTTATAACTTGGATAAATTTTCAAACAGATTTCCGCGACACGTAGCACATGTTGTATTTAAATTAGATTAGATTGTACGTGCAAGTAATTATCAGAAATATATATAATTCTCAAAATATGATAATTTTACACAAATGAATGTAAATTTAAATAAAACACTGCTTTAATTTGTTTTAAAAAAACTATACTAAAGTTAAACTCAATTTGAAGTTATGAAAGAAATATTTCAGTATACCGGCTACTGCTAACCTTTCAATTTTAATTTAATTAGAAAACGTTAAAGACTCTTTTGTTAGCGCAGTTATTTATTTAATTTTCATGAGATTTTATATGAATTTACATTATTAGAAATATCTTATTTCAAAATAGATTATTTACTGATGCCTCAAAACTTAGTTGATCAACCCACCTTACGATATATGTCTATGAATGATTTATTGAAGTCTGTAAATATAACAGACCTACGACACATCTATGTTTATAGTTTGAAATATTTTAAAAATAATACTTTCGTTTTCTAAACATATTGTTTGTTTTCCCATTATATTTCTTATCTCGTAATTGTTTTCTGTAATACGGGTAAGACATGTTCCTTACTTGTTATTCCACATCTATTATGAGACATAAAACCGAAGATTTTAATCATCAATTATACTATAAAACTCATTTAATTAATTATCCATAAATGCAGGTATAAAAATATCTAGGCAAGACATGTGATTAATCCAATATACGTATATTGTATATGAAAGGCACTGATGTAAATATATTTTAATTCCATGTAATAAAATGTTAAATGAGACTTCATCCCTTAAACGCATATAAAAATATCCGTCATGCCCGTTTTAATACCCAGCTGCGTTATTTACGACTTTCATCAAAATTGGGTTATAAACGTTTGTCTTTTAAATAAACGGAGGTGCATTTATAAAAATTATAATACGACTGGTGACTTAGCCCGCGAAAATATGTGCAAGAAAAAATATGTTAGGAGAGAAGATTTAATTTTGTTTTAAATAAATATTTGTATAACAAATATTGCTTTACATTTAAGATATATTTTGCATAATAATAATCATCTTTAATTAATTCCGTCTTGTTTTATACGTTGTTAGATGTCACACTAAATGCACGAAGATAAATATATTATAAAAATTATAATAAAATCTTAAACGTTATAATAGTAGCTCGAAATGATATATAAACGTATTTCTGATATTCTTACGTCTACATTTTGGAGCTTGTTGTGGACATTAACAAATCTGAGAATTTTTCCTTTTCTTATTAATGAAATATTAAAAATATCATTAGTGTTTAAAGTCATTATAATTCTAGTTATTTGAAGTTTTCTAGTAAAGATTAATTTTTCATTAATTACACTCTAAATGCAAACCACAACTTATTCTCTTATTCAGACGCACTAGATTTCAGAAAACACTTGTTGAGCGTCTCCGTCGTTAGAATCACGAGCATATCAATCCAGAAATATTATATCTAGAAATATATATATATATATATATATATATATATATATATATATATATATATATACATATATATATATATATATATATATATATATATATATATATATTTATATATATATATATATATATATATATATATATATATAAATATATAAATATATATATTATATATATATATATATATATATATATATATATATATGAATTTTTAGTTAAATCCTGTTGTTATTGAAAGCATTATTAGACTGTGAATAGTTTCACAAAAAAATAAATAAATGACTAAAGAAATAAAAAATAGATCTCCAAGTAAAATTAATTTTAAAATACCCATATAATATAGGTAATCAGAAATACATGAAAGCAACTAAAAAAATTATCATAGTCAATTATACGATGGGAAAATAGACCATTAGGAGATATTCAGTAGGGGCTCATCTGAATTCTTTTATAAGGTATGTTTATTTATGCAAATTTATTCATATATCTGTTAATTGTCTATAAACTGATATTATTTTATTATTGATGAAAAACTCTGATTGCAATAATCTAAGAAGAATTTATTTTACGGGGATGACGTTTTGGATTTTTAAGTTTTTTAAATTTTATTATTGCGAACCGACTCCTATGGTTAAATGAATGAAATGAATCCTAGAATATTATTATTCTTTTTCTCGAATTTTTTTTTATTTATTAAAAAAGGACTATTATTTAAATTAAATTTAAAATAACAATTTAAAAAATAAATTGCATTATTATATTTAAATGAATTAAAGCGTAAAAAGTGGTTTAATTCAAAAACATCCTTACGATAATTATGAACAGATGTTTGTTTAAAAACAGAAAACTAATTTGAATAACTAACAATAATAATTGTTATATGAATACAATAATAATTATGTGAATAGATTTTTTGACAACTATGTACCTGGTCTGCATAAATTCTAATTCAGTTTTGCGGTATTGTGATTTACGCAAAGATAGTTAATTATTAATAATGTGAGTCTATAATGTCACAGAGTAATACTGAATAGACTAGTAAATTTACTGACTATTTTCCCGAGAACGGAGTTTTTGCATCCAAATTTGGCACTTATTCTTAAAGCTCGAAATAAAAATTATTTAGTGAGTGCAGCCAATAATAGATATAATTTTAAGACCACGTGTATATATAATATACGATCTGTGATTGGTTGAAATATATGTGCGCGCTTTTGTTTGTGTCAAAAAATAGACATCATAATTATTGAGCTTTAATTCCGATATTTTATTGAATAGCAAACCATTCCATGATATATATTGAGATTAATATATGTTTTACGTAAAAATAAATTATTTATTGAAATTGTGTGATTGTTTCAGATTTACAGATACATAACAAACAAAAACATATTGATGGTAATTTGCTGCAAATGTATTCAGAATGTTACTGATAAATTAAACGAATCGCAATATCGGTACAAATCAAAGTTAGGAACAATACATTTTTGTTTAGGTTAAAAACACCAAATCTACACATTTAATATAGTTAATCAATAAACATTCCTACTACAAACATCAAAAAATGTATCAAATAACAAAATGCGAAATATTCTTAAAGCAGGAACGCATTGAACTTACCAACGGCCAAGTCAGCGAAACAAAAGATCAACAGAACAATTGTAGTTTTTAACAGAAGAACATTTGGCGTCGTTTTCATTTTGCACAAATCACAAAAACTACTTTTAATTTTAAATTGTCGATGGACGGCAAAAAATTGCGAGTCCCCTTATTAGCAGTGTATTGAAACTGAATATGGGTGATATTGGAACTAATAATAATTATACACCTCGCGTATGACGTGTCTGATTAACGTTAATTCAGAGTACACCTTTTGTACTGATGCATATGTTGCGACTCTGTGAGGGTACTGGTGTATATGATGAGTAACGCCGCTCCTCTTATATATAAATGTACCTCTAACCGCCTCCAACTTCCTCCGTCCGACCCTCCCCCACCATTTTGTCTGCATGGGGGTGTTTGAGTAAATTCTCACTCTCCCCACTTCGAACGATAAGCAACGTGCTTTTAAGAGTTATGGTACATTTTGTTGTTGAAAATGTCTTCACTTATGAATCCATTAGGAGCAATGCACTGACAATAAGAGGACAATTCATTTCATTCAACCACGCAATTGAAAATAACTATATAAATATTATTATGGTGATCAAAATATTGCTTATAGATATAATTATAACCAATTTAGTTGAAGTGTGCATAAAATAAACAACGCTTGCAACTTGTTGTAAAATATAAAAATTTCGATGTGCAGTTAATCTCAATTTTAAAATAACATATGTGTATGTTCTCGTTCAAAAAGATTTTTATGGGCCAGTAAAAAACTGTATATTATTTTGTTGCTTTAATTATGAAATTTTGACATCTTACGAATTTAAGTATTTAGTCTATCAAGCAACAATGCACGCAATTACAACGGAAAATATATGTTGTTTGGAGATAAAATAAAACATAAATCATTTATTAATATGCATCCAAATAGGCTTACAAAAATTATTAAGAGGCTGAATTTTAAAATAAACGAATTTAGTAAATTACGTATATGAAAAAATTAGTTATTAGCGTGTGTTCATTATCCCGTTTTTGCGCGTCTGTGGTTATATCGTTCGCACGGGAACAAGAACTAAGATTGACCGATGTTGAGTTGTTTGCCGTATATATGTATGTAACATACATACATCGCTTATGTGATGTGAACCTATCTTCTAATATTTGGACGACAATTTTCTGGTATCTCTAAACCGACACCAGAAAAAATGTTTTTATATATAATATATATTTTAAAATATCTATTATCTATACACCTGCCACTTTAACAATATATATTTAGCGAATATAATTGAAAAAAATAATTTATATTCCAATTTAAGCAAATCAAATTCGCATCTAAAATTAATGCTAGTTTAAAACGTAGCAATGAATTGTAAGTACTGCAGGTGATAATTACTCAATATAATGTTATATTATTCATTAATTCAACTGTAAATATAAATCAGCTAATGTATATTGACCAAAAATTCTTGGAATTTGCTTGCACTGAATTAATATTAGTACAGGGGAATTAGGATTTGCAGAAAATGATGAATAAGCGATTGTTGTAAACTCAAAATTCTGTTGGTTTGGGTCCAAATTCAGAGCTTGTATTTAAACTAAAAAAGGTACAAATATAAATAAAGATCTGTCTTTACAAATATTTGACAATGCATATTAATCTGAATTCAGAATTACATTATTATTTATTGTCAAATATTTGTTACTTTCTTTTACGAAGTAATAAGTAAGTATTGTAATCACGAAAAAAAAATTTCTCGAAATTTTTACGGAAATACACCTTTTGACCTTCCCTGAATCGAGCCTGACTATTTTTGGAATGACGTCTGTGTGTGTGTCTGTGTGTATGCGCTCTACAGCCTACACCGTTGAAGATAAAATTATGAAACTTTAAACTTAAGATTTGTATAAGCCTGGGGCAAAAACCTCTTATTTTTGAAAAGCATATTCAAACCGGAAGTGCATGTTTACTTTTTTTGCAATTTCTGCAATATCTCTGAAACGGCTATACTTGCAGTAAAAATAGTTAGAATAACATTGAAAAATATTAGTATTCTGCACAACTTTTGTTTGAAACATTTCTTCAAAAAGTGTACCAGTTACGAGAAAATTGCTATTATCCTATTTATATTGCCATAGTTACATGGATATGGAAAATTATATATAATAAATCGAATCTACTATGCATGTCAATTGTTTTAAATATTCCAATATTTTGACATTTAACATTTATTGTTAGTGTTACAAATTAGTTTAGTGAAAAAGCGTTACAAAGGTTAGTAAATAATTTAAAATATTATATATAAATATTTTCTCTGGTTTAAAGTTAATTTGAAAACTAAAAAATGTCCGGCCATAATAATTTTTAATAATATGTAATGAATAATAATATTTTCTTTATACTACTATAAAATCCAACATTTAAAATCTGAATTACATATCGTATGTTTTCTTTGGAAATCTGACAATAAACTAACTTTACACTTTTATTGGACAATGAATGAAAATATTTTCTTGAAATTTAAACATTTTATATTTTTATTTATATACTATCAAATCTAAATATACTGACTACGTAAAAGAAAGTTTAGGGCCAATACATGGCCGATGTTTTTATAATATGTTGTACTCTTAGTTTTTCATATAATTGAGTTAAAAATGTAAATACATACGAGTATAACTCTATGTTAAACATATAATATCATTATTGTATATATTTTTAGAATCTCTCAAACTTGCGTAATTAACACTTTTACATTGTCACATTTAAGATTTATTTGTAGAAGTTATAAGGTTTATTAAAAAATGACGGCATAATTTTTTCTTCCAAAACATTAATTTCACGAAAGTCCAACATTTCTTCATCCCACAACTAACTAGATTATTGTTTTATTTTTTAAGACAGTATGATGATAAACGTGCTGTTCTTTAGTACCCAAGGTACTTGCTAAATATTTGAGAATTTTTATTAAGCAAACAATTTGATTCTTTTACGCACTTTACTCATTCGTACAAGCATCCAAAGCGGCTGTCTAGGCACGCTTCCACGACGAAAAATAAACGTTTACATTGTAAAAGCATTTTAATTAAAATAATACACACATTTATCGGATCACGAATAGGTGTTACTTTATTTATATTGCATTACGTACATACATAGTTACAATACATTAAAATTAATTTATCAATTATGGCATTGTTTTCACTTTTACTTTTTAACTACGAGTTATAAAGAAAATTAATTTTATTATTAAAGATTTAAGAGAGGACTACAGCCAATAGAGTGTATGCACTAAATTAATTTTAAACAAAATTTTAAATAAGATATGAGGTGATTGTGTTTATAATACAAAAAGATACGTCCACAAACCTTAGATCTATAAAATGTAAATACGTTCTTCACTGTATGTGATTACTAACATTAGATGTGTACGCCTGATAATTATAATCATTTATGATTTAGTTTTTCATATAATATGTATATAAAGGATTTTTTTAAATAAATACATCACTTTAGCTCCATATAGGTACGTAACTTTTTTCAGTTGTATAAGATGTATATTTTAGCAGAAAAAAATTGTGAACCTATCGACAATCGTTTTGAAGAAAGTTTGTATGAATGCACTAGCAATCACATATAATATTTTTAAAACTTTTCTGACTTTGGGAAAAGCATCCTAAATTTAACTCTTGTATTTTTATTTGTAATAAAAGTTTTTAAAGAAAATATAAAATATTCAAAACTAAATTATTATTCCATAAATATTTATGATAAATTTTGTATTAAATCTATCTTTTCCGTATTAATCTCTTTCAATTAATGAGATTCCGCATATCTACGAATATCAAATTTCCAAAACATATAAATGAACAAACGCAAAGAAAAGCGATTATTCTTCATATGTTTATTAATATGTATAACGTAAATTGGTGCGTTTGTTTGCCTAATGGGTTCGAATCTCTACGGCCCTCTTGGTTGGAAGACCAAATTTAGTTCCCCAATGGAACGTTGTGTGACAATATATATATTTTTTTGATATTTTAAGCTTTGTTTATATCTAAAATCGTTTCACATTATTATCATCGTATAATTTACTAAGCAATTTTATTATTTATTTTATAAAATATATTTATTTTTAGAAAATGTAAAAACCATAAAATTATTTATACTACGCCAAGGGATCGTATGGCATTATGGGAAAATAGTATATTCAGTAAATGGATTTACCTCCTTTTCCTTATATACCAAGGGGATTAGAACTTCAGTTTTTCACCTGCAAGAAAATGTATACGTAATAAAATAGTAAAACATAACGCCTCATGTATTTTTATATATACATTCATGGCTTAACTAATGGTGGTTCAGATCAATTTGAAATTATCATGTTATTACTTTAGTACACTTACAGTTGCTAAATTTGAAGATATTATTTTTTTAATTCGTAATTATGAATAAAAGTAATTTGTTTTAATTATTGAAAATTTTAGGAGTTATCCGCAAGTAATAAATTAATTTTAAATAGTTCACAAGTAATTATAATGGATGAAGCGGTTAATAGTTAACCTCTTCAATATATAAAAGGGAACTATAATATCTGTGCGTACCATAATATTGAAGTTTTAGTTAATTAGTTATTTTGAAGTTGCAACGCTTTGAACTTCACATGTTGACTAATTTGATGTGTTTATAAAATCTGCTTAGAGCAAATCGTTTACTTAAGAAAACTTTAAAATATTTAAAAAAAAAATCCATATTACTTCTTTTTAAAATATTTAATCAAATATCAAATGTTATACTTGAGAAATTTGCATGCAGTACAACATGAAAATACCTAAATACAAAATTAAAATGTGATTTACAAATGACATATTTCACTATATTTGAATTTGAGTATATATATATATATATATATATATATATATATATATATATATATATATATATATATATATGTATGTATATATATATATATATATATATATATATATATATATATATATATATATATATATATAGATTTTTAATTAAATATTAAGATAGCATGTAAATAGTTTCTGCTTCGTATCAATCTTAGTAGAAATATATTATAAAATTAAATTTTACTTATGATGGAACCCCCTCTTGAGAATATCCATTTGCTCATACGTTAAATAACACACAGTAAACTGTCTAAAAATAATATTTGTTTTTTTTTAATGTTATATTTTAGATAGTATTCACGTTTGCAACACTATCAATCGTATTATTAGCAAAAAGCTTAAATTTGCTATAAATATAAGTAAGTTTTTTTTTTCTATCTAACCACCTAAATAATACATGAAATAAAAATGGTGGTATTTGATATGAAACCCAAGTTTTTTTTTTTTGTCTTTTTATATTTAATGTTAAGTATAAACATACAAAACACATATTTCGTTTCAACATTTCAGAGTTCTCAACACAAAAGACACATAGGTGTCTATGATGTAATACAGAATTACGCTTTCCATCCTAGAGTCTGTTTTATTCGCACTCCATATCTTGGTTGATGTTTGTCCAATGGGACACCCGAGTTTATAACTATTAGTGCAAATTATATAATGATCCATCTATGATCAAGTATAACTTTGATAACGACCTAATGTACATTGCAATTTGCAGTCGATATTATGTCATAATTAATTCCTTCTGAGGTGTAATATTTATTTATTTTTTATTTATGAAAATATCGACACCTGGCAGAAACAAGCGTAGGTATGTACTACGTAGTACAAACATCAATGATACATTCTCACTGTTAAATAGTTCAGTAAAATACAAACTATGTTAGTATCCTATAGTCAATCAGTATACTACTTTATTTATTCGTATTATGAAAAAGGCATTTTTAGAACCATTGCTATATAATTACAAAATATTTCACTATTTCGATGTAACTATCTAATTCTTACTCAGTTTTCGAGAGCGATACACCAGATACTACAAAGTGTATTCATATATTATTTTGATGATTATTTTAATATTATACATTATCTATTACACGTTTTATTGGTTTCGCAGGATTAATTATACTAATTAAGTAAGCTATCCTTGAAGCTCGTAATTCTGGAAATATTGAGCGAATGTATTTAATTCTTCATTGCGCTCACACAAACATCGAAAATAAATCTATTTTTGAACTAGACATATACACCGGTGTTTTAAAGAATAATAAAATAAAAATCCAAATTTATCAACCTCGTCCCAAACTTTAAATAGCTTGATATATCAAGTATCTTTTCATAATCAGATAATATTTAATTTGCGAAAATAAAAATCGCATTACAAAATATATGCATTAATAAAGCACATATTGTCGAGTGCAGATGATATAAGAGGTTAATGTACTTTATAAGGTAATTCATGTTTGTTCTGAAAATGTATTGCAGTAATTGGTTTATTTACAAAAATTGTTACATTGAAAGATATTTTTATTGTACACTTCAGCATCACAAAAAAGAAAAAAAGGCAATTGCAACAGCTTTGAAACATACAATTGCAATTGACAGGCGAAATCTTTTTTACAATTCAAACATCATTTCATATTTATTTCGAATTAAATACTTTTCTAGTAGTTGATATCCTTTTAAATTTTTTAAGATAAACAGCATACACGGCATATTTAAGCTTTGTGGTTATCAAATATTCATTGAATATCAAAACAGACTATTTATAATTTCCAAGAATGAAAATACAATTGACGATTTTTAATAGGAAAAATCATTTATATTTCTCATAGTAATTATAAAGTAACTTTAGCTAAAATCACCTACAAATATTTCTATATTTATATATAATATAGTTAAATGCAAACTCTAACTTATTTCTCATTTCTAACTTAAAACTTCTTTAAATAAATTGGTAGAATAACCTGTAGTATGAATGTTCAAGAAAGCAATTTTATAATATTCTATCAGTATAAAATACAATCTCCTAAACATTTAAGTAGCTTTTATATCAATATATTTATTCTGCAATAAATTTACAAATGTGTACACCTGTTTGACTAAAGAAAAATGTAATTCAGCTATTTTAATCTTTCTAAGGACCTATAATGTAATTCAATTCACCCTTATAGTTACTAAAGCTATATTTCAAAAATTTTATTAATTAATTTATTAAACATGCTTTTATTATTTAAATACAACTAAGGGTTTATAGTAATTAAACAATATGTTTCCTTTTTAAAAAAAGATAAAATAAAAGTCGCAAAAATCAATATCGAATCTTATCTCAGTTTCCTGTACTTAATTTTTCTCCGTACTTTAATTTCCAAGCTTACAAAAAAAAAACGACAATTAGAAAAAGTACAGTCCATACTAAAAAATGTTATTCAATGTGGAACGGCGCAGTTATTGTAGATTAGAAAATGACCATTTATTTGTCATAATCTTATAAACACTTCTTTGTTAATTATACCACTCATACAAATATCATAACAAGGACAAAATTTGTTACCATTAATGCCAAACTGATTTTTGTTCGTGTTAGCTGCTTTATTTATAAAGTACCATAATTCAAATCGGTATAGTAATAATAATACCAATAAGATCGACGCAAGGGATTCATAAATAATAGTAATCATGGAATATTATAATGGGTATCGATTCCACGTATCGATACATTGAAAATATGATTTTGCGTATTATGTACATTTTTGTTTGTTTGTACACAGTTGGTAGAAAAGATGAGTAAATAGTAATGAATCTGTATTATTTTGTGCAATATGACAAAATGTATATAAATCTTAGAAGTTCTGTATGTGTGAATATTCTCGTAGGATTATTCGTTCCACTATTTTACAATTTACAACCAATATGATGTCAATATGTCTTACTGCGTCGGTCACAATATATCCCGGTGTGCATCGCACACCAGTGGTGGTACATCCAGGGTATGTTTTACCCAAAAATGTTACATAAAAATAAAACAAATATGAAAAATATAGTTTTTACACTATTCGTCTTTTTCCGTCAGTACATTGTCCTAACGAAGAGGTTTTTTATTAAATCAATATTAACCAATTGCTAACTTTTCCTACGAATATTTATCTACAAATAATTTCCCTAGTTCATATATAAAGTCATAGAAGAAACTCTTTTTTAGATCAAATATTCCTTAATTTATAATTTTAGCGTAATTAATGTACGAAATAATTAATTAAAACACGTAATTTGAAATATGAGTCCTTTTAGAAATTTATTTAAGCTGAATTTTTATGCCTTTATATTTGTAATGCCTTCTTACTAATTAGTTAAGATGCCATTTAGAAATTACAAGTATTTTACTGAGAAAAATTCAATTATCAACTTAAAAGGAACATAAATTAAATCATATTTAAATATATAACATTTAAGCAAATGTATAAAAACTTTATTTGGAAACATTATATTTTTTCAATAGTTAACTAAATTTGAAAACATTATCACAAATAAACCTTTCTCATTAAGATCAAAGCTTTGCGTTACTAAACAATTGGTGCACGCATATTTATGTAATTCATGGCAATTTTAACGTGACAGTTAAGAGTAGTCCCTGTCAGGCATATTCATTGTCACTCTACGAAACCGAAAGATCACAATCCAAATGGTTTTATTAAATAATTTCCTGGATTCGAATAACTTTTTAAATGGGGTGGCGACAGTAATTGGTGGGTATAATTATCAATTTAAAAAGAGATAAATTATTTTAAATTTTTAAAAATAAGCGTTCTATTTACGTTTTTAACGAAACAAGCAAACTACATTAAACAAATGCCATCCTTGTATGTGTAGGTCATTTTGAGGTCTGGTGCAAAATCCTCTTAATTAGAACAAAGTATTTAAAATATGAAACAAAACAATATGTTTTAGTAATATATGTAACGGCACTGGTGTCTAGCAAAGTTCATTATATTAGCAAGACCCCCTCAGCTCGATCTGGTGATAAACTGCTTCACTAACAGGTATATTAAATATTGGTTGCCACCCACACTATATACCAACCGCTGGCCTGTTCAAACTTTAACATTATAGTCTTTTTTACGAGGCTTTGCTTAAATTAAAACATTGTTTGCATCGGTTCTTCTTCTCTATACCATCCCTTATTCTGGACCCAAGAAAATCCATCATACATTGTTTAACGTCGCCAACTAATTGTTATGAAGCTCCGTGCAAACAATTTGGACATGGGACGTAGGTGTTAAGTTTAGTTTAGCATATTAGACTGAATAAGTCTTTAATTAAACTCGGAAATATGAGTTTAAAAAAGTAATTAAACATGTCTTTTATATACAAAAACAGTACAACCATATATCTCTTTTAGTTTTTAATTTATACTTGCAAAGCATATTTTCTACTAACGTCATGTATCATTAAAAAGTATAAGAGCTATTAAGCCAAATAAGAAATGTTTTTTTTTCAAAAAAATTGCTGATATATATTATATGTTAAGTGTAACGAAATATAAAAGATATTTTTTATATATAAATATAGAGAATTGTTATTTACATTATATAATTAATTTAGTATATCCTTCGGCTGTAAAAGATGAATTGATATTTCCTTCATTCTTGTTACTAATCATAGAAATTTTGGTTTGTATAATTGGCGTTTATTAAAATTTGCATTTTATATGCAAAGCGAAAAAATTACGAGCTTTATTGTACTTCAAATTGCATTTTGTTTATGATTGTTTTAAAGTTGCGAGCAAATGATTCAGTGAATATATACATATACACATATATATATATATATATATATATATATATATATATATATATATATTCATGCTAAAACTTGTTTTGAAACTGTAAAGAACTTAGAAGTTTGTTTAAAATTAAGGTTTGTGAAAGATAGAAGATTAGTAAATCGCATGTACTACTTTTAAACTCTTGGATCCGTTTGACTATTAAATTAATTTTATTAATTTGCAACTATACAAAAAGAATAAATTCCTAAATTAGGTTTTTTAATTAAACGACAATGAAATAATTATAATTTAAAAAATTGTGGAGTGCATCGACAGTAATAACGCATATGTCTGAGAACAATGAATATTTTAATTTAAGTGTACAGATAAGTAAACGATAGTAAACACAAATATATTAAAATATATATATATATATATATATATATATATATATATTATGCTAAAATATATAGTAATTAATATAACAGAATAATTGTACGTATATTGAGCTGAAGTGATGTATTTCTTATATATATATATATATATATATATATATATATATATATATATATATATATATTTATATATATATATATATATATATATATATATATATATATATATATATTTATATATATATATATATATATATATATATATATATATATATATATATATATATATATATACAATATTTCATTAAAAGTGCTTTATATTATCTGGTCTTGATTTATTCGGAAACTATAGTATACATACATACATACATACATACATAACAATATGATTAAGAAATATCTGATATAAAACTGTTAAAATTATATTACTCAAAAGTACTCACCATCCTTGAAAAAAATCCGGTCTTATCTTAATTTACAAGAACATCATTAATTTCACAAAAAAATGTGTATTTTAATATATTCAACATTTTCTTAAAAACAATGAAAAGAAATCGTTTTCGAAACACTGGAACTCCAAAAATATGGAGTCTATACTACTTCGGTTAAATTTTGTTGGGTCTTGGGTTTCATAAGAAGCTATACAAATATAAAGCTGCTTTAGATTTCTCTACAAATAATTTCCTTATATTTTTAAATGGGTTTATTTCTTGCATGCATACGTACAAGTATCGCTAACGGCTTCTATAATCAAAACTATAAACTAGAGCTTGAAATACATAAAATGTATAATCAAATTTATTAAGGAGTGCTTCATGAACATCATATTTAGTGTTCCTTTCCGTACATAGCTGGCGCGAGAGTTCATTTTTTACCTAAAATCAATAATGTTTTATATCTATATACAAAATATGCAAAACGCGTGCTATATCCTCATGCACGACACAAACTACATTTTTATTCGATTTAAGATAACAACATTTCCTATCACTTTGCTATTTTGGTCAATCTTATTTCGAATTAATATTCTAATTGCAGTATTTTATTCTTCATTAGAGTTTTCTTAAGCGAGCATTTATTACCATTAGTTTAATCTACGGTAAGTTTGTATAATAATCTTTCGATCCATTTCCGTTATAATTTGAATGCAAAATGTAATATCTTTGTTAAGTTGTTGTGTCTGAATAGTTACATTAAAAGTAATATAGTTTTATCAAAAAAAAATTGGAAATTTAATTAATTAATAATATTGCGTATATATATTCTAATATAAATTATAATGTTACACTAGAAATTATTTTATTTTTATCAATATACACAGTTGTAACTGCAACAAATGTTATCCATTATATTATTGATACATATCTACAGGCTACTCGGAATAGCTTGAAACGCGATATGCGTAAGAAGAAAGATATGATAGAAAAAGACAAGAATATAAATAGCATGCATATTGTACAGTGGTGGTGGCAACAATCTTCTGTGCACATCAATGTCGTGATTCAAGCTTTTCCGAGTAGCCTGTATATATTTTGTATAATTTATTTTAAAATTGAAATCGATGTGTTGAACACAAAATCAAATTGACAGGGTGTCTTCCAAGCTCTGAATTGGAAATTCATACTAATAGGGTCCGGTGTTACACATACATTTAAATTGTTACTGTAGGCAGAAAAATACTGTTACACTAGGTTTAGTTCTAATTAATGTTATTTGCTTATTTAAAATTAAATAACATATAAAATAATGCATATTTAAATACTTATTGTCACGTTTACTAAAGAATCGTTTTTATTCTCATTATAAAACTGAAGTTGATTTTGCACTGAACAAAAAGTGTAGAACAAA
The DNA here is from genome assembly GCA_018344505.1 of Nebria ingens riversi. NCBI lineage: Eukaryota > Metazoa > Arthropoda > Insecta > Coleoptera > Carabidae > Nebria > Nebria ingens. Next base: position 279,608 of record JADQWA010000085.1, on the reverse strand, counting down.
CAAACGATGCGATATTGATTCATAACATCTGTTATCGCCAGTACTGGATTTATTAAACTGTATAAGATATAGGTTAGATAGGGGCGCAGTATTTATGATGATAACTACTAGAGCTGGTGTTGAAATACTATTAAAATCGTAAGCGGAAAGAATTATTATCAAGACCATATATTGCTGTTAACATACTTAAATATTAACGTGATATATTCATCAATCTAATTTGTATCAAAAATATGTATTAAGATGCAGCAAAAGATTTTACTAGAGCGTGTATTTATGCGTTATATGTCACAAACTATTTGTATGGAAATTGCAATCTATTTCTCGCAATAAAAATAAAAATGTAGAGATGTGCAATTTTTGAGATTACAAATATATTCATCATAAATAGTATATTATTGGATAGTCTTCTCTGCAACTAAATAATGTTATTAAATTTAAAATTGGATAAAAAAATTACATTTCTTGAACCATTTTATTTGAATTGTATCATACATGTAAATACAGTGTGGTATGTAGTTTTTTTGTAGCACTTGCTTTATAAATTGTTTTTATACATTGGTATTTCTGGGCTGTCGTTTCATTGGAATTTCCCCAAACCAAACTTGTGCATTCCTCAAGGGCTTTTACGTTTTCTCCTACCATAGACGCGCGAGTTTTTTTAAACAATTGCTAAAGCTCATAAACTCTTCAAATTTAGTTTCAGAGGAGTTATACATGCGTAATCCTTAGATAGACGGCGTACGGGATAATGAGAGTACGTTAAGATTGAAAGCGTTAATGAGAACACGTATTTAAACTAAAGTGTCACAAATCCAAACATTAATAAAGACACTCAAATATCAATACTTTCTTCCAAGCCATACGTATTTCAGACTCTCGGAATGATACTTAACATTTACAGAAATGTCTGTATCACCAGTATAACACAAAATAAGTTTCCAAGACTTTTCTTTTTTTGTTTAGTTTCACATTTTTTACTCGTATTAATCAATTTCATTTGGATAATTAGTAATCTAACATATGTATTTCTAATGGGAATTTTAGAATGATACTTTTACCATAATTGATAGCCAAATTGTAGATTAATTAACTAATAGAATAGGATTACTTTATAGAATGAATGGTCAATTAATCTTTCGTAAAGACACAAGTACTGAGTAGCTGCCTATTATGATACCGTAAACATATACCGATGACATTTTTATAAATCCAGAAAGTGCTCAAGAATTAGCATAAATTGACTGACTTGTGCACTCGTCAATTCGTACTATTTCAGCCATGTTAACTTGGGGCAATATTTAACATACGCTTATAAACTACGCCTATGGTAACGAAATACAAGCTTCAAGTTGAACTGCCATTTCAACCTTTTCCACAAAAGAAATACCTTTTGTGATATTGCAAAATCTAATTTGATTTTTGAATAAATCTGTTGAATACACTGTTCGCCCTATCTACTGCTTATTGTGTGCTAATTTACTTCTTTTGAAAATAATAAATTGCACATTTTTATCTTTTTGTATTTTTGACTTTTGTGTTCGAAAACTAGGTCAAATTGGTAAATATAATTGTTATGTCTTCTAACAGAAATTTGACTTTTTTTAAATTTATTTTAGTTTCAGGGCTGAATTATAAAAATTAAATGTTTTACTTTAACAAAAAGAAAACGTGGCTCCAGAGTGTAATGCCACCCTAATATAAATATTTTTGATTTTCTTATGTGATATATCTTATATATATATATATATATATATATATATATATATATATATATATATATATATATAAATGTATTTTCTATATATGGATAGACCTTGAAAGTTCATCCAAATTCTCAAGAGAGGTTGTTTCGACCTTGACCTTAAAGTTATTTCTTCTATCAACAACATTCCTGAGAAGTTTCATGCTTCCTGCCAGAAATGCAAGATTATGCCAAAATTGTAAATATATCCGCTGTGTGTTACTATAATACTATTGTCAAAGTTATGTTTCAGTTTAATTAATGAATAAACGACAGCTATAATATTTTAATTTGATTTTAACTCTATCATAATAAGTAAGTATAATTTTTATAACAAAAACTTGCTTTAACATGTTACAGACTGAAATCAAGCCATTGAGTTGTATTGTCCTACTCCAAATTATTTTGTAATTATTTCATGGATGCACGTATGTAATTTATTTATGGTATTTTATTTTATTTAGAAAAATTATTATCGAATTATTTTCCTGATACTATACACATAAACTGGCATGATATTGTAGCATACTTATGTATGTACTGACAATGAAGAAAATACTATTTTTTTAATTGTTACCTACGTAACCGGTTATGAACTTTTCCAGAGAAGCTTGGTTATATTGGTTATGACCTTATAACTACGATTTAAACTCGGTTAATTTGGTCATGAAAGACTGGGAATAGCATGTTAGGCGCACGTTGTATGAGTATTGTTAGTTTTGACTTTAAACACTATGACCACAGATAATCTTTAATACATAAAATTTATCTGTGGTTATTCCCTATAAATATAAAAATTGATAATAACCAAACTGACAAAGCAGAGATGCAAGATGAATCCTAGTGTTATCTATATTACCTTATTTAAACTATAAGCATATATATATATATATATATATATATATATATATATATATATATATATATATATATATATATATATATTATGCTAAAATATATAGTAACTTATATAACAGAAGAATTGTACGTATATTGAGTAAAAGTGTGTGATGTATCACAAAAAAATTTTTTTTGAAATAGTTCTAAATAAATTGCTAAAATAATGTCAAATTAGTAGAAAACATCAAGAAAGGGTTCATTTTTTAGTCAGTGGCAATTGTAATCAAGCAAATTTCAATTAATTAAAAAGAGTTGTCTTAGTATAAGAACAAAGAATTCTGTGTACCTTTTCACTTGCTTGAAATAAAAGTCTGCATTAGTTCATTTTGTTTAAGAATAGACAAAGTAAAACAGTGCTCCATAAAAGAAAGATACTCTACAGTTGATGCACCTAGTTGTTTGAACTCTTCCGCTTAAAGTCACTCCTCGCAGACATCGCAATTTAGCAGAATGAAGTATTCACTGGGGCAAATATAATGGAATACCCGGTGAATCGATGTACAAAACATAAAATATTTGAGAGTGTGTTAATGTCACATTCGCCTCGGCTACGGATTGTTGACATTTCACCGTATCTATCATTAATTTCAACTCTCATTTTTCATGCCATTGGTCAGTTGCGGCTCGTGATACTACTACTACACCTAAGTACTTGCTATTCATAAATAATCAAAATGTAGTTGTTTTTTATAATGTCAATTTCATAACCTTTCTCGGACTTCGTAACCTTCTTAAAAGTATATCAATTCCTCTATTATACAGTGTTGTATTCGTTTTAAATAATAATAAGAATTATTCAGCTTAGGAAATCATACGTTCAAGATTAAATTCGAAATATAAAAACTAACAAACACATTACCATTAGGTACCATAAAAAAATCACTTTACATATATTTATAATTTCATATCTATTCCCATCGAACGGAGTGGCAGAAAACCCTTTAAATCTTTACATATTCAGTCGATCTATACTTCATTTTAAAAAAAAGGAACAACCATGGCATTGTCAAGAGTCGCTACTGGTGTTAGCTGAAATAGACCCCATATAAATTCCATTCCAGATAATAATAATTGTTTTATTTCGATAATTTTTGCAGAATGAATGTATTTTACAAATCGCTTTTCATTAATTCAGAACAATGAAAAATGTTCTGGACATTTGGAGTGTTAATTGTTTTATATCTAGTAAATTATTGGGCTGTTAATAAAGCTTTGTATTGTTTTAAAACCAAGCTAAAATCAGATACCCATATAAGGTCACTAAATACACCTATAATAATTCATATGTCATCATCCATTTTATATATTTTTTTATTATTTTCAATTTTCCAAGATATATATATATATATATATATATATATATATATAATATATATATATAAATTTTTCAAATGAAACGATATAATCAATAAATTATACATTATTTCTTATTTATTTATGTATGTAATAGACAAAATGTTAATATTTGTACATATTAAATGTATTTGTTTAACAGTTGTATTGCGTCCTAATGATTAAAATGTATTCAGACGCTAAAAATCTTGTAGACATAAACACCTTTTGCCAGCATGTCAGAAAAACAAGTTTCTAGGAAGCGAAGCAACTCGCTTTGAAAGCGATTCTAGATTTTACATTTAATATGCGAGGTTACGCGAGTTATAAATTTATATGTGATCTAATTGGAATATCGTTTCGTACATCAATAATTTGGCACACTTCATAGCTCAACTAAATTTGTAAATAAACATACATTAAATTAGGTTATGCATAACCAAACACCTGACCATATATATTAATACTTTAATCAAACTGATTTGAAATTATTCATACAATTTTACTGTTTATCGAAGAAAAACTTAATTTCATTTCCAAAGACAATTTTCCCTATGAAATATATTTTCTGAAGAACGCGGTTATTTTATCAACGTTATATGTATCAAACATTTATTTTCGGTTGTATATAAAACGGTTATATTATAATGTTATCTATTTGTCTTTTTAACTGATTGTGTTTTGCTTTTGCTGCGGTGCGGTACTAAAACTTGGTGAACAAAAATCAAACAAACATAAACATATATTTGTTGTGGATGAGACTCAAGTTTGAACAGTATTTTAATGAGGGTTGTTTGGTCCACTGAGAATTGAAACTCATTCCTAAACTGTTGGTAGGGCGCAGGCAACAAAACGCGAAGCAACTGCTGCACGTCGCGGTGGCTGACAGCCTCAGGCCATTCGGTTTTGAGTGATTGCGATAAAATAGCTTCGAAAATGTTGCTACGTATAACTCACGTTGAAATATTAGGTTTCTTCCTTTCGCTTTTTACTATTTGCGTCAACGGTTGACAATAGGTTAGCACTTTTTTGTTCGATTGAGTTTGCAGTTTACAGTGAAGTCGTTAACGATTTCATAATGGACGCAGACAAATCTTAGCCGCAGTTGTTGGCTAGGCTCCAAGAAAAACATGCATCAGGCAAAAATACTTTTATGAAAAACTAAACGATCCTAAAATGGTTAATTGTACCACATTTTTTCACATGACATTCGTGTTACTGTGTGATACTACTCTAAAATAGAAATGTAATATTTGCATACAGTTGTGTTTCATAAACCGCCCTTTTAACCCTTAGTTTTCAAAATTACTTTTTCATGTTAGTCCATAGAAGAACGGGTTAGCAGTCACGTGATGTTAATTTCTTTGTCGCGATAATATATAGTATTAATAATAGGTATATATTTCGTAATTACATGAAACTATCATTAGCTTTGAGCTAGTTAATATTATATATGTAAAAGTAACTTATGTCGAGTCTAGTTCTCATATATGTATGTATATAGGTTGGAATACATCCGCTCTGTAAATAATATGTATGAACTAACATGCACTGACAAAAATAAATGTCATATTTCTCTTAGTATTTCCGCAAACATATAATGATTTAGAATGAGTTGCGCGAAAGAAAAGTTATGAGCAAACGGAATGGAAGAACGTGTATGAAGAATTCAATGAATTTGAATTAAGCTAAAGAAGTTTGTAATGATAGAGTTGAAAGATTTTCAAGATGTGAATGGATGTAAAGGGTTTTCTGCCCCACGCCCCCTCGCTCCATTTGATGGGAACTTGCATGAAATTATTTATGTATGTATGTAATTTTTATTACAATATTTTATATCCAGTGAGATCTGCGATCTACTGGAGACTTAAACTTGAAATAGGCCAAAATATATTGTTTTCTATTTCTAAATTGAATTTGGTAAGTCAACTTAAAATTAAATAACAGGTGCTAGGTGTAATATAAGACTTAATATAATTTGTGTTTTTGATATAACTTTATACGAATCCTCTTCTGAGTTCGAAAGAGATTTTACGTTGTTTACCAAAACACACAATATTATATATCAAAAACACAGCATCTCTGAGCTAGTATTTTCCAACTGCTTTGTAAATTTTTCATTTTAAGTAGTAAATAAGCTTATGTTTTATCACAATATTATTCAAATAATAAATTAGAATATATTCAGTTTTAAACTAAACCCAATTCCTCTAGTTAATACATCTACAGTTACAATAATGCATATAAGGAAACAACAATTTATGATACTAAATTATCAGTCTTTAAAATACATAAATAATTTTTCTAAAATAGCCATAAATTATATGGTTCTATAAACAATCTTGCTGTAAGAAACAAAATAACTGCAAAATCATGTAAGAAGCAATTGAATTACAGACATTTAGAATCATCTTGACACTTCTGAATATTTTTGCTGCTAATACGAATTTATAATTTTATGTAAATGCTGTCACTGACAGTTACAACAAATAGTTTAATTTTCATCACATTGGAATGCAAGTAATACATTTTTAAGAGTAAAGAACATGCAAATCATTAAAAGTAAAATAATTACATAATATAAACACAATCCCATTTTTAGCCAATATGGTAAAAAATCTACTATAAAAGCACCTATTTATTAATAAAATAAGCACATAAATAAGAGGTATTATTTGTCATGTATAACAATCGTGTAATAACGACTTCGCACTGTATGAGGAGTACATTAAGCTAGGGCAATTTAACACAACCTTAACTGAGTTTAATAGCCGGCAATTTCCAACCCTTATATCAAAAAAGTCTATTTCAAAATTCTATATTCGTCAACAGAATCATGTGCTTTATTAGTCACATGATATGTCGTCAATTCCTATATGTTTTTCAGTGATTGATGTATTATTCAGTCACAATCATTAATCTATATTTGCTATACGTGGATATCTGATTTGATTCAATAGATTTTATTAATATTTGTATGATATCCAAATCATATAAAACATGTTTTTGAAAGATTTGCATATCTGTAACAACGCATTAATGGATTACGCTATATATTTAGCAATATAGATTTGTTAATTACAACCCAAATGTAATTTACTTTATCGCTAAATATTGTTTGGATAATCTCACGATCAGATAATTTAAATCACGCTTATACGTGGTATGTTAAAATAATTTGAATTATTTTAAATATTAATTAGAAGAACATTACAATTAATGCCTTCGATATTTTTGTATCAATTGTGGTTTTATTTAAAGCACATCACAGTTTTTTAGTAATTAGTTTATTATTATACACACATATTTATTTATAAATATATATATTATATATATATATATATATATATATATATCCAATATATATATTCGAAATTGTGTCGGATGCGCCGCCTATTTTAAGTCATGCCTCTTTACATCGTGATCGTGACCCATTGCTGCGTTAGACAGCTACCTACCAGAATTGTAGTATTGAGAAATGAAGAATGAACTTAATTTCGTACGTTCTAAAGAAGCTACCTTCATATAATTAATTAATCGCTGCATGCACGTACGCTTGCTTATTTAATATTTACATATAATTTTCTACACGTTCCATTATTAATTATTTAACCTTCCAAACTGTAGTTGCAAAAAATAAATAAATAGTAAAGTATAAGTAATGTCTAGGGTTTCAAAATATTTTCATTAATATTTTATATGATGAAATCTTTCTCAATAAAGCATAAAACAACAGATATTTTCTTTTGTTTGTTATTAGCTAATCACTTCTACATATTTTTAAAACAATAGGATATTTTGGGTTGTCATGCATTTTGCTGTAGTTAGGTTACGTGTATATATAGATTCGGGTACTGGCTGGGTATTATAATAGAACTGGATACTATTTCGGTAGAACATACTATTAAGATCACTCAAGTGGCGCACAGAATAGAGAAGATCTAACAATAGGATAGTCAAAATTTTAATTTCGGTAGAGGAAGACCGTTGTACTAGACCCGTGTTTCTTGTCCATTCAGGATGGTAACGTACGGTTTCAGATACAGGAATTGTGAAATATGTGTTGTGTGTTTTAGATATTAAAATATATTAGTACATTCGACTGTCTCTGCATGGAGCCTGCACATAAATGCCTTGTTCGTTCATACAAGCTTAAATACTAACACAGCAGTGTTTGCAAGTAGCAACATAAATCATAACACATCTTTTCCATTAAGATTAGTTATGTGTTTTACAGCAATAACAATATTATAACAATGCTTAAAATGCATGTCTTATATCTAAAAATGTTTATTTACAAATTTATCCTTGTTTTAAATTTTGATTGATCTGTACAACTTACATTTTCCACTAATGATTTCGGATTACTATGTAATTAATAAAATTAAAATAACTGTTCTTCATTTTTATATAACTCAAATTAAAAATAATTCGTCCACCACTATTCATTTTTTTTTTCAGCTTATTCACGTCACTACCAAAATTTAATTGTAGCAAAATTTATAATTATACATTTTCACCTTGCAATTGAATTAGAATTACAGTTCTGCATTTTTAGTTTAGTAAAATTGCACTGTTTTACATTTGAAATAATCATTAATCTATTCATTTGCATATAATCCTCCTGTGCCTTGCGCTCGTAAACTGCATAATTATTTATTTTATTTTAGAGGATCATGAAAATGTTTCATTCATAAATATTCATGCAATTTCAAGTGTTTTTCGTTACAGTGCTTTTCCATCTAAACATACATTAAACTTAAAATATAAGTGATGGATACAGCATCGTTGCAAAGAAAATCATAAAAGTATAAATTAAATTTTCAAGGACTTTCACAAAGGAACATGTCGATATTGCTCTCATAAAAAAGATATGAAACACTGCCATATATTGTTTATGCTTTATTTATTTTGTATTCGTGCATACATCCATTTTTACGCATTCGATATAAAAATACAATAGCGATCACTTTGTATTTGCATTAAATAATGTGATAGGATATTTTGTTTCATATTCCGCTATATTAATTATTATTTAATAAAGCAATATATTTTTGGTTATCTGCCATATGAAATTACGACAAGTAATCGTCGTTTTCTAAGTTTTATTACTTAAAATACAACTTATAAAATATAATTAATATCAAAATTTTATCGTGTGATTGACAAAGTATCTATCGACAGTTGCAATTCTTGATATTTGCTTTAAATCTGGGGATATTTTCATGCGTTTATTATAAAGCACATTTCTAAATCTAACCAAATTCTCAAATTTGTAAATTGTGTTTCATATTTTACTCTACAAAAATATATGCAGTATTTCTACCAAAGTAATGTCTGTGAGAGGCGTGACGATTTTCAGTTATTCATATATTTCTTGCTATGTAGTGGATCGTTGAATATCAAACGGATATTATTGTATTTAGCTATTTTCCAAATCGCAATGGGAATTGAAATTTACCGATTGTAGTATCTCCAAAATGTCAATAAAGTTATGTACTAGTTATCATATTTGCGTATCAGTCCCAAAATATTTTTCTGAGTATAGTATTATAAATGAATAATGTAATATTTGTATTTAATAAATATTATAATTCTGTGAAACAGTATACAATTTCCAAACTTTTTTTCACCTTGTAAATCAGAAATGTGATATGTTTAAGTGCAAAATTCGAACACAGCAATTGAACTTAGCTTCTGATGTACTTGATTTTTAAATAAATTAGTACATCGTATACAATATGTTTTGTTTCTACTAAAAAGTTTTTAGCAAAGGTAAAATAGTGTTAAGAGGAAAAAGATTTTACTTAGTAAGTAATTTAAAGGGGTCAAGCATGATAGAAGCGCTAGATATCTTTGCCTGGTTCGTGCGATGCTTCGATTAGCCGTATCCGTGATACCTTTATTGACGCTAGCCATAAGGGTTTCGAAAATACGATTATTCAAGGCGTCACTCGATCGATGTCGTTTCTCACCCAATTTTTATGGAAAACGACATGCCGATATTTATGTGTTTTCATGAAAGTTATATGCCTACGTATAAATGCTTTTTAGGTTACGTTATATAAATTTTATTTGGAATATTTACGTAGGATAAGCTATTTTATATTAGTTACTTTCAGAAAAACGAACAATAAATATAGGTTATGCTTAAGTTAGGATAACCTTAACCCATTGTGACAGTATTTCAATGCACTACCAGAGTTGTATCTACATTTGGACAACGGTACACACCACGAGTCACATTCGTTATTGTGTCGAAATGGGGTAATTTAAATCACACAAAAAATATGATAATATCAGAAATCGTTTAACGATACTAATTATAAGAAATTTTTAGATATAGAAGAAAGCGCGTTTTCTGGATATCTAAAAGATATACTTATAGTTATAAAATATAACATTTTGTTTCATATATTGACTTGGAAGTTTCATTAGGAATGATTAATGATCAAGAAATACAAGATATAAAGTTTTTTTTTTATAGATAGCAAATTTCTTTGTAGTAGGTTTAGGTTCTTAAAAAGTTTTTGAAATGGAAGTGATGTAAGATGGATGATAGTATTCTGATTTACTTATATATAATAATATTTAATGTTGAAATAAAATGGATTTGGTCAAAAATATATGTTAGGACCATCATACTAGATTATAATTATCGGTATTATATTTAATAGTGGTAATAGAAGCATAATTACAATAGACTTCAGTACTTTAAAGAACACAATACATAATCATTTTGCTGATTTTCCAAATATATTAAAATATAGGAATACATATTGCATTGTTTAAATCTGTTCGTGACTCTTTGTTCACCGTTTTGCACAAAGTTGCCAGAAATTAAGAAATATAATTAAAACAACGCATTTAGAACGACTATTTAAAAAAAATCAGATCCCTTGGTCTGTACTATAACAACAAATACAATTACTGGTCCATCAGTATTTTGTGAAACACTTATAGATTATAATGATGTTTTCCATGTAAACATGTTTTTAATCACACGGTGAATTCTAAGTTTTTGATTCCATTTGGAAAAGTAACATAAGAAGCATTCTTTTCAATTGTAATTAGGATTACCTAATTCATAAATAGATATAAGCATAACGATAACTTGTGAGTAGATGAATTGCTTGCACTAAAACAAATTCAAAGACGCAACCAAATCATCAGGTACCCAGAATCAGGATTACAATAATGACAGAATCATTGGTTGTGAACAGCGGTTGAAAAAAATACGCCTAGAGCAATATATCGACTTATAATTAAACAAAACTATAACTAATCTAATCCTAGTCAAAATCAATCTAGGTTAACTTAGCATATTCTATGTTTTATTTAGAATACCTAACATAATTCAGACATTCTATTTGTCAATAGATTAGATGAATTTTAACCTATTTAAAGATGATGAAATTCGGGATATAGTAGAATATTATCTGCGATGTTGTTAATATACGAATTTACTTCAACAAACATTTTAAAACGGGTCAGAATAAATGGTACTTCAATGGGAAGGAGGATATTAGTAGATCTGTTCATGACTTGAAGGATATAATAAATTCTCAAATTTATCTTTCCACTGTACTATTAAGAAATATAAAAATGTGAAATAAATTCAACAACATTAAACAGAGTTATGAAAAAATGCCATTTGTATATGGATACCGGTGAATCTTTTTAAAGAGTGTCAACTACAAAAGAGAACGAAAAAATATGTAGCCCCAAACATTTTGTGAATACATTGCAAATGGGAGTGGCCTAGTGTAACCGATAAAAATATCAAGTGTGTAATATCAGTTTTCTTGAGCTGCTCAATCCTTAGATCCTGAAATGTGTTTCTAAGCTGCTGTTTCTTCTTTAGCGTCTTCCTCGTTCGTTGGGTCGCTCGGCCATCCTTGAAATATAAAAAAGAATGGTCGTCGTCGTCCTCGTCCTCGTCCGTTATTTTCGTACTGTTACCACAACATATATAAACGTTGGTATATGTGCACCAACCATAAACTTCATGTCAACATTCAACGATACGTTTCTTCGTTTCAACTGTAAACAATCGATTTCTGTTTTCTTTCAATTTTTATCTTTTTACATCAGGATTTTCCAATATTTAAATAGTGGATATTGTACTTGTTTATCTATTACTAAACATACAATTTTTTTGCATTTGTTTCATCAACAATACATTACTTTGTATACATATATATTTTACGTTTTACTGTAGGTTTTACTTATTATAATTGGTAAAGAACTAGGTGTAAAAATATGCAATAAATTTAATTTTCATATAAAAAAGGAGTGTAACGAATTAAAAATAACCTATAACAAATCATATATTTATGCCTATGCTTAATATATGTTATAATTTATTTGTGTTACCAATAAATTACTTAAGTTTATAAACAAAAATTTTAATTTAGTATATTGTCTCTTAATTAATTTAAATGAAGAACTCTTAACAAGTTATTGAATTTATATCATTTAATTCCATATTTAGAACCAATAACTTGATGATAACACGTAAATTATCTTTAATTGGAATAGTTTTGCATAAAACGTAATCATTAATAACTTTGAAAACTCTCGATTTCTTCAGACGTTAACTTTATAATTGCATCATTTTCAAATAATATTAAATTCTGTTACAAATTTAATGTTTTTCGACTACGTTTCAATCGAGCAAGTAGAAGTACCAGCATGTGACAAACTCAAAATCACAAATCTATTTTAATATACTCGTATTTGTGTTTACTATCGTTTACTTATCTGTACACTTAAATTAAAATATTCATTGTTCTCAGACATAGGCGTTATTACTGTCGATGCACTCCACAATTTTTTAAATTACAATTATTTCATTGTCGTTTAATTAAAAACCTAATTTAAGAATTTATTCTTTTTGTATAGTTGCAAATTAATAAAATTAATTTAATAGTCAAACGGATCCAAGAGTTTTAAAAGTAGTACATGCGATTTACTAATCTTCTATCTTTCACAAACCTTAACTTAATTTTAAACAAACTTCTAAGTTCTTTATAGTTTCAAAACAAGTTTTAGCATGAATATATGTATATATAGTATATATATATATATATATATATATATATATATATATATATATATACATATATATATATATATATATATATATATATATATATATATATATATACATATATATATATATATATATATATATATATATATATATATATATATATATACAATTTAAAAAAAGTAGGTTAATACATCTATAATTTTTTAAAAACAATATAAGTGTATAGGTACTTCTATCACTTAACAGTCGCCATAAAATATGCAAAGGCAATTGAAATGCTAAAGTTTTATATTTAAATTTTCTATATGGGTTATATTTCAATAACAATTTAATAGAAATTCATTTTATTTTAAAGCATCTTTTTAGTGTTTGTTAGTACCGTATATGTGTTTAATACTAAGACGTAATAGCTGTTGCAAATGAAGGTAAATCGTAATCTTTTTATTAGAAATATTTTCTTAAGTTATCCAAAAAGAAGTCAAAAAATTATAAAAAATAACAGACCAATTTCTGATTTCTATAATGAACAATTTTTGTTTTTTATTTAACATTTTGCTACGATGTAATAACTAAAATTATCTAAACTATAATCTACAAATCAGTTAATAACCCCATTATATAAATTCATCTTAGTACTTTCATTTCGATAAAAAGAATTTTTGTTATAAAGCTCGTGTTAGTTCAGATTTACTTCAATGAAGAAATGTTCACACGTTAACTTAAAAGTGTAGCATTGGCATAAAATGAGTGGACGGTTGAAGTCTACTGCAAACGATTTTGCTGAAAATTTCTACAATTGTAGAAAGGAAAGCGATTGGAGAGAACGTACATAAGTTCTATTCCGGAGCTCTGGCAAATTGTTCGGTCTTAGAGAAAACTATACAAAGAAATCGTTCAGATTTTTTTTATTTTCATTAACAGAGCACATTTATTATTTAATACATTGGATCAGAAAACTTCATTTAATTTTATTATCTAATTCTTTTTTTCAATAATATTAGAAATTTGGAATGCATTTAATTTTAATAAATTACACAAAAAAAAAATCATTTCGTTAATCAATTACCTAATTTAGATATTTTATATAAGAGCGTTTAATTTATATAGTCTGATCAGTGTTAAAATCACATTACTAAAAGTAATATTTGAATGCGGTTAAATCTTAATAAATGCACATATTTCAATGTTTTAGCTAATATTAATGCATTTCGGATACTATACAGTATAAAATTAAATATAAAAACATATTTTCAAATATGTTTATTAAAATGATATAGGTATATATGTAGCTGCAATGAGTAATTAGTAATCTTTGATTAAACACGCTTTTTGATAACATGTAGCAACATCTGAGCATCCAATTACGTTTGTCATTAATTTATTAATAGTTGTTGAATTTAACTAAGTAGTTATTTAGTTGTTATGCAACTCACTCGCGTCATACCTAATCTCTTTTTAAACAATACTGATGTGATTTTGAAGTAGATTAAATCAGGCTCTTTACGTCAGAGAATGCTGCATTATATTTTATTATTATTGTTATGAAATAAAACTAATTAAAATTACTGGTTTATTCGCACTGCTGTATTCTCTTTTTATTATCTTATATAAAATTAAAACTTAGGTAATCATGATTCTGTATCCACGTATGGCTATGCAATTGAATATGTTCTCTAAATTGATGTTATATTATGTCTGCCGATGAACTATGACTTACGCTATAATAGAAGATGTTTAAATTTTATGTATGTTATATTACAATTGGGTTAATATCTCTCGTAATTTTAAATATGTAAATTTCTATTTATTAATCTTAATTTTATTGATTAGAATTTAAACATTTTAAAAACTAAATATATTATAAAATTTTGAAAGAATGAATCATTATACCATAATATTAACTAAAAAATAAAATAAAATGAATAATATATATTTGACATAACTAATTAACAGATACTTACAATTTGACTCAAATTCCACAAGTATGTTGATTATTTAATGATGCCGGTTGGAGGTGTATTGTATCTCCCTGTTTTTGTTTTGTTATTACACCGTTATTTTTAACTTTGTCTTACTTCATTGTGTGTATTCTTTTCGCTTTATTCACACGCTCTTGAGCTTATACCGACTGAAATCTTTTCAAATCTTTGACAAATGCAAGTTTTTGTTGTATCATTTAATAGGATAAAACGTAAAAGTACGTATGTATATATATATATATATATATATATATATATATATATATATATATATATATATATATATATTACCAATCTCTATAGTATCATTTTAGTTTACTTTAGCTGAAAATAACAAATTTGACTAAGTGATGTAAATGTAACATTAGTAAATTAGATAGGGAATGCAGAAATTTGCATATTGCGAGCAGTCTTGCGTAATAAAATCGAGAACTAGAATCGTAAAATACAAAACAAATCCGATTGCATAGCGTAAGTAATGCTTTGTAAAATATGAATGGTTGTTTGTGAATTAATAGCCATTTTATGATACCTGTAAATGGTCCAATAACTATACAAACATAAACTGTATAATAATAAAATAATCTAGTTTACAATTCGACTATCTTTTAAATTTGTACTTTGCACAAAAATATTCATGTAGCAACTGGAGTTGCCTGCATTCGATTTTTTTTACATAATCATCATAAATAATAATCAGATTTAGACATCTGTTTACCATGTTGATCAAACCTCAATTAATATATTTATAAATCTATTTCCTCGCTAATGCATAATTAATGCTATACCTAGCTCAATTTAGTATTACTGCGATGTCTCACTAATTTAATAGTTCTGGGTTTAAATTCCTGTAGCATTATATATATATATATATATATATATATATATATATAATATATATATATTATATAATTACTTATTGGTCTTGTTAAAAACTAATTTCTTATACTTTAATTTTTACTTCATTTCCTGCTATTCAATACTATTGTGAATGCATGACTACAAACTAATTCATAGAGTAGGTATTTTTAAAATTAGAATGACGGAGTAATATATAAAAAATAGAATTTAAAAATGTATAAATCTTCGCGAATGCAGTAAATAAAACTTAAGCTAAAACATATTCCAAAGCTGTAAAACCCGTAATCACATTTTAAAACTAACGTTAAATTTTACATTACACTTGTGAATCGAACCATTTCAGTGTTATCTGATGTAGTGGATCTTACTTTGGATTATTACCATATATACTCGCAGGTTACACTATAGCATTACCATAAAATTACGATTTTGTTCCGTGTTCCCAACACGTGCTTCAATATCTTTTAAACAATGGTAATCTGGTAAATCATAATATATTTTCATAAATCAATCATGTCAAAAATCGACAAAAAAGCTTTTTTATATAAATATATATATATATATATAATATATATAATATTATATATATATGTATAATTACCTAAAATTACTTTAGACCAAACATAATTCGATTGCAATATCTTGAATTTTCTCCGCCAATTAAAGATAATTACTTGCATACAAATAAGGGGATTGTGCATGTCTACAAAACAAAGAATTGTGCATTTATATTATAAAAGAAAGGTTTCTGAGAATGGTGCAGCCTTATCACTTTAGATTTTTGAACGTTACGTAAAACCAGCTAAAAATTATAAATATGCTACGAGGAATACACAAAAAAAAGGTTTGGATAATTTTGCGCTCAAATTTAGATTTTGTTGTTATGGAAATAGCGTAAGTGTGTGGCCGTATCTATCAATCTCAAATATGAACATTTAAGAGATAACAAATCGTATCTTATTTTCATTCTTTTGAATCCTGCTTATTTTCTCTAGAAGAGTACAGATAGATATACCATTAAGTTATTAACCAAGAAATAATATCACTTCCGCGTACTACTTGAGAGAGAATGATACCACTGAGTATAATAAAAAGATAGGATGCAAGTAAGGACTTTCTCACCCTCAAAATGGTACTTTTGGATTGTGATGAGCTTTGGAAGCTGCAACAAAAGCTTATAATCTATATATATATATATATATATATATATATTTGTATTATTAACAATATTTCAAAGTTACAATTCAACAATAAAAATACTGTAGAAGTAACATACATGTACAACTTTTAAAAAAAGTTTTATTGTTTTAGCTAAATTACGCTTGAAAACAGATGGTTTGAACATGCGCAATTAAAACTACTGTTGCAAAAATTAGCTACATTTATTTTATGTCAAATAAAACCGCAAAATTGTCAACAAAACAAAAACAACAACGCCGTCTTTCATTTTGAAACATACATTTTTGCCTCTTTTGTTCAACATTTTGTTTCATGCAAAGTTTCTGTAATTTTAAAATGAGGTACTGTGTTTCTAGTAAATAAATATGAATTTTATGATAATAAGTACAAATAGGCCAAAAAAAAGGTAAATGAAAGTAAGAAAATGTTTACTTATTTGTACATTTGTAATCTGTTCTTTAAAAAAATGTAACACTTTTGTTGGTTTTAATAAATAATACCGCTAGACTCTTAAAAATGTATTTTAACTTAAATTAAAAAAAAAAAGAAATTGTTAATATTATATAGCTGATTTTAATATTTTTGTTATACTTAATATATGTATTAGAAGATTATTTTTCGACTATGGTGTTATAAAAAGAAAAGATATTCTTGGGTGTGCAGTCAGGAATTTTTTATTATTTTCAACTCAACGTTTCGACATCCAATATGTATTAATTTTTTGTTCTATTTCACATTAAAAAAGAACACTGTCTCATATCCTAAATGTATTCGGAAATATATAGAGAATTACATAAATGTAATACAGAGATATACGAGGGTGGTCTGAAAAGTTTCCGACCTACCAAAGATACAAGACATGTTTTCAGAATTTTTTTTTAATTTTTCTGTGCTGCTATCTTCATGTTGAGGTCGGAAACTTTTCAGACCACCCTCGTATTAGGAAAACATTTAAGGAACATTGGCTCAATACTTTGATATGTAGAATAGATATGAATTCTTTTGTTCTTAGAACTGGCACTAACACTAATGCTTAAAATAAATCAAAATATTATTACAATGCAAATGATGTGAGACGCTATTCTATCATTCGTGATTATCATTTTATTTGATTAATATTTATTATTTTAATATAAAATGATTAAATTTGATATTTGATCATAAAATGCTTCGTATTTTTGTAGCGAACCAAGTTTTAATTATATATTTTAATGATATCTAAACTACAGAAGAAAATAAAAGATATTATATTATTCAAAATATTGTTATTTGAAATTTCAAATATACCGATTTTGACCAATTGTAATACTGAAACAAATTAACAGAAATATTCAAATACCTGTAATAAAACAATAGCTGAAAAATAATAATAATATTTGTTTCGTCCGATTGATTTTGTATTGTTTCAATTTCTGTAGACGCAACAAAACAGATCCTAAATTAATAATATTATTTTCACTTTTCATTAAGTTGAATACTATAGTTTTACTCATTTATAACAAAGAAATTTATTTAATCAATATGAACATTTATATACGTGTAATAATTTAATAGTTAATTTCAACTATTCTAAAAAATATATTTTTAACTATTCTATATTGATTTTTATATAAAAATATTATTAATATTACAAAATATATTCGATAACTTTAGAACTGCATACATCTAATACTACAAATAAAAACTGATTTGTGAAATAAGAGTAGGTACTAAATAAATTCATATAATAGCAACCATAATGGTAGTTCTATTTTCTATCGACAAATCGATAGTAATATTGGGCGATAGTTTATTTGCGCTAGTTTTAACCACGTTCTATAATAATGACCAAGATAATAAATGGCCAGTGCGCAAGTTATAAGCAAAAAAAAAATTGATCGGTAACTTGTTTATAAGTATAATTGCAACTGAGACAAATAACAAAATTCTAGAAATAAATTATTATTTTCTAACATTAATTTTAAAATTATACTTCATTAAAATAATTGTATTAAATTTGGCTATTTAAAAAAATTAAAAGTACTGTCTAGTTGAATAATGTGCTTGCCACACGTAAGAATAAGATGCAAGAGATTAATTATTATGCTCTAAAAAAAACTCACAGTAAACTGCAATGTTTATGTTTAAACATAAATCAGAGGTAAAATTATATTTTATTTTATGTTTAAATTAATTTTTCTAGTACTAAATATATTTTATTATCCTGAAATGCTACAACTACAATATTTTATTACTAGTTGGTGTGTTTTGTTGTCCAATATAGTTTATTTTATTCTCATTTACCTATATGTGTATATATATATATATATAAAAAAAAAATATATATATATATATATATATATATATATATATATATATATATATATATATATATATATATATATATATATATATATATATAATTTTTTTTTTTTGATAAACAAGTCTGAGATGAGAGGTTCTTGTAGAATGATAATTTTACCAATGCAAAACAGAATAACAAGTTAAGGAACTACGTTAAAGACAGTAATAGGTAGCAGAAACTTTTTTAGGAAGAGTTATTTCAAAAATTTCTCAAAAGCTATATTTTTGTCATAATATCAAACTTTAAAACTTCACGTTTCCTGTAAAGAAAGAAAGACCCTAACAGCCATTACACCTACTTGAAAACTAAAAACTTATTTATTTAAAAGTTACTTTTGCATCTTGTTGTCAAAGTGGCGAAAATCCAAACACTTAACCATAGTGTAAGTGGTCCTAGATAACATTATTATGATCACTTATGTAGGACACTTAGTAATAATTTTCCATTATACGTACTGGTTACAGAGCTATAGGCTTATAAGAGCAAAGTTATTCATATCTACCCTTGTATATATCAGTGGAAAAATACATATAAAATATATCCATGTGCTCCATCTGTTCTTTGTAACTGAAGGTATAATGATTGATAGAGGTGAAAATATACAATGTTTTTTGCTTCATATTGCAACACGACGCTCTCTCGGACATCATATCGAAATTTGCAACACAAATGTGAGGCGTTCTAAAAATTGTGTGTACGAAAAATTGAAGCGAAAAAAAAGAGGAATTTACATAATTTTCAGTTGTAATTAAGTTAATATCTTTATATTTCTAGCGGTTGTTAGTTTTTTGGACAGTCTTTTGTACCAGTTAACTTAAATATAAAATATTGTCCTGAAATATTTACATTTTATTCATTTTACAATAACTAGTTAGATTTTAAAACAAACACTTTCTGACAATCAATATAATATATTCATTCTGTAAAACTGCAAGCGTTTTTGTATGGTATGTATAAAAAATTATAAAATATGTAATTTAATCTGTAAAAAGGATCCTATATATATATATATATATATATATATATATATATATATATATATATATATATATATATATATATATATTTATATATATATATATATATATATATATATTTATATATATATATATATATATATATATATATATATATATATATACATACGTATATTTCAAAATAAAAATGTATAACACTTCTTATGTACATATTTATACAAGTATTGAATTAGCGTAGCAAATTAACTAAAAAGCAAATAAATTAAATAAAATCTCAAGAAATATATGTGTAAATTTTCACCTACTTTTTCCTGTGCAGTTATTATATACTACTTAGATTTGCGACTAAGCTTCGAACAAGCTTCATTGGTTTTATTAGCTTTATTCAACGACTTTTATTTCAAATCAATACTTTTCAGTAAGCCACAGGCTATATACTCAAAGGCCTAGTATGAAACGGAATGAATAGATATACATAATTTAAAAGTTTCTAAAATGATTCTTTTAACCATGCAATCATTTATCTAATGCAATCACAGTCATTGTTAATGTTCTAACCGTATACTAAAGTAATCCTACAATAAATTTGCATCTGTGCAGGAATGTGATTGAATTTAAATGACTACAATTATTTTCAAATGTTATTTTCATTTATTTTAAATTTTTATTAAATCCCATACATTGTTAACTTAACTTAAAATCAATAATACTCATTCATTTTTTGGTGGAGTTATGTTAAAATATATTTTCGACATTAACTGTTTCCATGTTTTTAAAAACATAAATCTAAGGAAAACTTCTAGATTGCGTAGTTTATTGATAAACTATGTAAAACTATAAATTTGTATGTGCTTTGTCCAGCGTTTTCAGAATCATCCTTTTCATTGTTGCAGGAGTTCATAAAAGCGCGTTGGTCGCATAAGCGCAAGAGGGTGACATCGTCGTAGTTGATGGCGTCAGCACAGCACCCTACCGTCCCGTATATAAAAGGCAGTAGATACGAGCGCCACAAGCTCAAATACATCTCGTCCCGTGTCGAGTGTGGACTTATCTAAACAGTGTTACACCGTTTTATCTAACGTGTTTATTGCAAAGCGCGCGCATCACCGACAAATCGTCTTCATACCCTACGTACTCGGTAAGTCTTTTAACAAATATTATTTATTTTCCTCGCAATGTAATTTTTAAATTAATTGTTTTCCTACTTAATCCTATATATATTTAAAGTATCTCGAAATAATATTATTTTGTCGAAACAAACTTTATTTTGATTCCATGTTTTTCAAATTAAATAATTGTTAAAAACAATTATATTATACACATACAATACATTGTGAATGTTATTTAATTATTTATTTTTATTGGTATACAGAGAACATTTTTATTTGATAAAATCAAAACTTATTTAAATCAAAAATAAAATTATTTGATTTAATTAAATATATATCATATAGATTATTTCATTTCTACATGTCTAAAATATAATGATATATAAAATGGTATAGCAATTGGACAAATTAAATTTGTCAATATTACCTTTGCCTTGCATTATTTACTTTTTAGTCTATTTAAAATTGGACTCATATATTTAAAATATTTTTAGAATATCATTAAAATTCCCTTTTAAATTTAGATATACATTAATATTTAATCGTACGAACTAAAATATTTAAATAAAATTGTGCGACTTACATATTTTAAATTACACAAGTGTTCACTGATTCAACTTACTCCAGTTTCATAATTTCGTTTGAAATGAAAATTTGACATTTTAGCATTTATTGAGTTATGCATTTATGCACCAGTAAATTTGGACGTTATTAAAAGGCTTGCAATAATTTTATATTTTCTAATATTTTTAATTAATTTGAATGTGAACCACCTAATAAAATTCTACGTAAGAAACGGTGTACAATTTCAATTATTTTTTTCTTAAAACAATATTATTAATTTTAAATTATGTTCTCTAAAATAATCATTGATATTAGTTGTATTTTAAAATAATATATTAAATTAACTGGAACACATTTATGTGCCAATTTCTTAATGGAGTTGAAACTTGTTAATAGGTTAGTAAGATCATTTGTTTAAATTTAATATATGTAAGAAACATTTCTGCATATAGCTCAATTATCTAAAATTAATATTAGTTATTTTGCGATTGGTAGCAAGTTTGACAATACATTTAATAAGACATTATAAATATCATTTTCGAATGATATTACAACGGGCTTCTAATTAATCGGGATACGTCCAAATAAAATTAATTTAAATATAATATATTAGTTTGTTTCTGCGAATGTTACTAAATGGTAAATATGTCAAGAAAGAAATTCGTAATATTCAGAACAAAGGAAGGGCTCTGTGTAGCAATGTTTTATGTGCTATTTTAAAAATAATAATTGTTGATATATTAACAAAATCCAAACAAATATTTATTTATAGATTATAATAGTTTGTTTTTTCGTGAGTACTTCATTGTAATAAAATGATTATAATATGGGATTAAAACTGTCAACAACATATTTACAATTGTGCATTATTTAACACAATAAAATTCATTACACGGCTTTATGATTCTGATAAGTAGTTAAGTTTTGGTATTTAGAAAAGATTTTAATTTTACTATTATTATCAAAATTTCAACATAATTTTGCGTTAGTAACCTACTTAACATGTTTTTCCTTTGTTTGTCTTTTTATAAACTCCGCATTATATTTATAAATAAATATGTGATTTTCAGTCAAGGTTAAGCTTAAAAAAAAATTACGGGCTTTCTGCAACTCGCATTACTTTTCTCAAGATAAATGAGATGAAGTTAATATATACTAAACATTCTACGTATGCATCACTTTATTGCAAATATTTTTATATTCTAAAACTTCATATTCCATACACCAAAACGCACCATATAATTTTAAATTTAAATTTCTCAAATTCAATATTCAAACGCGCTACGTTATTGCATATTTGATATTAATGGTGCGATTCTGAGAAAGTTTATAGATCTGTAACGAAAATCTGAAAAAATTTGAAATAGTTTAAAATATGTTAATTAAATTGCAAATCAAACATTTGTGGAATTTATAAAATATGTCCATCTTAACCCATTTATGGCCAAAGGTGCGTTAACGAACCATTATAAATACATCCTTTTTTAAACATATAAAAAACATGTATTTATAATGGTTCGTTAAAGCACCTTTGATCATAAATGGGTTGATCCGTATTTTGAACAATGAATTATCCTTAAATATGTATTCATTATAGAACTACAGGTTTCTTAAAATTCTACAGATTTTGCTTGCGGAATTGTAGATTTGCTCAAAATTAATAAAATAATGCCAAGACAATTGTTATTGAATCTGATATTATAGTCTAAACTTCATTAATCAACAAAGCAGCATAGTAGAGTAGGTATTAATAACATAGAACATGCAACATGCTGACGGACTATTTACAAAGTAATCGGTCAAAATTCTCTACAATTAATTACACTAATTATATAGGTAAAAGAAAAACGATCTTATATGCTGATTTAAATTTCTTTCATCAATTTCGCCTGAAGTAAAATGCAATTTAAAGAAATTCTCTGTGGAGCAATTCATCTTGCTTTTACAGAAGCTATTCAAATGGTTTACAATTGATAGAATACATCTCTCAAATTGGAATTGTTTGCTGTCTTTTTTGCTTTTAAAATAATACTAGTATCTATATAAGCATATAAACGAAGATAAAGAAAGAACATCATATAATTCGTATACGAATTTTTCGATAATATAAACATTATTATGAATAAAAATATTACGTTTGTAGGCGAATGAGGAAAGATTATACTAAACTGAAAAGTTATTATTAATCATCTAATTTATGGGGTTAGGAATCATATTATGTCTAGCAATACTAGCTATTGAAATAAACAAAAGGTTTAGTTTTTAGGTTAGGATTAGGTATCATTTGCATCTTATGGTCAGATCAAATACTTAAGGAGTCGGAATAAGCACTGCAAATAACTAAATTAAATTGCTATACCAAAAGCCTAATAGCCGCGAAAAATGTTAAGTTCACTTTTAGTTTCATAGAAACAATAGGCGATCTCTATCAAATGATTAAAGCATCTCTAATAAAATCACTTTTAAAGTTTTGAATGAATTGTATTCTACCGATGTGTATATGCATT
Source organism: Nebria ingens riversi (assembly GCA_018344505.1). Taxonomy (NCBI): domain Eukaryota; kingdom Metazoa; phylum Arthropoda; class Insecta; order Coleoptera; family Carabidae; genus Nebria; species Nebria ingens. The sequence continues at coordinate 255,057 of JADQWA010000085.1, read as the reverse complement.
TGTTTACTGTAACTTAAAAATTTGATCTTTTTTTTATGGATATAGATAGCTAAAAATTTACAAAATTTACTTTTGCGTCACAATATTGATTTATATACATTTGTTCACTGTAAAAGAAACAAATAGTAAGCATATAGTTTTATACACAAACACAGACGAATGCCAGATATCTTATTAAAAATAGATATTTGCAAAACATGCTTTGGCATTCCACTAATTACAATTTAATTACTAGTTCAATATAATAAAACTAAATTCTTCGTTTCTTTAATAACTTATCATTTCTAGGACAATAGAGTCCACATAGAAACAAAAACGTTAATTTTTTATATATATATATATATATATATATATATATATATATATATATATATATATATATATATATACTCGTATATATATATATATATATATATATATATATATATATATATATATATATATATATATATGTATACTTTCGGAATTCAGGTTTGTCAAAGTGTAATTAACTATCAAAGTAAAATAGTTTTCCAACAAATCATGACCCGCATGGACCTTCTCGTTTTTCTAAAAAATTATTCTATAAAAAATATCATAAATAGTAGGTAAAATATATGAAGTGCTATACGACATACAGTGTCTTTGTCGTTGTTCTTTTTCTATTTGAAAAATGAGATCAAATTGTCCAATGTTCATTATTGGTTATCTCTTCACCTTTTTTTTTTTTGAATCATAATAAATTTCACAGTACAGTTTCGATTGAATTGTGTTCAGTAAAATATTGAAATGACCAACGCATAATAAGCCATAGCAATATTTCTTCATTCCGCTCATCCGTTGTGTGGACCATCACACAATGTCCATGAGCGAGTAATAGTTCATACTTTTCAAACAAAAATGATTCATTGAAAAGCATATATAAAATTTTGATTTTTGTTTCTCCTTTAATAACTATAAAGGCCATAATAAATATAGCTGTTTTGCACAATTTATATACTTATTAATTATTTGGAAAGTTTGAGTTACTTGTGGTATCTTGATCTCTCATAAAATATATAAACTTTTAGTTAGTCGATCAACTATTTCCAAGCATATCTAGATCTAGACCACAAGTAAGGTCGGAAATCGCAAACAATCGCATAGACGTTACTTTTCTATGCATGAGGTGTAGCTTCTTATATTATTCGTCTGACGTTTCTTCCCAGCGTTCGTAACTATAAAACAAACACTTATGAAATTCAGTGGCATCAAACACAGACTTCGCGAAAATGTTCGAAGCCATTCCTCGAAATGAATTCAAAGACCTGCCAAATATTCACTCACTCAAACAAGACCGCAATGCAACTTATCTGAACTAATTTCAAATATAGTGGTTTGTACTTCCTAGCTCGAATACCACCACAGAGCAGTTACAGGCAATGTGGTCTGACAGTTAATATAACTGCTGCATCCTTAAAAGAATTTAACGGATATCATTATTATTTAACCGAACTTTACTTATTAATAATTTATTACATATTCTCCATATTAGTACGCTACATGGCCACTCGCATTAGTGTAAGTAAATGAAGTTATGCATAATTTAAATGTCGTTTTTGTTAAAATCATTTTTCAACAATTATACACCATGTGGAAACATTGTTTCAAAATGGAAACGCGATTAAGTTTTCTCATTTCATATCTGGCTTTAAGTAGTATATCATAAAGCAAGCGCGATTATGATTACGATTTAATATATATTAACGCTGATCTAGATTTATGCTCTCAATATAAACGTAGTCATAGGTTAAAGCAAAGCAGCATTCATAAAAGGATATTTAATTAAAATGAAAATGAAAGGATAAAATACTAGAGTTGCAGCGTCATATAAAACAGATTGCTCATATACATATGTGGTAGAGTTCCCATTGTGGTATTTTTGAAATATATAAAACAACCAATAATAAAACATAGTATTTGTTAATAATAAATATTTACAAATATGTGTTTAAACTCAATATGGTTGATAATTTGTAATATATACATTAAAATTAGATTGAAATTTAATTCATATTTTTTATTAGATATATTATAAACTTTAGCAGCCAACGCTTGTTAATTTTAAGAATCTATTATATTATTCTAGGTTATTTGCTAAGGTGTAACTATATAAGTAATTTTCAAATTAAAAGAAACCCCCAAATAATTATATTTGAAATGCATTCCTTTTAAAATACGTATTATTTCATAACAAAAGCGACGTTTATAAATAATTCAAACAGCCTTGACAGCTTGAAAATATATTATTTAAATCTGAACTAACAATATTCTCTACAGAAAAAAAAACCAAAGTAATAGTAATTGATATGAACGCTCAAAGTAATACAGTAGCTATTATTTATAGATATAATTTCATATCGTTACGTAAGAGTTGTCTTTCCCTTCTCGTTTTATAGAAAAGAAAATCCTTGCAAAATCCCAAATGCGTGACAAAGCATTGTTTATGATTTATAGATTTTTTGGGCTGTCTGTATTTAGTTTATTATCGCCGTGTAATAATCACGAATAATTAATCAATCCACACCAAATAATTTATTTAGTATGCCTCTGCAATTTCCAACGGCGTTGTCAGTTGTCAACTAGGTTAATGAAACATAAGGATGAAAGCCAACAGTAAATTCCAAAACAGATCATCCAAAACAGTGAAAAGCAAAACAGAAAACATTTGTAAAAGAGAATGTTTAAAACAGAAAGATGTATCATTAGCAAATACATACACTTTATCATTATGAGTGGGTCAACGATGTTGACTTTTAATTCTTTATTCATAAAGTAAGGATTGGACTTTTTCATTTAACAAATATACATCCTAGATTACAAGATTAAATGTGTATATGCTCAAGTATCTTAGATAGAGATAGATATTTTTAGCTATCCGTAAGTAATACAGAAAAGCTTAAGTATTTGTTCGTGCCACACGAATGTTATAAACGCACGATTCATGTTCTCGGAATCAAAAATTAATTTCACAGAAATTCGTTTCAGATTAAAAATGTATAAAACTTTACTTGGATATAAATTACATTTGACAGGAAAATAATATTATTATAAATGTAGGGCCAATATGGTTTTTACATTCCTGGGAGCTTAAAATATATTTTTCCAAATTTATGTTATCTTGTTAATATTTTGGTTGTTAGAGTACGATTGTTTGGTTTTTATTTTTAATTTAATTATGGTTATAATCATTGTTGTTATTACTGTTGCTTCAATTGATATTTTGAGTGTTGTTATAAAAATTGTACTCATTGTTTACATGTTAACAAACTTGCCTTAGGTAAACTGCGTGCAATAACAAAACCAATGCTTGTTTATTGTTGAATCTTTTATTTGAATTGTTTTTTTATTTATTTCTGTTGATTTGATATTTATATTAGTGCTTCACAGAAATGCATTCAAAGCATCTCTAAGAGAACTCGAAAGGCGATTTTTTAATATGAAAAATATATAATTCAATATATTTTATAGCAAAAATCATATTTTAACCAATATAATATGTTTGGCTGGTTATTATTTTTCCCAAATTGAGATGAGCGCAGTTAGGACGTTATTATTATAGCACAGTTATAAGATACATTACAGTTTTGAAATTGAATTGAAAAAAGCAAGCCCGTTGTTATGCTGACAAGAAAAGTATATTTGAATAAAATAAAATGCAATTCCTATATTAATTTTGGTATTTAACCTAGAAATAAATATGGATACTTAAATACCTAATTGCATCAAAGGCATTATTATTTTAGTGCTATTAATCATAATTAAAACTATTTGACTTAATTCCAAACTAGTAATACAAGAACTATATAACCTAAGCATTATATAATCTATAAAATGTGTCATGATTGAAGTTGTAACACGTATATAAAGCTGCAATTTGATTCGTAAACTATCAGTAAGTGGCTCTTCTCGCGAAATCCATTATTGGAGCACTTACTTAGGTGTAATTTAAATCATAACAATGCAGTTATACCTAATGTAAAGTAATGGACGTACACACTTCTTTTTCACACCGTAACTACACTCTTGCGCTATGAATACTAACACTAATGTCCATTAGCATTTAAATCTAAAATTTGTACTAAATATTATATTAAAATTTTACGATTATGTATGCAGTTTCTAAAAGTCCTTAATTGTGTCTATAATTTTAGTCAATGTATGTTGATATATACAATTTTTTTTCGAAGTCATGTCTAAAATAATTATTTAAAATTATACTAAAAATACTTTTATTTCATATTGCTTTAAAACATCATTTTTATAAAAACATTATTATATATGATAACGTGGCAATAGTTCATTACAAGAGTGATAAAGATCTACTTTCGTAACGACATTGTTCTAATTATTAGACGTCGATAATTATACATATGTTTTAAATGTTCCAAGGATGTTTTTAAATAATACAAAACATTAAGCACACACGACGATAGATTTTTTTTAAATTAAGTGTATTATCATAATTTTGTCACAATCCTGAAATAAACTATAAAGTATCTAATTTTCTATTTCTGCCAAAGTTACTGCGTGTGGCCAATGCCACCTAGTGCGGCTGATCAGTCCTGTTATTTGACGGTGAATGAAAAGTTAGCGATCTATTGTATACTAAAATATATATGAAAGCGATTCGTTTTTATACAAATAAACCTGATTTTTTTCTTTGTCTTTAAATATAACAGTCAATATAGTTTACTAATCAGAATAACTCAACTTCCGAAATTCTTCGATACTAACCGATCGATTACGATTTCAAATGTCACAATCCTGAATGGTCAGATATTCAGAGGTCATATCTATTTCCTATATATCTACGCATATAAAAGCTATTGTAGCTTTGTAAGGCCAGAAATGTTTGGAATAAACTAAATTTTCGAATAGTAGCTAAGAATGGTGTTCCAATTTACATTCTTAAAGTGTACATTGATCGGCGGCGAGCGCTGCAAAAGATGGTCGACCACACTGCATTTTATTCTTTTATTATTATTATTTGTGCATTGCTCAGAGTAACTTAAATCTTATACAAATCACTACTAAAATAACCAATGGAATTTATTGTATATGCACATTTTATGGAGTATTCGTTTATTTATAATTTGCAATTTAAAATTTGGTACACTGTAAAAAAATATCTAAAAATATCAACGTCAAATTTATTACAATCTTGTAATATCACTAAATTTTGAAAATTTGCTTTCTTTTTAATTCACTTATACCCTATTGCAGATACTTCTTCAAATATTAACAAACTGTCAATAATTTAACAGTTCGTCAAGGATACAATTCGCATATAGTTTTCCACCTTGATCAACTGGCAAACAAATGGCAGTTTATTAATATTTGATGTACTTTTCTGTAACCGCACATACTATATGAGTTTTATGTGAAAATTTGCACATTTAAGATAGACCAATTTAAAAATTAATAAGTAATTAGTTTAATATTGTAATATACAGCATTAACCTGCCATCCTTTTCAAATTAAATTCAAACAAATTTTTTAGTAAATATAAAGCAAAACATCTTTTTAATCACAATCGCAAAATTTGCTACTTCTATTTTTTCACCTAAAAAATAAATTTGATGATTTAATGTGCCATATCGTTAAAAACAACTGCGCTTATGCTTGCAGATGTTGGTTGAAACTTTGATAATATAAACAAATATTTTCTTTAAGTTTGTAATAGCTAATCGCCTTAGTGTGCACTGTGCTATGCAGCCACATTTTAGAGAGACAATTTGCATTGCTTAAGATAATTCTATTTCCTAATGTAGTAAATACATTCATTTATGTTTATCTCAGTTAAATATTAAAATTTTAAGAAGGTACAATTTAATATCTGAAACAGATATATGCCGAAACTGATAAAATCACACAACATAGTGCAGAAAGTCTTAAAAACACATTCCATAAGGATGACATGCTGACAAAATTGGCATTCATTAAAAATCCATAAATAATATCTTAAATTACATCCTTTTGTGTCCATATCTATCTATAAATAGCAAAATCGTTTATAAGAGAAAATAGAAATATGCGCAAGATTTTAAACTATGTACTTGATATTTTTAGATATTTTCACCGTTCATTACTAATTTTATATTGTAGATTCACTAATATAAACTGACAGTTTAAATAAACAATAAGAAATAAGAAATTACGGTGTCCATATAAACAAATAGTCAGTATACATGCTAATGATAGCGTTCACTTGTTTCATTCATGAAAATATGTAATACGTGTTCAAGCGTGTTGTCTACATATAAAAAAATTAAATTAAAATATAATCATGCACAAACTGGCACGCTAATTTAAATTTAACGGTTGGCTACACTAACTTAAAATTATCAAGTTATCAAATGCAGTTTACTGTAAATGAGCATACAATTATCTGATTAGTTGAACAAACCAAATACCAAATTAATCTACCGTTTCGACTTCATATTTAATCGCATTAACAATGTATGATGAATCCAATATTCGCGGTAAACAAAAAGAGAAAATAGGTGTACACGGATAAAATTTATTAACTTAACCATATGTATCTTTTTAATAAAAATACACATAAAATTTTTGAATAGCCGTGAGCACAAGCGTGAATATATCCCCAAATTCAAACATAAATAAATTTCTTTACATTTGAACAGTTTATGATCGATTCTAGGTAATATTTGTAAATGTAAAACATGGATCATATATTTATTTTCGGTTATATTGTACTATAACTTGGGACCGGTAAAATGTATGGCTTGTCCATAAAATATGTTCAATCACCCATTTTTTAAATATTTTTTCTTATTTGTGATGCGTATACTTGCCATTAAAAAATATTGTTAGAACTTGATATTCAGCAACATATTTTCCTGATGGGTCTGTTTTTCTTATGATGTGTCTTGCGTTTTATCTTTAACAATAAACTTTACAAAATCGATTTTGAATTAAATGCAGAGCCTTAGATAGCTAAAATTTAGTATACGTACTTAGGAAAACTGAAAAACATGAGAGTATGCAATCTATACTTGAATTCTTCCACATGACCATACCACACAAACTTGCCCAATTTATATTTGTATAAATTTTGTCCAACTATATGTAAAAACTAAATAATACGTGCTTGATATATATATATATATATATATATATATATATATATATATATATATATATATATATATATATATATATATATATACACACATATATATACATATATATATATATATATATATATATACATATATATATAACATATATATATATATATATATATATATATATATATATATATATATATATATATATATATATATATATATATATATATATAGATACATAAATTTTCTCCAATCAGATTTTTTTAATAAGAAAAGCGGTATATCTTAACTGTCATATGAAAAGACAACTTTACGCTATACAAAATACCACTCGTAGGAGAAGCTGTATATTACAAATACCCATAATCCTGTAGTTATTCTGCTTACGTTGCAGTCCCAAAACTGCTGCTCTACCCCGAACTGCTTCAAGTATAATCCTCCAGTCCTAGTCTTTACTTGCATTTTGAAAAAAACAAATATATTTTCGTATCGTGTTGCAGTCCAGGATAAATAAACAGGTTCTATCCGATAAATGTTACGCCATTCATGAATTATTATTTCTTTTTTGTACGTGGCACAAAAGAAAGTTTTATAATCATATAAGATAATTTGATCTGGATATTTTTTCTACGTATGGACGAGCGTGTGTGCATTGAGCATCAGCTAATAAATCTGAAAATTTATGATTTGTGTAAGTTGAAAGAGGAACGAGTTTAAAAAAGTGAGTTTTATAAAAACTAAAGATATTACAACATCTTCCAACTTTTGTAGGAAAAGTTTTTCAATAAATGTGCTATTTACTGGAAAAAAAGCTTTTTATATTTGAAAAATTATATATTCTATATCTTATGTATCCAATATTTTATTATTCAATCTAAATTATGTGGATATTTTTGTATCTTTTTACGTTTTCGTGGTTTATTTCTAATTTTAATTATATAACGCCTAAGTATATGCAACTCGCAGTGCTTTTCAAGTCAACTGTTCAATTTTATCTTGCTCGTGATTTATTTGAACTGAACATGGAGTTGGAAATTTGTTTCAGTGTTTTAATGATTAAGTAAAATTTTCTTACGCTTAGATTTTCAATTGAATGATGTGTCGAAATGGCTATTATATCAAGAGTATAAATTATTAGCGTTATTCACTTACTATCCAATTTTATTTCTGTTACGTTATTTTGGCAGTTTACGCGATTCAGTTAGTCAATTGTAAAAGAAAATTAAATAATTTGATATAAAATCGAAGCACTTTTTAAATTATTATTTCATTGTAAGTTTATTTTGTGTCGCATAATTAAAAAAACTTATTTGCAAATATATTCTTTTTGTATAGTTGCAAAGTAATAATATTAATTTGCTACTAAAACGGATCCAAGAGGTTAGTAGTACATGCGATGAAAGGATTTTACTAATCTTCTGTTTTCTCAGGAAGGGAAACAAATATTAACTTAATTTATTGAACAGCAAACTTCTAAGATCTTTATAGTTTTAAAACAAGTTGACATTGGCATGAATAAAATAAATCAACAACTAGTAATTTGAAAGTATTTTAAATACCTTCTTTATTAAAATTCGGATCTGTTTTTCCTCTTTCAAATTTAGGAACATTAATCTTAGACTGTTTCATTTTATACTGTGAAATACGTTTTTTATTAACTGATACCTACCAGTCAAGAGAATTCTAATTTTATAACGCTATAGTACTGTATGTATATATACATACATCAAGAATATATATCATTAAAAATTTCATCCTTTCAGTTACCTATGGCAAAGAATTGCAGCTTGCGTGTTTTATTTAAATATGAATTATCTTTTTATGGCTCTAGGTTTCTTTTTGAAGCAATTATGTACATATAATGTGTATATAATCTTAATAGAATTTTGTTATATTCATATATTTTTTTTTTTGTAAAATCAATAATATACAAATGTATTCTTTATAGCTCATAATTCCAAAATTATATGGTCCCTCGCATTTGAACGTAAAGCTAAATATTACTTTTATTCTAATTATATAAGCTATGTAGTACACTGTAAAAAGTAGTTATAAATTTACATGAATACTAGTTTAAAAAAACATGATGAATGATTCATCTTTTTTTTTCTTGTATGTAGTTTTCATGTAAAATTAAACTGAAATGATATATACAAAACAACAATAAAATTAAAAGTCTGAAATTTGTAAACCTATTTTTGGCAGTGTAATATATAAATAACAATCTCTAAAAAATACCAGTATATAATTCCTTAAACGATTTCAAACTACTTAAATTTACCAATTTGTCTATTATTATATAGGGTGGGCCATCTGTTCGCTTCTTTTTTGAAGTGCCTGTTATTTCGACAGTTTGCAACACTGACGCGCTTGAAATTTATAGCTATGTATTGTAAAACCTCCTCTACAGCAGAGGTTTGACACTATATATCTATCAATGTCAATCGCATCAGTGTTGTAAACTATCGAAATAAAACGCACTTCAAAAAGAAGCCAACAGATGGCCCATGCCTATATTATCCAAAATGAAGAATTGTTAATTTATCAAAATGAAATAATTTCACTTCTTATATGAAAATTTATATGTTTTACTTTTTAATGTAAATGAAAAATGATAATACTGTAATAATAAAAAAATATGTATTAATTTTTCAATGAAATTCAATACGCAGTTTAATATAATATTTATATTGATTTTGCTACATGTTTCCTAATGACATTTATCATTTCTAGGTATTTAAATTATTTATTCTATAATAGTTACATTAAATAAGTATAATATTCTGTTCGTTCAGTATCATAAAGTATAAGTTAGTCTTTTGTTTTAATTGGAATATTTTAGTAACGTTTTCTTTGATGAATTTATAATTTAAGATTATGTTAGTTTTGCTAACGTTTCGTATCACCTTCTATTTAATCATTTATATATGTATATATATATATATATATATATATATATATATATATATATATATATATATATATATATATATATATATTTATTTGGAACTCAATCGGTAAAATGTGTTGTTTTTGACTGTTTTAAAGTGTTTTATAATGACTTTTATCAGCCATATGATGTAGTTCTACGATTTAGTTTATTCTCAGATCCATTAATAGCTCACGAGACTATGAAATAGCTTATGGAAATATTCCCAATATTTTGTTATATATAATTTATATAAGTATTTATTACCATTAATCAATATAACAAAATTAGATATTGATTCTTTTTTAAATTAACGTACTATAAACAACATTAAAAAATCGGTAAAAAAATGTAATGATTGAAAAAGTTCATTTCCATTATTTTATTCATGTCAAAACACATGTCTGTTGATAAATTTGAATTAATTTTAAATTATCTCAATGTTTAGTTGAGCGATGATATATTTGAAAATATCAGCACGATCGATTTTGTCCAAAGCATGTTTCAAACGACTAGCATTAAATATGTATTTAAATATAGGTTCGTTTTACTGGCGAAACGCAACGGTTCATACTTGAATGCATATACAAACATTTCACAATGTCTTTTCTTCTTTTTAGACGCATTCTCTTCTGGTATTCTTTCTTCATTCTTCGCTCTACCTTAACACACTTTGCACGATTCATTCATCATATATACTCATTATTATTTTAGTTTTGTTCTTTAAAACATATTTACTCAGCTTTAAAATTCTTATAAAAACATAAACTATGTCAATTAGGGAAGAACCATTATTCTACTTATTTTTAGTGAAAATTATTGTAATAATAACAAACAAACAAAATCACTATTATCATCAATAAGCATATTTAGCAAGAAAAGTCAATCAAACTGTACATATTCGCGCAACATATAATAATTTATTAGTATTTAAAAATAAATGAACTGACTGTTGATTTATAGCCGGTTAATAGAGAATATATTCAAATTTCTCATAGGAAAATGATAAATTGACTAAACATTTTACTAGCGATGATGGCCCTAGTGTATGAGCCATGTGTGATATCCAAAGTCATTCTGGGAATTCCTTCAATAGTTTACTCCTAGATGTTTCGTAATTACTAAACTTCACGGTACCTGAATTCTGCAGCTTGTTAATTTACTAATTCCGATTTAAATTTAGGACCATGTGTAAACATGATTTTCATATTTAAAGAAAATTGATTAAATATCCAAAATTATGAACAAATTTTCACACGTTGGAATAATATAATATACCTATATATCAAATTTCTATAGCATTATAGAATCAGGATGCTAAAGCAATGCATATGAAAATTGGTGGAGTTACGTTTGACCTAATTTTGCAGTGTGGTCAGCTTTGCGGTCAAAAGGTCTCCTTACAAGTTGAGAATGAACAAACACTTCAACTTGTAAGTCTTATAGATGGTATGAACCATATAGTTATGAAGTGCTACCGGCAAAAGCGCATACACTGGTAATTCTCACTGAGATAAAATCTAATTGCAATTAATTAATAACAAAGCGGATATGAAGTCAATATTATGAAAGGGCATTCACATCAACGCTTCTCATTTCATACTTGGTAATTCATCAATTATATATTCATTTAAAAAAACAATAGCGTACATTACATTATTTAAATTTATAAATTGCTGAATTATCATTTTGGAACTTTAGCAAATGTACATTGAATCATTTTATGATTGGGAAGAAATGTCTTAAGTCCAATATTCTTTTGCGAAACCAATTTTTCAAACTCGTTCTCAATTAGTTTTAACACCTTCATCACGATACGTTAAACTTGCGAACATGATGTTATAACATAATAGGTTAGAATTCAAGCCGAATGTTTTGAAATCCCTACGGTAATGTGTGTGTCTGTGTGTGTGAGCTTGTCAACACGCATTCCACATTCGATTCCTGTGCAATTCCGTAGAATCACTCAATTCGCTTCAGGTCATGTCTTTAAAAATGTCGTTTTTTTTGATCGAGTCACACTGAACTCAAGATTGGATTTCTCCTATCAAAGTTTGTGCAACCCGTCTGCATTGATACTAATTTTCCAATCTAATCTAAAACTTTTGAAGAGTATGCTTCTCTGTCAATTATGCACTCAGTTATAAACAACTGGATTTGAGTAATTTCCTGTGTAATCATAGTGGTCTGACTTAAATTGCAAAAGATTTTATATAAAGTGAAGTATTCGGTTTTAATCGAAAATGCAATCACTTGATTTAAAACTCATGAAGACGTTAAATGTAAATAGAGAAATTAATTTAAATATCAAATAATACTACGTTTTAACACTGTTTCCTAGTGGTTTCACGGTGAAACCATAACTTTATAAATGTATTTGAAGTTTCCTAGCATTTTGTACTAAAACCACAGTGCAGTGTGCCCACTTTACCAATTTCTAGATACGTCGTTTTTACTTTCTTTTACGAAGTAATAAGAAGATATTGTAAACACGACCAAAAAAATTCTCGAAATTTTAACGGAAATACATCTTTTGACCTTCTCTGAATCGAGTCTGACTATTTTTGGAATGACGTCTGTGTGTGTGTGTGTGCGCTCTACAGGCTACATTGTTGAAGATAAAATTATGAAACTTTAAACTTAAGATTTGTATATGCCTGGGACGAAAACCTTCTATTTTTGAAAAGCATATTCAAACCGGAAGTGCATGTTTACTTAACACTTTTTTTTGCAATTTCTGCAATATCTCCGAAACGGCTATACTTGCAGTAAAAATAGTTAGAATAACATTGAAAGATATTAGTATTCTGCACAACTTTTGTTTGAAACATTTCTTCAAAAAGTACCAGTTACAAGATCTTATCTTATTGATATTGCCATAGTTACGTAGGTATGGGAAATTATACGATATATAATAAATCGCATCTACTATGCATGTCAATTGTTTTAAATATTCAAATATTTTGACATTTAACATTTATTGTCAGTGTCACAAATAAGTTTAGTGAAAAAACATTACAAAGGTTAGTAAATAATTTAAAATATTATATGAAAAATATTTTGTAAGGTGTAAAGTTCGTTTGAAAACTAAAATATGTTCGGCCATAATAATTTTTAATAATGTGTAATGAATAATTATATTTTCTTTGTATTACTATAGAATCGAACATTTTAAATCTAAAATACATATGTTTTTTTAGAAATTTAACAATAATCTATCTTTACAATTTCACTGGACATAATGAATGAAAATATTTTCTTTTAAATTTAAACATTTTATATTTTAATTTATATACTATCAAATCAAAATATACTGACTACGTAAAAGAAAGCTTAGGGCCAGTACATGGCCGATGTTTTATTTTCTTATACGAATGTATATAAGGAAGTACTGTAATCATGAAGATTTTCGAACTCGAGATTTTAATGGAAATGCACCTTTTGACCTTCCCTGAGTCGAGTCTGACTATTTTAGGAATTCCGTCTCTCTTTGTGTGGCTGTGTGAACATTCTACAGCCAAAACTGTGAATGCTATAATCATGAAACTTTAAACTTAAAACTTGTATATGACTCGCAAGAAAACCTCCTATTTTTGAAAAGAATATTCAAACCGGAAGAAGTGCATGTTTACTCTAGTCATTTTCTGGTAATGAAGAGTTAACTAAGTAAGAATTAGTAACATTGCTCAAATATATTTTGCTGTGTTACAATTTAATCAATTGTAATTCTATATTTTTCCATGAAAATAGCCATATTTAATTTTCATATAAAATACATCAGCAATCCACATATTTGAAATACTTACATATATAATTTTTAAAATATGTACTCCGCTACTATACTCGTATGTAACAATTATATACAAACTACTCGTATGGTGAGCTAAAAGGTATTTGGTAAATTTATTTTTCCAATTAATGAAAAGTGATTTTTGGCACCCAATTTTTATAATAAATAATATTATTATATTTACAGAGTGTAAACAGTATAGTTGCAAAGCAATTCATCTTTCGAAATTGACCACGTGTGTAACTATACCTATTCCGTTTATATTATAATACATAAACTAAACATGATAAAATAAATATTATAGTATCGTTATAGACTGATATATTTAACATAGTTATAATTATCAAATTCATCATTTAGCTATCTCCTTGAGATGATGGATGCAGCCTTAAGTGCATAATCTGTCTTTTGTACATTTCGAAGTTGTCCAGACTGTATCGGTAATTTCCCAAAATGGATTTAAACTTAATTTAATATTAAACTTACTGCAATATGTCAAGTAATAAAAAAAGACCCGAGGTAAAATTTTTAGTTGATTCTTTACATTCCGTTTCCCTCGTAAAGAAAAATGGGTCATATTTGATGTCACAGTTTTCTTAGAAATAACTGAACCGAATGAAAAATCCTTTTGGCAAATAGTTCCAATGAGTTGTCCAGCTGAATATGTTAACTAGTGCAGAAGTAAATTCGTTTTCGGTGGTATTATTCAAGATTTTTCAAGCTTGAATTTATATTATTCTTATTCCATTTTTTAAAAACTTACTATAAACTAACAATCTGACACTTGTAACGATCCATAGACCGTCTACCTTTTTTTTATATTTTCCAATTTTATAGCTTAAAGGTTCTGGTTTGAACATTTTTATTTATTTATTTATCACATAGTAAATTCTTAATATGTTTTGCCTTTTGTCCTTTATACAATCATAGCTTGCGTAAATTCTTTTGAAATCCATCTGCTGCACACATACAAATATCTATGTCGTTATCAGCTACGAAGGCGACTTTATTACTACGATACTTCAGTTGTATTCGCAACACTAAACAATCTAGAAACTCCTACACGACGTAAATACTAATCATGCAGTATTTTATCCTCAATAATTTTAACATTAGAGTATCCTAACTTTTAATAATATTGAAGCAATAATTAATTTAAAAATTGTTTAAGATCTTTAGCTATGGCGTAATATTAAAGTTATAAATAAAATATATTTGCATAAAGTACGTACATATAAGCAAATACATATTGTAAGGCTTTGGTAATAAATTTAATACATACTTTCACACTATTAAAAATAACTTAACTATCGCAAACAATACGCTAAGTAATACGATGGGTTGCATATGCCTAGGTGTATGTATGTACTACATACATACACCGCGGATACACGCTCGAAATATATCACACCAGGAAACCTTTATTTCTACACGTTGCACATTTATTAAAAATTTTGTTATTTAGAAATGCAGATGTTGCAATAACTCACTAGTACTCGTAAATAGTTTCTTGGTGTTCAAGATAAGTACGAAAATAATATCTGAATACAACATCAGATCATCTCATGGATTTTAATAAATTAAAACGGTGCAATCTTGTAAGTTATATGTGCTAGTATGAATTTTAAAATCATAAATTGTTGGTGACAAGTCCAACATTTCTAGAAGAGTTTTTTTGACAAAATGACAGTTTAAAGTGTTTTCCGTGCGTGATAAAGTGGCTCTTTTACTCAAATTTATGCGAAAATAATATTTCCGTAAAAGTTAGATAAATTCTTTTTTATCGCTCACAGAAAACACCTTCAACTGTAATTTGGTCAGGAAAATTTATTTTCAGACATTTTGGATTTAACCATTTTGACTTATCATCGACGACATACGAAATACTTTGTCTTGAATTGAATGAAATGATCTGATAGTTCAAGTAAATCGGTATACCTGCCTCTTTATTTTTAAAAAAAAGCCATGACAAATTTCTGGTGACTGTAGACATGCGATTTAAGCTGCATACTTTTCAGTTAACGTAGTGCGCCGTTAACAAGATGAAATGTATAAAGAATTAATTCGTTAAAAGAAAGTTTCTCTTCTTTCTGTTGCGAGTGGCGTGCAGTGGCGGCAAATAAAGTAAGAAGTTATCAAAATTCACGGCACTTATCCACAAAATACAACGCGTTTAAATTAATGGCAGCTATAATTCTTTACGTTGGTTATACAATAGTATAGTGAAGGCGCTGGAAGGAGAAGCCAACAGTACGCGACCACCGTTGGCTGCCGTTTCCTGAAAATTACATTTCACCAGCTGTATCCTGCCTGAAGAATATTTATTTACCAGTAAGTTAATGAGGCCACGACTAACAACTTTTATTATAGCAACAATTCAGAAAGGAATAAACATCCACAATTCTTAAGCCATATTTTTAACATTTATCCAATTAGAATCTCATAATATATTGTGCAATGTTATACATCATTTAATTAAATTTTCTTGAATATACAATAATGGCCGAAGCAAACATTTATCTTTTTATGAGATAATTCAAAAAGAAATTGTCGTCACTATTACTTCTAGACCATTTAAATTACAACGTTTTTAAAATTAAACTCCTAATTTAATTCGAAGACTACAGTAGTATGGCTATTTATTGTCATTCCCATTGGGCCAAACAGCGGCATATTTAAAAAAAACAATAATGGTGTAATCATATATTCTTATAATTGAAAATAATCCTAACGAACTTAATTTGATAGAAACAAAACTCGCTATCAGAATTATATATCAGATCAAGAATATTAATCGAGTTCTTGTTGTAAGTATTTGTGATATCGTTTGAAAAATATGCGCGACCATGATGAATTAATTCTGAACAGCAGGATACCGCTTCCTATACTATGACACGTATTTATAGAAGTTCACACTTCAGTAACTATATTTCATCGTACGTGCCCCGAATATTTTTTATATTACCTCATTATAAGTGTCTTCATCTCAAATGCTTTGACTATAAGATTTCTATAAGAAACCTTTGATTATTATTACACATTTGTCGATACATTTTTCTTTGTATGAAAATATGCGTTAAGATTATTTTTATAACGTGTAAAAGTATTAGTATATCAGAATTTATTTTATAATGAAATACTTTATGAAATTACACAAACTGTGTACTTAGGTGTATAATTTTATTAGGTGTAAGATAAACTGAGTGAATTGTAATATAGCGCAGTGTTGATAAAGTGAACTATTGTTACTTGTTAGGCAAATTATTGGTTAGGAGAAATTATAATTAGTTAACTTATTTTAGGTCAACTTTAATTAGGTGAATTTTCATTACAAATTATACTAAACTATTGAGGTGGTCGTAGCTAAGAGTGTCATAAATTATTTTTACATTTTGGAATATGTAACTTATAACTCCTTTTATATTATGGAAATGAGACAGTTGATTTATAGCTTTTCTGCTGAGCACTGCCGATATTTCAGTGCACACTTGCTTACCCTCAAAAAGTTAGTGCTAATAAGGTTATCAAACAGCCAACTGGCACCGTTTGCAAGTGCAAAAAAAAACGAAAACTTACCATGCACGAGTATATTATAATTGTGGTATCATATAATTTCAAATAAGAAGATAAAGAAATCCAGGGTTTCTCAAGCACTTAAGATTGTTAACTAAATATCCAAGTTGTGTTTTGACTTGATTACAAATTAAATATGTAAATACATATAGTATTACTTATTTTATATATATATATATATATATATATATATATATATATATATATATATATATATATATATATGTATATATATATATGTATATATATATATATATATATATATATTATATATATATATATATATATACATATATATATATATATATATATATATATATATATATATATATATATATATACACATATATATATATATATATATATATATATATATATATATATTATATATATATATATATCTCACAACTTTTTGCAATGTAGTAGAATATCAACGGTAAGTTCATTCCAGCATTAAGAAAATACTACATCATTTTATGCACTAATTTACGAAAGTAAATATCATTTTTTATGGATGCCTTCCTGGTACACGATAAAGAAAGCATTTAAATGGAACGACTCCCAAGTACTATAGAAGCATAATGATTTATTTTACGTTAAAACGTAAACGAAATTTAGAAATAAAAAGAATGAGACGAAAACGTTAGAACTCGTTTCAGGACATAATTACGAAACGAGCGAGCAAAGCGAAAGAATAAAATTATCCATTTCCAATCGCTCGGTGTATCTTTTCGAAGTTACACGTTATTAAATTTTCAATCGCTTTGCTTTATAATTGTCTGGTCGATCTGAAATTAATATCTTCTCATTTTAATTCAGTTTCATATCGGATTGAATGAAACATGTTTAAAGCCAACATTTGATTGTGTGTAATTCTACCAAAAATGATTAAAAACCACAGTTTGTGTTTCTGTCATTTTAGAATTAACTGTCACTTTTTAACAGGCGACTTTTATTTATTACTCTGAGATAACATAATAAATATTGAAGATCACTACAAATAATCATCAATCCAATGCGTCACACCATAAATTATCTATATTTACATAAACGTAATGAAACAAAGCCGAATAATTTTATTTTTCATATAAATATAATTTAATTATCTGAATATATCCACAAATATATAACGCTATAAAATGAATTATTTTTCTCACGCAATTAATTAATTCTTATTTCTAAGAATTGACGTGTTTATTTTAACAATTATTTCTCAAATATGTATGTCATTCTTTCACACGGCATCGTTTCGAATCATAAAATTTACGAAAAATAATATATTTATATATTAGCATTATCATTAAATATCACACGACATAAGTCTATCAACAGAACCATGAGTCAATCAATCACACAAAGAGAAAACAAAAACACGATAAATCTCAAAGGAACTGATGGAAAAGTAGGTTGTGAATATTTTGTCGAGCTATATTTATTTTCTCATGTCAAACGTGTGGTTAGATCAAATATTATTTTCATATACCGCTTTGGAAAAAAAAACGGTAATACACTTGCAAAATACACATTCATTTCACGTATTCCTATATAAAAATATTTTGGTTTCGAATCCGTTTCTAGCCGAAAATAAAATACAATAGACGCGCGACGAAAATACAATAATACAAAAGACAGTTGTCAGTTTTTACACTCGTACGTGACAGCCGTTTATTTGATAATAAATCTTCTTTTGTACTCGACCAACCAATAATAAAAGAATACAATTTACCACCAAATTATATCATATCGAGATTTATTAATTATTTATTTTTATACGTAGTAAAAAAAGTTTTTAATCCACAGCCACTTTTAGACTTTGTATAATAACGCCTAATAATTATCACGAAGCTTTTAATGAAGTAATACGTGAAATTTCAATTAAAATAAAATCTTATTTAGTAAATTTATTAAATGATTTATTAGCATGACTGGTTATCAAAATATTTAATAAAATCAAGGTACAAGAAAGTTAAGTGAAGGCCACCCAAATTTATTTAAATACCCACCCAAAATTTATTATGGATATTACGTGATATTAAACACAAATTACACAGTATGATTAATGGGTATTTTCGGTAATTGTCGTTAGTTTTCGGTCATTAGAGTTGTTCAGATTTTCAGCGAGTAAATTAAAACCAGATAATTCTAGTAGGCGGGGTAATTAAAAATAAACAAAACTGCAGTTTCGTATATTTTAAACATTTCAACTGCAGAATTTTTGGTATATAATATCCTAAACAATAAATTTCAAATTTATGCATTTAACGACAATTTAGAAGCATTTTAATCCAATTTAAAGTTTTGGTGGATTAAGAGGGCGTAATAAAACGGTTGAATTGGCAAAATTGGTCATTTGTTCGGTTGAAATTTTCAACGTGACCAAACTGAAGTGCCCTTTCTAAATTGCTGTCATTAAAGCTTGCACACTAACATCATGAACTCAGAATACAAAATCATTGAGCCAGTGCCAAGGATTTATATGCATAAAACTATGAGCTGATTCCATCTTGGCGATATTACTTACCATTATATTCATGGTAGCGATAGATCTATATCTTGTTATTTTAAAACAATAAACATAAACCTAGTTGTACTATTCCCATTATATTAAACATTTTAAACAAAGATAAATATTTTTATTAACTTTTATTATAGGTATAAGAATAATATATTTATTGAAACCCAAGCGAACATAAATTCAAATAGGACTATTAATTAGGTGATTAAAACGCTCAACATTTAGAGAAATCATAACTCAACATAAAAATAGTTTGGGATTTTAATTTATCCAATGCCAAATGATTTAAATTCATATTCATATATATATAAACGTAAGAAGCTATATTTTTAAAGAATATTATGGCTCAAATTTACTAATCCTTATTCAATTGAATCACGAGACGTCGTAGCGAAGCATTGGTCTTAAATCACAGTTTATCTTCAAACTCTTAAATTTAACTTTTTCAGTAAATTTTTCATAAAGTCGATTTTGATCTCAAATGGAGATTTAAATACGAACTATGCGAATTTGAACCATTCAAATTACTATATCATTACCTTAGAACTGAGAGTACCAAGGCTATGTTGTGGGTAGCACATTATTAATATAAATAAACCATGAAAATGTGTAATATATTCTACATATTCTACTTGCGTTACCAGTGAAACTTGTTTGCAAATATGTAAATGAAGCAGTTATTAAATTTGTAATTATTAAGCAGTTTTTGGAGTGATTTCATCTTTTTGTCAAGTATTCGAAGCAAACCACGAAAACGTTGAATTTTCAGAACACATCACAGCGGAGAAAACTAATTCCACAAGATGTAAAGTGCACATCTAACAAAAATTTTGTTCTTAAGCATTTCTTGAAGTGTTATTAGTTTGTTATTTTGACGTATATTCGCTAATTTAAATAGAGAGAACAATGAACTCTAAAAATAACCGTTTCACTAAAAATTCTTCATGGTTTTTGTTTTATATATATATATATTTAGAAGTAACACTTATATATATATATATATATATATATATATATATATATATATATATATATATATATATGTATATATATATATATATATATATATATATATATATATATATATATATATATAAGTTTTACTTCTAAATATTAGTGAACCAATTTGCTCATGCAGCTAAATATGGAATGAATATATGCTCATTAACCTCGTATACACTACCCAGTATACTACATAACATAAATAATTAAAATGTTCAATTTAGTTGCATCTGGCGATTGTCATTTTTCACATGAGTATTACTTTTATCCCTACTGTCGCGGCGAATAGTTACAATGTTTAATAACATCTACTATCGGGCTCGTTAGGACTGCAAGGCGTGTGTACATTGCTCTTTCATTGCACATAAATTAAACAAGGATGCCAACTTTATACTATAAAGGTGTTACGCTTAACAACTTCAACCCGAGACCATCATTTACACGCGCCTGACTTCTAATGTCTTCTATCTGCGATTTTTCACTACAGAATCTAATGCATAAATATGACACCATCAGTATTCGACTTTTCCTTTTTATCTATCTTTTTCCGTGTGTGAATATGACGTAAAGAATGTCAGGTGAAAGGGATCAGACGTGGGGAAAGCATAAAGAGAGATGAATACTACATAAAAAGACTGAAAGAACTCGGAAAACGTGATTGAACTTCAAACGACTTTAGTTAATAATACTAAAAGAATTAAATTATTCGTTGAAGTATCTCTTCTATTTTTCCACATTTATCGCTCGAATTTTGTAATTAGCTTACCACTATTCTTTGTTCGTCGCGTGATGGGTTTTGTGAACTTAAAAAACAAAACGAACGAAAAGAATTTATCTCAATGCGTATCGTTAGAATTTCATCCTACTTTTCTCTGACAATAAAAAAAGTACTTTTTGAAAGTTATGTACAAAACCTTGATCCTACAACCAATATTGGTATAAAAATATTAAGACAGATTCGAAAGCATGAGGTATTAGTTTCTTCTTTCAGCGATAGCCTCGGAGAGCTTTAGGTCATCCTATGTCCCATAAGAATTCTACGATATCAATCTATAAAAATCAATTTTCGTTTATGTGGACATCATCCTAAACTGGTTTGAATTACGTATATAGAATTTGTTACGGTTCAGTGTGGACCTATAACAATTACTAGTATTTAATAAAAAAAACATTAGTCTATTTCTATTTTGAATTTCTTTTACGAAGTAATAAGTAAGTATTGTATTCATGAAAAAAAAAATCTCGAAATTTTAACTGAAATACACCATTTGACCTTCCCTGAATCGAGTCTGACTATTTTACTTACAGTTTTATGATCTAGTATGTGTAAAACGTCGATAAATTCAAGAGTAAATAAAAATAAATCCATTTCGTTAATAGTGGAATATGAAAATTGGTTATATGTAAGATCATACTTATGTGATAATCATTCAATTATAGTAAAGTTATAAAAATAACTATACTTGAATGGTTGTCAAATATGTCTTATAATATTTGTTAATTTAGTCAAATTATACGATTTTTAAAAGTAACCTTCCATTAAAAGTAATATTTAATCAATTTACAAAATACAACAAAATTGTTAACATCGCATTTGGATCTAAATATTCTATATTTGATGTCAACAGAAGTTCACCACGATTAATTGTTACTGAGAATTTATTTTAATATAACATCAATTTACTATCACAAAATTATTTCCAGCAATTTGATTTTAACTACGTCACGGCGGTAAATACCAAACATTTTAAAAATGCTAACTTTAGTTACTTTTTCACTCCTATACAAACCAATTAAAAATAACAGTTACATAATGAAACCATACCTATACTAAATATAGCTGTCAATCATGTTTTATCAAGGGTACATTGTACATATTTGTTCACCAATGTTAGCAGCATTATTAGCTCAAAAGTAACGAAATCATGCACACGAGCAGGCAAATTAGACGTAGAGGCTTCGTCTTTAATTTTACAAGATAAATATTTAGGGTAATTTCGACGACACTGAAGACAAATTGAGTTATATATATATATATATATAGATATATATATATATATATATATATATATATAATATATATATATATATATATATATATATATATTTCTTACTATTTACTACACAGCTTTAAGAAAATGGATCTTGCTGATCAAATATTATGAATTTTCTGTAGTAAAAAATGGCATTATATAGATTGAATACTGGAAAAAAGAGGTACTAAAACTACAATATTAAGATAGACATTTTGTAAAGACAAAAATATACTTTATTAGTACGGTACATATACAAGTTAAATATCACACATAAAAGATATAAGTAAAATCCAAAAAATACAGTAATACAAAAAGATTCTAACTTGTAGCTATATCAATATCGGCAAAATCATCAGTTCCTTGCCAAGCAACAACAATACAATAATGTTGAAATAATTGGATGAGCAATTCCTGCTCGTCCAAAAATTCAATTTTCTCTATCCGCTGCCGTTCTTGCGGGGAAATCGCGTAATAAATTTGCACCATATCCCAAGCCTTCGCGCCCTGCCATCCGTGATTCAAAAATCTGGATTTCTGCGTGTCAAGACTTTTGCACACAGCAATATCACCTAAAGTACAGCCGCGATACCGCAGATTACTAACAAGATTTGTTCCGAAAACATCATTTATATTAACGAAATCATAACTAATAATCATAACAGAGGAAAATTTATTCGTAACCCAAGATAACAATCGCGATACACAGTCGCTTTCAATGTAAGCGAGTACACATTCAGAAATGTATAGTGTCGGTTTGGTCAAGTCGATTTCAGCTTGTTGCAGTTTTATTTCCAATTCGGCGATATTCCGTAAATCTACCCCCATCAAATGGTAATTCCCCGCGTGCAAATCCGTTGAACTGAGTTTTACCTCATCGTCCTGCTCGTGGATTAATTCCAAAAGATGTTTATTTCGTTTAATACTGTAGCACTTTCTAGCTGTGACGCTCGGAAAGTCTAAATCAACGAAGTTACTTAATTTTATACCAGCTTCCTTTAATCGCCAGTACAATGTGTCGAATCCACAACCAAGATTGATGATTTGTGCATTTTCACCTGCTTTCTTTAAAAACTGGTGAATGAAAGACTCGACGCCTTTAACACGTGCGAAATAACCGCGATTTATCTCTGGCGTTTTCCGTGATGATTGTCGGACAAAATGTACTATATACTTGTCGGAATAATAACCAAGTTGTACTGCACATCTTTTGCATTCACTCGCATCGTC
Source organism: Nebria ingens riversi (assembly GCA_018344505.1). Classification (NCBI taxonomy): domain Eukaryota; kingdom Metazoa; phylum Arthropoda; class Insecta; order Coleoptera; family Carabidae; genus Nebria; species Nebria ingens. The sequence goes on along the minus strand of JADQWA010000085.1, from coordinate 230,873 downwards.
GTTGGTCGCCTTAATCGGTTCGTCGTCCATTGCAAATATCTGTAAATAAATATATTTCAAAATTATTAATCACAGTTAAGTTAGGTACGGTTTGGATAGGAGCGAACATAAATGCGACAAAAGATGGTGGTGCTGGTGATGTATGCGATTTGCGATAACTTAAAAATATATGTTATACAACATTATTATATTTTATTCATAATAAAGCAATTAAACAGATATAAATAGAAATAGACAATCAACTATGTAGTGTAAAAAAAACGTAAATTTGTATTAGATAAACTCCCTCAAGGTAATTTGGTATGTAAAGTAAATACGACGTAGCCGTAGATATAGGTTAGAAAAACAACAATTGATTTTTTATAACGTGAGGAAACAAGCACGAGTCATAAGTGTAAAGATGTAAGAAGAAAATATGAAATACATACCCATACGCCTTAAACACTGAACCTGATAGCTGCAAATGGTGCAAATGATATTCTGCTCTGCTGACAGATACCGGTTGCCATTTTATTCCGTCTCTGCTGGTAACTGGGTTATCTCGTGAATCGTGAACGCCTTGAGCGTTACCAAGCGTTGCTATACAGCAACCGGTAGCACATGCGCGTTCACTGTCACACGATCAGCGTTCGATCGCTATTCAGGCGTTCGCGGGCAGGTCAAACATTCCTATTTACCCGTTTACCCTCAACTCAATATCTAACATAATCGAGCTTTTCGGATCGCTTTCAAATATATATCACTTGCAACACATATGTAACAGGATATTATTTAATCTACAGAATATTCTACATTTTTATATTCTTCTTGTTGGACATGAACACAATTTTCAATAAATATTTTTAAGCGATTTTAGCACTTGTTATTACTACATGAAATATTTAAAATATAATAAATATATACATATATAATTTTTTAACACTTATTCCATATTAAATGTTGTATATACTATAATTAAATGGTTTTCTAACTATACCATTAAATAAATTATAATTTTACATTCTTTGCGGTGTTCTGAAATATATGTAGCCGTTTTTCCCTTACATCAACATGTTTAAAAAAAATATTATGTAGTATAATTTCGCATCTTTATGTAACACATATTTTTTAGTCACGTTGATTTCTAGGGCGACAAGAGATTAAAACATTCTTAGTCTCTTCATAAACTGTATTATTTGTGCATTCTAACCTATATATAACTTAATAATTTTCATTCCGCGCTTCTTAGAAATTATCTTGTATATGTCATGATTGTCAAGAATTTTAATTTCATTTGTTAGATTAAATTTAACATGCATATTTCGGCAATATTTAATCTAACTTGTTATTTTTATTCAGGAAAATAAAAAATAACAAAAGGGAAGCTTCTTATAATTTAAGAATGTTAATCATATAGATTACAAAAAAAAAACAAAGTGGCAAACAAAAAGAATAACTAAAGTATTAAATTTTCTTTTTGTGCAATGAAACAATAGCAGAATTCATAATGAGACCGAACACCGAAGTGTTTTCGTAGCATGTCGAACGTAAAACTCATTTCGTTGCGTTGTGCGCTTTAAATGACAAAAATATAGTGACGCGGGCGGCGAACTGACAAATTTATAGTTTTATACCAGGTGTAAATGTCACACGGACGTTCTCGTAATTGAAATTGTTATGTGTGCTTTTTGAGTTAACGTCTTACCATAAACTATTTGAATTGTGTATGCCACGACATGCAAGTAGCTCTTCGAACGGTGTTCACTGGTACTTGACGGCGCGTAGTTGAGCACCGTTAAAAGCAATATTCGCGTTTTTGAGCCAATTAAAAGTTAAATTTGTTCTTTGTTAAATTTAAATTTTTGCCACTAACACTTTTAGCTCATCAGATAAGTCGCCGTTGAATTTTTCATTATTTTAATGGATCAACGAGGAAAGTATAACGACATTAATTTTTATAATAATTGCATTTAAGACGTTAATGGCGGAGTTTTTCTAAGTATTTTTTGTTTACTTTGTGAAATATTCTTGTGGAGAAAACTACGTCACATTTCATTTTGTACATACATACTTCTGCTATAGACGTTCCGTCGATTAGAGTCAGCTTTAGTACTATTTCGCTAAAATGGAAAAGACAAAAACTAAAACAAAACAAACAACAATATTATCGAATTTTTTTTTTCTTGAACTTCCGTATATACTTTATGTAGGAAGTGCTTAAGAATTAGGTCAACACTATCCTTCTCAAAGTTACTTTCTTATATTTTTTTTCAAGAATTCTAGTCTTTCTGTCTAATATATTGTTGACATTAGGTATCATAATTAATTATTTACTCAACATACAAAATAGATCATTTTAAAATACAAATATTTTTAATTTCTCCATAATATACGTAATTATATTATCCATGACAAAGTAATAAGTTAAAAATAGGCCATTCTTTTTTTCGAAGCGAACTTAAATAGATAAAAAACGCGTAAGCCGTAAGTTATTTTTAAAAACTTTTCGAACAAAAATTATAGATTATAGGTGGCGTTCTAAACTAAGCCTAAATGAACATTAACCTACATAAAAATTACATATAAAATTCTATGAATATTATTTTATAATTACAAATTATCTTTTCCGTTCTTATGCTAATACATATTTTGTAGATCATTATGATAATCGAGCTCCATCCCAAACATTAAATTATAAAACATATTACTTATCAAGTTCATTGCAAATGGCTTATTACCACGTATATTAAACAATCTCATCAGTTATTATATAAAATCAATAACCTGGATGCGTTTTTGATGACATTATATATATAATATATATATATATATATATATATATATATATATATATATATATATATATATTTATATATATATATATATATATATATATATATATATATATATATATATATATATATAACCTGTTTATAATCACATATTAGTGCTGTCACCATGATACAAGTAATGCTAGGGGGGAAATGCTAGACTTTTAGATATATTTCGTGCGAACGGAGATCGAATGATGCGCTTTGATAAATGTCCACGCATCACCGTCAGTTTCCGTGTGAACGAGAGCCTAATGAGTGGTAATTATCTGTTACACTAACACCCTATGACCCCACCTCCCACTGGCCGCAACCTTTTGCACGGTTCGTGTTTCTGTTTGTCGTGTGGCGAGAGTTGAACCATACATTCCCGATTTGTGGGTAATGATACAAATGAGGTGTCTCTTGTAATATAACAACAGTTAACTTTATACGCACGCAGATGTGTTTACTTGGTAATTCGGTACAATATGGTGTGGAAAACGTGACTAATAGCTTTCATAACGTGCTTGAAATTCACGTGCTATTTTTGTGGAAACTCGGACATGATACAAAAACCGATTAGCGCGCATTTGATTTAATGTGGTATTATATTTTGATGAAATGGCCAAATTGAAATGAAATTTTAATTTATATAAAATAATAAAATGCTCAGCGTTGCACGCAATTTATACCAATTTTATATTCAAATATTACGAGCCTATATTTTGTATAAGGTTTAATTTTCTTGGAATTTTGCGTGATGTGCTCATAAATAATGGATGAATAATCATTATAATAAATATTTTATTTCCAACTTTTAGTTGCCAGTTAGGTTTCCTCAGATATTTAAATGTAATACAGTATACTAAATAAATAAGCATTGGTGTCTGACAAGTCAAAATTAATTTGTCATATTATATAATTATTTAAATATTTTTACCAAAATGAACGGTTAGGTTTTGTAATAATAACAATAGGCTTTTTTTGCTAAAAAAAAAACGTTTTCTCAGAATTGTAGACTTGGTTTAGTATTGTTTTTTTCAACGCCCAACGTTTCTGCTTCCCATATTATCTTCATCAGAAGTTAGATTTATGATTAAAATTACGTGTAGTCATTTTTTTTTAAAGCATATTAAAATTTTGAGAATCACTGCATATAATTATGTTTTTTAGTTTTTTTTTTAACTGTCGATCCAACACTTATTTTTTAAAAGATATTTTTTATTAGCTTACAATAGAAATAGTAGAAATACATTTACTTTTTTATATAAATTACATTTTATGTTATTTTGTTGTTATTATTAAATAAAGTCAATTCATACTAAAAATCAAGCAATATTTTTAAATTACAAGATTCATAAAAAAAAATATTTTTAAACAAGATTTATAAAAGTAACATTACATTAGCAATCATATAAGCTTCCTTGAGCGTATTTTTACAATTAATTGTTTCAACATAAACTCTCGCCTCAGATTTAACTTAATTTTTGTGTGTATTCTTTATAAACGTTCCTCCACGAAAATGCACTACCCGTTTATACAAGATCTCTTTTTCCATTTACTGAAAACCTTTCAGCAACCACACACACACATTTATTAAGTGACTAATGTAATTACTTCATTTGCACTCCAAATTATATCTTTTCCCCTACATTCTCTCAATATGACCAAATCATCTCTTCCTCTACCCCATAATATATTTTCCGCATCCGCTATAAGTTTTGACTTAATTATTAACTTCATATGATAAAATTAATGACTTTTCTTGATTATTTTCGAAAATAAAATAATTTTGCGTAAGACACGAGTCAGCTGCGTTTGGCCGCCCAATAAATAATATAGCGTATAAGATAATTTAGTAATTAACTAATTAATATCATGCACACCCAAACAAACATGTTGTGCAATAACTTTATAAGTTTCTGATACGGACATTTGGGTAAATACAGTGTAGCCAACTGCAATTAAACGATATGTTTATGCATTAGTTTATAAATTAATTTAAGATATATACAGCAAAGTGTTATTGGGTGTTTTATGAATAAAAGTGTATAATAGGATCTTTATTTATGACCTCAAAGACGTAGTGAAACAACAACTGAACAACTAATAATTAATTTCTGACTGTAATTGAATCAGATTCAGCTAGATATTTTACAGAAACATTAGTTATCTTGTTCGTGCTAACAATAGTTTGTTTACTTTTAATTACATTAAGAGAAAACGCGGAGCGAATCTTCTTCAGTCTGATTAACAATGTTTGCGTTTTGTTATCAAAATTATAAATGATTAAATTATTACTACTCATATGTTATTATAGTAAACCCATATGAATAACTTTTTAAAAAATAAATCGTCCAGTTCCTTATTTAATTGATTTCTGAAATGTATTCTAAAATCAAATAATTAAAAATATCCATTATTTTCTACGCAAATAACTATACATTTTACATCAAACACTTTATCGTGGGGCTCGCCTAGTATCGCTAACTACCCACTCACAAAAACACTTTTAACACTAACTACATAAATAACTATTTTGCACTAATTTACATTTAAATAAAATTAGCTTATTCCATTGTAGTACATATCATTTTTATATTACTTCTGAAATTCACAATTGAAATATAAATATGTATTCCAATAGATAAAACTGCAAATTAAACCTATTTTATGCAGGCAAACTTACTAAAAACATTAACATTCAATCACGGTAGTGGTTAGTGGCGACAATACAAACATAACTATTTAACATAGGTCTACTCTATTGTAAATGGTAAATCCTGTAGCTGAAAACGGTTCAACGCATATATACATAGATATTCACAACGCATATTAGCCCGCCGTGGCCATAAGTAACAGTTAGAGCCAAAACATCACAGCACTGTTAACCAATACTATATAACGAACTGTTTGCACATACAAACTATTATAGTCTATGCAATAACGATCACAACTTAATTAATCCCATTCCAAATTAACTAAAATTAATGTTAATTGTAAAATACATAACATTCTCGGACAGACAATATATTGAATTGGGTTCTAGTGCCAAAATAGTAATGTAATTGTACTCGTTACTAACATTTCAACAAATACACGACATATTCCAGCAATAGAATATAAGTAATAATACGTATTTACCGAAATAGATTCAAATAAACTAATCGCTTGGAATTAATTTGAATAAACAGAGCATTAATGAGAAATTGAAAGTTGTAATATGCTTTGAAGTATCATTTACTTAATTCGTTACAAACGCAAGATGAGAAATAAATAAATACAGCCATAAACAGGAATAAATCACCTCGCAAAAAGGATTTATATAGACGAAGCAAATGGAGTAAGAGTGAAATATGAGTTGCATGTTTGGTAAAGTCTGATGTAAAATATTGTAATGTGTTTACGTGTATAACACGTATAGCGATGGATTTCAAAATCTTATTTATTAATGCCAAAAATATAAATTATCACATTTATAAAATCGCACAACATCGATTTCTATACGGAAATGTAAAAATTAAATGTACTATATTTAATACTTACATTTATTTTTGCTAGTTCTTCGTTGTAGTATTCGCTCGTATATCTTCTCTGAAGGTCATAAATAGTTTGTTTTTTTACCTAATTTAACATACATATAATGTGTATTTCTATTGTGTACCTGACGTAATAATTACGTTGGTAATTGGTGTAAGGAAGTTTTAGGATATATTTAATCGTATCTACCAGAATAGTAATATTATTATTATTATTTTACTGGCGTCAAGTACAGAAGCATAATAAATATCTGCTGAAATATTAAAATCTCAAAACTGTAGCAATAATTAAGAACAAGTCGAGTAGCAAAGTTTATCTTGCAATACTATATGTTTTATTTTTCTATCAGTTTTACTGTAAAAGTTACAGTAAAATATAAAATCAAGAATGAAAGTTTTACATAACAGTTTAAGGGTAAAAAGGAATTTTTCCTTCATACAATTTATAAGTTTATATTCTATGGTCTGTTTCTTTTGTAAGAATATAACGTAACTTTTATGATGTATGTAACCTTCTGTGTATTCAGACGAAAGTCAGACTATAGAGAATAGAGAATATCCATTCAAAATCTCGTACCAGTAATTTCTCCTGCTGTTATGTATTTAGAACGAACAGTTCTAGGGTTTCGTAATCCCAAATATTAATAATATATTGTATAGGCATATTCAAAACGCGATGCGTGCCAGCTGACTGGTTTGCTATATTTACGTTATTTGGACAGTTTAATAATTCAAACAATATCTGAATCAATCAATCAGTTACAACGGAAATTATATATTTTTTAAAATAAGCGTAGAATATAACCAAGATCTGGTTTTATATCATTATTTATCTAGAAACTATTAATATATTTTATCGTTAGCTATAATATTTCTTTAAGTGGAATTTCTGATAAATTGAGATGTGAATATGAACCATAAGAATGTATTCTGCTATTTTTCATATCTCATTGAACTATATATAGCGAAGTGCAAGCTTTGGCATGGCCAATATTTGTTTATTGTAAATTGCTTCTTGGCGACATTGAATAAAAATGACAACGTAAAAATCATCTAAACAACTGAAGCGATGTTATATTTAAATATGCTTGACTAATCATGCAGACCGGAAGAGAATCCGACGCAGCGGTGGACCAACAGTTGCCAACTATAATAATTGTCGCACGATAAGCCTGGCTAGCACATATATAGTTGAGCTCGATGTTCGGAACTGGACTAATCTAGATAAATTATCTGTCCCAGATGATTTATTTTGGTTTGCTATGTTGCTTAATTACAACGGAGGCCTTTCCGAAACGTTATGAAAGAATAATAAGCAAGTTGATCTTAATTTCGTTTAACTTAGCATACAACATTAAATTCCATGGTATATATTATGTTTGGAAAGAAAATATAATTTATCTTAATAGATGTTTACAATATTTCCAAGTTTAAATACATTATTTTTCTAATAAAAAATAAAGTAGTGTCTTCTGTTAATTTGTTTATTTTTTTAAATCTGCATTTAAATGTCAAACACACTTTTTCCAAAGAATGAGTATTTTCATATATTTAAATTTTTCTAATATTTCTGCATTCATTTCATGTGTACACACTTCATTTAGTCAATCGTATTACCAATCATTCTGATTATATTACATCATTAACCTATTAAAATAAATTTCATCGCTTACACTAGTATTAAAACGCAATTCAAAATGTCCTCAGCACCTATAGCGTAAATGACCCGCGTAACACTTACTCTAATTAATTTGGTATACTAATAAATTTAAAGTTGCTCACTATAATTAATAAATTAGAATATACAAAATTAAATTTATTTATAACGATAAAACAGTACAACCACAATCTGGAAAACTATGTTGTTGATATATCGAAGAATGCATATGTAACCATCGTAATAATTTATTTTTTGTTGGATGGTATCTCTTTATTAACAAAGAAGTATAAAATATTACTGTCGTAAAACTCATAACATTGTACCCTAAAAGATACTATTTGGGGTAAGTTCTGTCAATATTACTTTCGTTCAGAAAGTTTTCGTACACTAATGAAATATTGGGTGACAGTCCCTACTGGCGAAATTCCCACTCCTTCCCATAAATGTACAAACTTAACATAATCTAACAAAAACAAGAATCTGGCCGATCGGCATAGATCTGAAAACCAACAAGAAAAAATAAAAAAGTTCTTTATTGAAAACATAAACATTATAGGTAATACTTTTAAAATTAGAATTGTTTTTAGCTTCCTGTACGTAAACAACAACATAATTGAACAATCATGTATGTGTTCTCAGAATAGGTTTTTTTATAGAAATACGTTTCCCAACTCCATAATAAAATCAGATAAAATTGGATAAAAACACAGTGTGAATCACGTAATGATATAATAATATTGTTTTGACATTTATTTTCTATTTATATTTCCATGGCTAACTAAATGATTTATTTTCCTTTATCATGGCACTTTCAAACCAAACCACTTTTATGGTGTAACCCTCAGGCAGTCTATAACTCTGTAAGATGAATTTATAATTTTCTAAAATAAAGCTCTACTGAATAAATTTTTAAAATAGTTTACTCAACTAGCCAGGAAATATGTTCGATCAGTTTAGTTAAATCAATTAAAATAATTTACAACATTTTTTAAATTCTCCTTACAGAATTACGGACTTACTATTAATTTCCATAGAAACAATTTATTTAATGTAAATTAACAAATGCACATAACTGATATTTGAAAGTAATTTTTAACAAATATATTTTCGATGTTTTATGAATACGGCTGTTATAAATTTGCGAAAATATATGATGTTTTCAAAGCAAGCAAATGATGTAAACATGGAATAAGAGGAAAAGGAATGTTAACTGGCATTTTTCAAGCTTAATAATAATTTCTATCATACAAATTAGTATGAATAGCATACAGACTCATGATAAATCAAGTGAATATTTGTCTGTCAAAATTGTGTATGAATATACTTCTATAATTAATCGTCTTGTATTGAAATGCACAGGGTTGACCAAAAATTAATTGCTAATCTGTCAAGCTGATCATGTACACACATATATATATATATAAAACGTTATGTGAATATACAATTCATGTATTCACTGCAAAGTGTATTGTTGTATATGTTCAAGAGATGTATGACATGGTACATGTTCAACAAGCATAATTTTGGTTGCGATTCTATGCCGGAGTTTTGAATTGTGTTTGCAGATAGTATTTTTAATTATTATATTATGTTAATTTAAAAGGATAAGCGGGTATAGCGTTCAAAAATTAGGATTTGGTTTAAGTTTAAACCATTGAATTTACTGAATTATTTATTCGTCTAATATTTCCCGTTATTGATAACACTTCAGTAATTTTTAGACTCCTTGAAGAAGTGTTAGTAATTACGCGAAATATTAGACGAAAAAATAATTCAATAAATTCAATGGTTTAAATGTAAACCATGTTCTATTTTTTGACCGTAATATCTGAACATACGAACACAATTCAAAATCCGAAATAAAATACACATTTTCCTACTTTAACCCTGATACGGAATTGTCTAGTATTTATGTAGGACGTGTTTACTTAACAATATTGAGTATTGTATTTTGTACAATACGGAAAATATTGTTGTAATTCAATTTTGAGAGATATGAACTAGTTGAACAAGCACAATTTCATTTCAAATTCAATTTTAGAATATTTTTTATGTTAGTGTTTTGGAGTACCTACATTTAAAACAAACGCGCTGGCATCTTTCACATGAAGTAATTTTGTTATTTGTTCAAACAAATTAACAATGTTAATTTGCATATATAGAGCAAAACTGTTTACATCTACTTATTTACATATGTCAACAAAAGGGATTATTTTTTTCTTTTCGTTTCTAACAGCAACAAAATAAATGTATGTATATTACGATGGTAAATTACATGATAAAAGACAATGTAGAATTCTGTGCGGTTTGATGATAAAATAGAGTAATTTCGTACGACGGATAAATTGATTCTACGATACCACAAGTGTCGGAATGTCTGCTCTACTAAAAGGATTTATTTCTAAATTAATCAAATCAATATCCAATATTGGAACATTTTTTATTTAAAAAAAAAACGATTGGCTACGCCCCTTTTCCCTTCTAGTTTCTAGACATGGACCTGGTATATATTTTGATAGTATTGGAACAACTTTAAACTAACTTGGAGCCAAGTCCTTGGTCGATATAGCATTCTCAAAAGAGAAATGTATTTAAATGAAAAAGTTAGAAAATGTAATAATATAATTTGTAATCTATTTGCTCGTAATAAAATTGCACTATGTAATAATTTTCCTTATATAAAATTGAATGATGCTAGTTTTACGATCTTATATGTCTTTTACGAGTTTCCAGATAATAGTTTATCTGAGAATCTGAGGTGGTTTTAAAATTTATATAAAACAAAGGTATATCTATAAGCGCGCGTGGTGGCCAGTATAATAAAATGTAACAACGCGACAATAAAAATATATTACGGTTAGTAGTCGACGAAGAAGAAGTAGCGATAGGTTTATCGATATGGTATGCTGTATGCTGGCGGTGTGGAGTGGATTGGCGGTGAGTTAAGTTACGCCCGTACCCGTGCCCTGTGGCCCCTGCAACGGAAGCAACTCGCTGCTAATCGGCGCCGACCCTAGCTTGATTTACCACTGTATGTTGGCCGCCTGCCGCTGGCTGCTACTACCACCTTCTTCCTCTTGATAACAGTCAACCACGTAAGCTTTTGTACCTCCGCTAAAATTTATTGCAACTTTTTTAATACACAAAAGTCTCATATATTTAACTGGAAGAATATGTATTTTATGTAGGTCGTTCTTAGAAAAAATTAAATAACATAATGTTCTTCAGTTAGTCAGTAAATATGTAACGAGAATCTTATTATTTAATTAAATAATAATTTAGTTTACTGAAGTTGTAAGCAAATAAATGTCGGGATTGTAATCCATTTTTGATTTACATTACTCACACCTTCATTAGGAGTTATAATAATATATTACATACGAGAAATAATTATGAAGGAAAAGATATATGTAAATTACAAAATTATGTCCATATATTATAACTTGGATAAAATCATGAAAGCATACGTGTGGTGCCGAATCGTCTAGCAAGCAAATGCTAAATAAATTTCTGAGAAATATTATTTTTATTTAGTTTTTGATAATTTAATGCCATATGAGCGCCATTTCTGGCACCTCCGCCAAAAATTTTCATTACTTCATATACAAATCTTATTCAATTAAGATTTAACTATGATTTTACATATAAACTATTTGGAAAAAAAATTTTAAAGCTTCTGGTACTTAATGGGAAAATTGGCAATAAAATTCAAACCCGGTACTATCGTTAGTACAGATTAGACCGACAAGAAATTAGCAATATTGTTAGATAATTACAAACATAAACAACTTAGTATTTTTCATATGTTACCAAGTGCATTTTTATTTTCTCTTATTTACATCAACTTTTTTGTTTGTAGAGCAACCTTCTTCCAACAAATTTAAAGTTTCGTTTACTATAATGTTTAACGTTACCTGCAACTTTTATCTTAAAGCTCTTTTATTTTTGTTTTAGGTTAGGTGTTATTTCGGTTTACAAAAAACGAATAACAAACGATGTTCTATTTCGCATTTGACGTTGACAAATGTACTATGAAAATACATCACGAATATATTTTTTCCTTTTGGTTACGATTTTATATTCAATGTATCAAAATGTATTACTTTTAAATTACAATTTCAAAATCACGTGGTCTAACCAGAGATTAATTGTAATTGGAACAGTTTAAACTAGGATTAAAAAGTCGTTATGAGTTTGGAATGAACGTTTATTGATTTTTATTTAAAATCAAATACTCGCTTCATTTATTTTGGTTTTGTATTTTTTAACACTCCAAGCGTACTATACGAGAGCTTCATTTGACCAGTTGTGTACCGTACTATTTTTTAAATCGAAATTTAAATTTAAATCGAATTTCTTTTCTCATATCCTGATTATGAAACTATAAACTCATTTGGATCCTAATATGTAACTATATTTGCGTAGATATGCTCTTTTTATTGTTTTACTATTTGGGGACGCTACCAAAAATTATTTTAATATATATATATATATATATATATATATATATATATATATATATATATATATACGCAGCATATATTGGGCAGCTGAATTTAAACGTGGCCGTAAGAGCTTGGGAGAAGATGAACGTTCGGGACGTCCAAAAACTGCAACTACCGACGAAAACATCGCCAAAGTTCACGAAATGGTGCTAGACGACCGCCGAATTAAAGTGAGAGAGATAGCAGAGGTTATGAACATGTCAAAAGAACGTGTTTGTCACATATTAAATCAACATTTAGACATGAGAAAGCTGTCCGCGCGTTGGGTGCCGCGTTTGCTCACGTTAGACCAAAAACGTGTCTCACACCTCAGCGGTTGCCATGGCGAAAATCCACGAATTACGGTTTGAACTGCTTGACCATCCGCCTTACTCACCAGATCTAGCCCCAAGCGACTTCTTTTTGTTCCCTCATCTAAAAATTGCGCTCGGAGGACAGAGATTTTCGTCAAATGAAGAGGCAATCACCTTCGTGAACAATTATTTTGCAGAGAAAAACGCCGAGTACTATTTGGACGGGTTACAGAGATGGGAGCATCGCTGGGAGAAGTGTGTAGAGTTACAAGGAGACTATGTTGAAAAATAAAAAAATAAAATTCTGAAAAAATGTCTTGTATCTTTGTTAGGTCGGAAACTTTTCAGACCACCCTCGTATATATTCCGAGGATTTCAAAATACATACCCATTGTCTTATCTGTTGAAGGTACCGGTTTTAATCAAATTTATCAAACATATAGAACTACAATGTGACGTTTGCAATTTGATATCTATCCTATGCTAACAGAGTTACAGCTCTAAAATAAACTATATACATATACATACATATATCTCCAGCAAACTGAAAGCGTTTTAGCTTCGACTATGCATCAATGTTTGAATAGAGATATCTGGAGCAAGTTACCGATTAAATTAAATATTTAAAGCATTCTAATTTTTATGTATTTTCATTTTTCAAACTATCCATATAAGTTCTATTACTATTCCGCCTTTAAAGCCATACAATTTGGAAATCTGGTAAACAAATATGCAATTTGGCAATTGCAGCAACTAGATCTCCTGACTTATTTTTTTGTTGTAGTTTTCTCAAGACAAGGGTGTATGGTATAGTAGTAGGTATAGATCTGCAAGATTTACGAGACTATAGGGCGGCAGTTACAGCAAAATATTACCGCAGATGCTGCAAAATATGATTCGGAATGCAGCTGACAGTTTTAAGCAATTCAGATGTAGGCGGTACCCAAGTAGAATTAAATGGTTGCAGGACAATTTATACCCATAAATCATTCATTTCATTTGCGTCTTCCATGAGACCCAACAGTGGGATCTAAACTTTTGATTCAAACGAAATCAAGATGAGTTATATTAAATCACATGCGAATAACTTATAGATTGAAATTATTTTTTATCGAAGTTCACAATTGTATTTTCTTATAAGTAGTAATTAGTATTGAAATCATTAAAAATGTCTAAATCGAGATTTTAACTAAAGTATCCGTTTTGGGTGTTTCTTAATCCATATTTAATATTTTTAACGGATGGGTATAAAATTATGAAATATTTAATATTTTCATTAAATTAAAAAAACTTTTAAATTTTTGACCTATAGTTTAATTGAAGTAGCTTTTGTTTATTTTAAGAAAACTCAGGCGTTATTTTGAAAATATACTAATTTAATAAAGGACCGGCCAAACTATTTTCCACATTTTTTGTTTGAAAGTTTTTTCGAAATAGCTTCTGGTTTACGTGATATGAATGTTTGAACTTTCATGATTTTTTTTATCCATTAAAGTATGCTTCGAAATAAGTAATGATCTATTTTGACCCTTTCAAAATTACATTGTTATGGGGCACACAATGGATCTAATTATATTACTATTTACTGATAAACAAGTTATTATAGTTGTCTATTTTAACAGATATAGCTACTCATATAACAATTATAATGTAGGACACTGCGGATATTATATTTTATATTTCAAATCAATTATCGGAAGGATCGTAATAGTAGTACGCTTATGTTATATTTTAACACATGTGGCAATGAAGTCAAATTAGTAAGGTTATGGCTAATCCACATTTGATGGTAAAGTGACAAGTAATTAACGTAGTACTTAGTCGATTATTAACAGTTAATTAGTGCAGTAACTATGACGAGTACCGCCAGCAGAGCTACGCCAAACGCTATATGTGGTTTTACTGAAACAGAGTTAGTTTGTTGTGAACCCTGTCTCGTCTTACGTATATTGATACCCAAAATGCACTGGTCCTTTATAGTCACGTAATATAAGTTTTGTACAACAAGAACGAAATAGCGTATAAGAAATACAGTCAAGCGTAAAATTGAACCCTGGCGTAGACAAACACAAAAAGATCACAAAAACTTACACAAGATAGTGAAACGTTATTTTACCAATATTATTCGTGTTTTCAAATAAATACGTTTGCAATGGAATGCATTATTAAATTAGAAAACCATGAAACTATTATTATTGTATGCTATTTTAAAGTCACAAAAAAGATAAATAGAAACTCTGAATATTTATATGTATATATATATATATATATATATAGTATATATATATAATATATATATATATATATATATATATATATATATATATATATATATAAATATATATATATATATATATATATATATATATATATATATATATATATATATATATATATACATATATATATACGAGTATATATATATATATATATATATACATATATATACGAGTATATATTATATATATATATATATACATGATAATATGTTATATTATGATATAAATTGAATCACATGTTTGTAATACGTAGTCGATATGGTCAATGATTATTCATGAAATTATGCGGATGATTTAACCATCAAATAGTCGTCAGTACAGTGGAGAACCGACAGGACATGTAAATTTGGCGATAGAAATCGAAATTCCGCTGTCAGCACACTTCATTGCTAAATGGGCCACAGCGCCCTGGTTGTATTATCCTAAAACGTCATGTTTAAACTTACAGCTATATTACGTGACACGAATATTACAAGTTATTGGCGTCAGTCAATGTTTGCCATCGATTTTAGTGATAGAGATCTGTTCAAACGGTATATGGTTGCGGCCGCTTAACGCATCCACATAATTTAACGCATTCATGATAAATTATATTATAGAACTGGAACTGTGAAAATAACGTAGGAATTATATTAGAGAATATCTGAAATGTCTTACTCTGGACTCTTTTATACGTAGTTTATCTGTTTAGATAGGAAGGATACTAGAATACTAATTGAAACATACCAGGATATATAATTATTCATTGTACAATTTTAAATAACATGAAATGTAAAGAATTTAATTCCCTAAATTTTATTTAGTTACTAATAAGAACGTGAGGAGAGTATAGGAGAAAGTTCGAGTAATTTATTATGGAACTACCTTAATATAATTTAAAATTCTTGCATATTAAATTTAATTAGTGTATTTTTGTTATAAATGTTCCAGTTCCTCAATAAATCACTCAAAATTGTACCTATTCACCTCTGAGTTCATACTAGAACCATTTTATGGTACTTGAAACCCTTTTCAAAGTTTTGACGTAAATACAAACTAGTATATCTTAATATGACCCAGTTGTATGTTACTCCTAGCAGTGTAGGTAGAATTAATTGGAAGTTTTTAATATTCTAAAAGGAAACAACCAGATTGATTAAAAAAATTTTAAAGTATCTTTACTTATATTCACTTTAAAATAACAACATGAATCATTTTATTCAATAGAAATTAAAAATGGTTCGATTTAAAAGACATTTTATATATTCTACGTTTTTATACATTTTATATCTAGATATACATAATACCTTTTTGGATTAAGTTTTTTATTCAATTTTATTCAGCTTAATCAACAACTTTGCTGTTTAAACTTTAACCTATACTCAATTACAAGTTATTAATATTTTGTTTCTTTTTCAGATTTACAAAATGTCTATGTCAGAATTCAGAAAGCAGAAGCTCCTATACGTTTTTAACGTATTTTTCGGTAAGTTACCAATTTTTAAATTTACGTTAGAATTTTCTCCTTTAATTATCTCATTCCATAGTAATCAAAAATTTAAATAACTTAAGTAAAACCCTTTCCCGCAGTATGCAAATGATGGGTCTGGGTTTCCCTTTAGTGGTTTCATACTGATGCATTCGAATTTAGAACGATGGTTTTAAATTATTACTTTATTTAATCGGTTAATATGGGATAAAATATTAGAAATCACAAACACATAGCAAAGTTAAATTATTGAAGTTTGATGGGAGTAATTACTCACTTACGTTTTGAAATAAACTTTAAGACAATTTTTCAGAGTTTTGGTATCTGCCCAACTAGAATTCTTATACTACACCCATTAGTGAACACATATTCTAACGCTGAAATGAAATAAATATTCTTTTGAAATAATCTAAAGCCAGAAATATAAAAACTGGCATTAGAATTTATACTTTTATGCTTGAAGTAGAAAGATTATAATCCATATTATTTAGGACAATCATTTTTTTAGTATTAATTTGAATTCGTTACTCAAAATATATCAATATATAAACATAATAAATTTAGATTCATTTTTGAAAGCTTGCAACTCCGGTTTGTATACAGAAATGTAACCAAGCTCTTAAAAAGAACACTCTAACACGGAATGACGCCATATTGTTTAGATATTATCATATATAATTCAATATTAGATTATATTTAAGCTATGAATAACGGTTTTGAAACAATATTTAACGCAAATATTCAATCATATTCGTCATTACATATTTACGCTTATAGTTTACAATTATAAATACATTGAGTATTATTTAAGTATTTTGATATTTCGTGTATAAATGTTTAAGAACCCGCAGTCATAGACTTTCGACGGCGGTTGCTTTGGTGAGTAGGAAGTAATGAAATATCTAGTAAACGCATTCTGAAACCTAACTACGTTCCTGAAAAATAGAACAGTGGTTACCTTGATGTGGTTTCCGTTATATATGTATACCAATTTTGGTTAGTTCAACCTTACGATGTGAGTTACATAAATAAAAGCAATATTTGACATAATATACATTCCAATAAATTATATAGATTATTTTATTTTCCAGTAGTTCCTTGTTATTATTTTAACCACATATACACTGAATTGGAATTTTCTATTTGTTTAAACGTACTTTTTAAAAATTATAAATACTTTTCAATTCGTATTTCGTTGCATAAATTGAATTAACATTTGTACTGTATTTATTATATCAAAAATAAATACAATACAACTACAATAAAGAATAATAAAACCTTTTCTATGATAAATGGTTATACGTCCATTGCATTTTTTTTTCTAACGATATTGCTTCCATTACATATTATTTTTCCTTTACATGGAAAAACCACTATTGATTGTTGAAGCAATGTCATATCCAATATAGTATAACAGATGCATTTAACTATTATGTAGCTTACAAACATGACCATTTCGAATACAATTGGAACCGGGACCTAATTTAAATAGTATACCTACTAATGATACCATTACTGAGACTTAATATATTGTTATACACAAACACGATTGTTACGATCGATTTACACGTTATTTCGTTTGCAAAACACGTTTTTCAGAGCAATTACATTATTTTAGACTAATTTCAGGTGCTCAGAGTTAATTCGAGATAATGGTTATTACTTTATTTTTATAATGCCTTCTCTTAGGTTGCAAACATTTATTTCGACACAGTAAAGTTTAGTAAACAATTAAAACTTTAATTTAGGATTTTCACACATTATTTTGTGTGTTTACTTTTAAGCAGTACAGAATATATAACTAACATAGGTATATTAAAACAAATAAACGCTGATAACACGGAATTATTATTCATCAAATATACATGCGCATTCCACATTCACAAGCCTCTTACGAAAACGTCGATTGTCTTGAAAATAGTTGTATGCTTACGACAAACAAATTTTACTTAGATTAATAAATTGACTAAAATAGTATAAGACCCCTAGACATATGATACCTACGATGCTGGTTACAAAGCTTTGTTTACGTATTCAAACAGTCAATCAGTCAAACAAGTAAAATGGAAATTATATTATATAAATCATACAAATTCCCCAATGTAAGTTAAATTATATTACTACTGGTTCTTAGATTTTAGAGGTTTTAGGAATGTTTGCAAGAAATTTTAATATTTCTAAGGATGCAAGGTTCTGCAATGTGAGCAATGGTGTACTTGTGCGCTTGTGCCATCGACCATCGTTGATCATATATGGGAGTGAATGTTGAGTTTGCCAAACCAAGCATAAAATGCGCATGGCTGCTGTGGAAATGAAAATTTTAAGAGGGATTTGTGGTGTATCTAAGAGAGATAGGAAAAGACATACGTGGATGTATGAGTAGTGCGATATTGTCAATAATGTCGTGCGTCGAATAGGTGAGAGTTAAATGAGGTGGTATGATCATGTTGAAAGAATGTCGAATGAAAGATTGACGAAGAAGATTTACGTGGATGAGATGAATGATGTGATAATGCGGGGTCGTCCTCGGAATAAGTGGATAAATATGATTGAGAATGAATTGTTGTGAGCAAGCGGAATAGAAGAGCGTGTCTGAAGAATTTAATGAATTTGAATGAAGCAAAGGAGTTTTGTAAGGATAGAGTCGAATGGCGAAAGATTGTGAATGGATGTAAAGGGTTTTCTGCCACCCCATTTGATGGAATAGGTATTAAGTTATGTATGTATGCATGTTAGTATGAGTAAATTTACTTTAAAAGTATTGTAAATTGTCACTTATTTTTTAAAATGAAATTTCAATCAAAATGTTAGAGATTTACTTGATGTTGATCGTCTTTAAGATATTAGTTATTAAAATTCGGTTTCCTTGTCATAAATGTATTCTTGTAGTTATAGCTGATTAGCTATTAGAATTTAATTTCAATGTAATTATTTTGCACACTATAAACATATAAAAACAACCGTAAACTTAAATATGTTATGGTAATTTATTTGCATGCAACGTATTAATTTTGACGCACGACGTACATACATATGTGTATACATATATAATCTGTTATTTCGAACATAGTATACAGTGATGACAACTAAACAAATGTCTATTTACATTATATGACACGTCTAACAATACTACGTACTATTATTCAATAGACATTAAATATAATATAGCAACATCGTGGTTCCATACAGGGGATATATCGCTACCTCGTTACCAACCGGTGGAAATTACACATTTGAATTATTTACGTGCAATAATGTTTTGTAGTTTGATATATCCTATATTATTATAAGAATATACTTCGTTCACAATGGTAAGTAATTAATTATTAATAAAGTATTATTTTATACTAAAAATTTAGTAGTTATCGTATAACTTCATAGCAAAAATCTTCTCGGAGAGAACCTATCACAGTGCCATGTCACAGAAGGGTTGAAATACTATCGATCACTTCATTTTCTAATAAGTTCACATTTATAATACATAAATGCTTTGATCAATGCATCAATGTATCCTTTCGAGAAACACCTCAAATACCTCTCAGAAACTTCAGTTCCACACCAGTCAAGCTCCTTTATTAAACTCCATTTGCAACCAAAGAGGAGACAGCCTCCCTTAGGAATTAAAATTTATCGCGTGCATATACCTTATAATATTTAGTTGCATTATTATGGAATGTTGGTACCTAAATTGTATTAAAAGGACATAGATGTCAAGGTCAACAAAAAATCCTTTAGGTACTTTAAATATACACCCAGACCTCAATTTACATCGTTTCCACAATTTAAATATATTTTCAGTTTAAATAGTAAAATTCCACATTTCTATCCTTTTGGGAATATCCTATTTCCGTTAGTTGCCAGCCCAGTTGAGTCATTTCAGTTTGGGTCGCGCTTTTATAGAAAGCATTTCCGACACAAATCGCATGTATTTCCTTTCTCTACTTCAATATAAATACAAACACTCCATAATAATACTAAAAACTGTTCATTTTGCGACAGAAATGCGTGAATAAAGATGTAATCGTTGTTTGAAATATGAATTGAGTTATGAATGCAATGTGGTTTGTTTAAATAGAAGCCAATTAGGAACTTCAGAATTCGTGGTCGACAAGAAAGTTTACGAAGCGAGTATTAGCAGTTATTGTACTTGTAGTAATAATTAGTGTATTTACCAGCGTGAATACAATAAGATTTCATTTCAAACTTTTGATTCGCTTTTATTTTGTCAAAAATCATCTATATAATATATTCATGAATAACGCTAAGTTGCAGAAAAGTTCACCAAATATTGACGAGCTATCAGTTGTTTGACAGTTCGTCAAAGATTCGTATACAATTTTTATCAAAGAATTGACAGTTTGTTAGTGTTCGACGTACTTATTTGCATTCGGGAACTAGATTTTTTTAGAAGCCAACAAATGATCATAAAATACCTTGTTATCTTTAAGCTCATTTCCATTTTCTATAAGAAATCCTATTTACACAATTTCTTTATCGCAAACCATATATATGTATCTTATATTTTGTTTTTCTTTCATTTCAGATGTCAACCAAAGTGGAACAATTGATAGCAAAGATTTTGAACTAGCTATTGAGGTAAGACTACCTACTAACAATTCCTTGTTACAAAATGCAGGAAACGGATTTTACATCTCTAAGAAGACTAGTGATGTAGGATTGAATAAATATATCGCTAGATGTGAATATAAGGATTTTATAAATAAAACTCTCTCGACAATGTAATAGTTGTGAGCCTACTATATATACGATGATCACATTTAATTTCTATAGATATCTTAATAAGTGTAACTTGTGAATCTCTTCGTTAAACACCAATGAATTTTTAACTGAATTATACGTTTATATAAAGTTTTAATATAATATTAACATGACATTTGTATTCCTTTACAAATATACTTAACTTTGTTTAAGATATTATAAAGTAGCTATTTACTTCTCAAAAGATCAAAGATTATTTGCACAAAATTTCACTGCAACAAAATTAGATATGACATTATTAATCGATTCGATAGAAGTAATTGGATTTTCTTACAAAAGAAAGAAAATGAATTTAAGCACAAATGAAATATTTATGACAATATTCGCAGCAGAAAAGCCGAGGTTCACATACATATTAGAAAAGTCTTGCAATATTAATATAATATTGCATTTGTAATCGTCTCTTTCTATTCCAACCGGAACCAATGAGATCTCTTCTTCGGAATGATTAAATCGCATATTTTATCCTCAGTCGCAGTTTCTTCAAATTATATTTAATTTCAAATAGAGATTTATTAATTTTTCGTTTATTTGGTTAAGCTTTTCAGGAATATGTTAATAATACCCAAATATCTATTTAATTTCAGGACGATTACACACCCTGTTCACCCATTGAGGTAATGCGTGAACAATATTTGTTCTTGAGAACTGTTTGTTTTTTTTTGTGTGTCACAAAACAGGAACATACACTGGCGAGTATAACCAAAAGTAATTAGAAATAATTTCAATAATTAACAACTCATTATTTCTAAATTTACAATGGTTATATTCACTCCAATTTTCCCGTATCGCAATTGTTTTTTTTTTCTCATAACCATTTAATGATAGGTTATCTGTAATATACTGAAATTGTCATGAAGCACATGTATATGTCCTATAGGGTATCATACACAGACCTCCATTATAAGTAGATTTTAATATACGGGCATTACAAATTTATATGGACAAACTTTCAGGGTCTAATAACTAAAAATAAATAAAAATGTTTAAAGTATCCAAAAACGTTTTACAAAAATTCAATATAACTCCTCTATGTATGTATAAACTTTTTAAAAATTAATAAAACGTTTACCATTTTCTCGATTCAATATTTGTATGTTCACATTCAGGACACACACTCGTGTAGCGTGTAAACTTACACTGCATACATTCTAAAGGTGAACAATTTTAACAAAAATCCAAATATTTTACTTATTTTAATCTCCTTAATTTACCCGGAAACTAAATCAGTATAATTTCGTAACACCCGAACTTATGTATATAATATAATTTTGTGATATTTATATTAGTTATTAATATTACTAATTTTCAAAAAATCATATAACATAAATATGACAGGTATAGGATGTTTGAATTGATATACGAGTTTTAGATTGCTCTCTTTAGCTCGTCATACAGTAGCGCAAAAGGGCTTAAGTATAAGTATACAGTCGTATGTCTAACATTTTTAAAATCACAAAAGTATTTGTTTTTTAATTTATAATATAGCACATATCTTTTAAACGCTTAACTATTAAGTCATATAAATAAGTATAGTATATCAGTATACTTAAATAGATATTTTATAAATATATGTGCCAATTTGCTCTAGTCTAACATACGTCTATTGCTTTGACTTTTATTTTGTTTGTTTTGATTATTATTTTGTTTGTTTGAAAGCTTTAAAAACTCGACCTACGAGAATCCTCGAATGAGAATCATGGTCAAATGAAGAAAATATATATTTTTAATAGAATAAAAAAATAAAAGAATATACCAGAGATTCAACTATTAAAATGTTCATTTATTAATTTATTATTTATATATATATATATATATATATATATATATATATAGATTCACCTACGTAATTTAACTGATTTTGTACGTGCTGCATAACTTACATTAAAATCATGCAATGCTGGTTGCGAAACTTTAGGTGGCTATAAAGGGACAAGACTTATATTCGAAGGTGTACCAATAAAACTAAAACATAGTGATACTATGTTTATGTTTTCTTTCTCAAATATTGAGAAATATTAATTTTTAAAAACTGCAAAATACAAAGTAAACCTTATATCATTTTGATTTACAAAAAATATATATGAATAACTCGATATAACAACAAATACTTTCCAAAAAGTATCATGTTGTCCGCCAGCTTTAACGGTGCAATGGGCATAAGCTCGTCAAATATTCATAATATACATTATCATTTCTATACGAATTTCTTCATGTATACTAGTGTAAAGAATTTTTTATCAACCTACACGTGATTGTAGAAAAGAAATGTAAAATTACCGAACAGTCTAGTGTTGAATAAGTGACTGATATGGTGCTTTTGTGTGCTTTTTGATAGAAAATATGCAGCATGCGTGGATGGAAACCATCGGAGGAGCAATATAAGAAAACCCACGAGAGCATGATACGCATCTGGGACGGTCTGAGGAAACGAGCCGATGAGAATCAGGACGGACAGGTAAGCCATGCAAACAAACGCGAACGTAAAACCGTTCAACCAGAAAAACATCACGCAAACGAATAAGATTACAGAGGATACGCCATTCTTGCTTACAACAGCCTACGTCCTTTTATGATTTCCCATAACAGAGAAACGATTATTAAATTTTAAACCTAATTAGGGAAACAGAAGTTTGCGGTTTTTCAAATTATAAAATAATTGTTGACAAAAGTAAAATCAATTCCAGAATACCACATAACAAAAAGTATTTCTTTTAAATATTCTTTTAAATATAACAAGCTTCGTCTCCAATCGATTTTCTCTCAATTTTTCGTAATATCTCTTAAATAATATTAGATGCAGTTACGTAAAAGAATAATGAAGTATGTCATCAGTGGTTTGAAATATGTTCCATTTATAAACTTTGCATATATCTATTATTACAATAGCTTTTTGTTAAACGCTAAAATATTTAATTTATATTACACAAACTATATCTACGGTGAGTATCACTAACGCTTATATATTGTTGCTATCGGTTTGAATTTCGGCTCCAATTAAATGCTTCGTTAAACATCGAGTTTAAGTGCAGCTTTTATGGCAAAGAAAACATAAAATTTTATTTTATTTTAATATACTAGAATTACGCGTAAATTATCAGCGTGTTAACTAAAATCGAGTAATAAGAGTTTGTTTTAACTAGGTTTTAATTGGGAGTCATTTATTTGGTTGATGGAACAACTAAAAAACAAATAAAAGATAGGCACAGAATTATAAAAATATTTTGCATACTTACTCAAAAAATAGAATTTACATAATACATTTTGAAAGTTTCATTTGTCGTTTGCTTTACGACATACTGGCTTATAACAAAAACACGTAAAGTGAGATTGCGTATGTATAAGATTTGAAGTTCTTTTTACATATTCTTTTTAAGGCAAAAAATATACTATGTAAAAGCAACAATAGACTATAAAATGCAAGAAATACTGAGTGACAAAATAAATATTGATATTGACTTGAAAATATCGGTACACATGAATACAGAATAACAAAATCTAACTTCAAACCATATTATGCATATTATGAAAATTCCAGAAAGACTAATGCTGAGAATATGATATTTGATTCCTTTCTAAGTTTCTTAAGTTGTATAACAATAGCCATATGGCTATATAGAATGCAAATATGTGGAATGAAACTAATAATTCTATCTATGTATGGTTTAAATCTGAATACAGTTGCCGGAATTCCCAGAAACAGCTATACATTTCATTGTAGCTATGCGAAATGCGATCCTTCCGTTGTCTACCCATTGTAATCAATATTCAGGATATTTCATAGTTCGGGCAGCCAAAAAATGAACCAGAATGCTGTATTTATATTATAATGATATGCGACGTAATAATTATACCCCTCGGCATACTTTATTCACGCTATAATTATTGTGAAAGTATTACGTCGTATATTGATTTGGCACATATAGATTTTTATTTTTCAGTTTTCTATAATAATTCATGAATACTGATCAAAGTAGGCGGCCGGACATCAAAAATTGCATACTGTATATTTTATTATTGCATAGATTTATTATTAAAACATTTCCTCGCAAAAGAAATATCTTGTACTAAAACCTAATTCGATAATTTGACTACCATTTTACTTTTATGGAACAAAGGACGTTTAAAGGATATTAATATTTTCTATTCGATATTAGGTGAGCGTAGAAGAATGGTGTTCAATGTGGGATGACTATTCAAAGAATCCCGATAAGGCCCTGGAATGGCAGACACAATACATGGTATTCATGTTCCATTTGGAAGATGCAAGTGGTGATGGTTCCATAGATGTAGACGAATTCACAAGTGTTTGCAGTTGCTATGGTTTAGAGAAAACCGAATGTATCCAAGCATTCCACAAAATGTCTAAGGTGAGTCTTCCAATTCAGTTCGTTTTGCGTACGTAAATATTTGTAGCAAGAAGCTCGCTAAAGCTTATTTTATTTTAACTAAAATGCATTAACTTTTCCATCAACACTTAAATTAGAACTTAAGTCACTGACGTTATTTAAACTATTTTCTGTACCTGTGTTACTGCAAATAAATGCTTCTTCAGAAGTAGCAGTTTTGTCGCATATTTATTTTCCTAATTACTTTTACTTGTTTGGTATAAACATTGAATTTGTTGATATATTTAATTAAAATATTAAAACGATCTTCTTTCTATTTTTTGCAGGGCACTAATGAGGTAACCTATGATCAATTTACTGTGCTGTGGAAAGAGTTCTTCACTTCAGAAAACCGAGCCGATGCTGGCAATTACATATTTGGCAAAACAAACTTTTAACCACACATAGTAATCCCATTATAATAAAATTACAAACAGAAAACAGAATCGCAAGATTTTATAATAATATCAATAAATAAATCGATATAGATGTAAACGATTCATTGCTCATTTGTTGTTTAATTCATATTTAAGCTTTATTATATTATAAATTATAATATGATACATGTACCAGTTTGATTATAAATATTATCTAACAGTTAAAGAGTTTCGTTATTGTTCACATTCTTGGTAAAGGCTACGAAATATAATTAGATTGTTAAGTATTTTTATTGTTGTTAATGATGTTTTATATACTTGCAAGTAACCTATCATAAAAATAGTGTTTCAGAGTTCTGACCAATATTGATATTGTATAATCATATCGGACCTACTATTTACAATTTTCAATATTACCTATAACATATCATGAAATATCATTTTTCGTAGAATATGTTACCAAATATACTAATTAAATATAATTTTTTTGCTATTTAAACACTATTATGTTAGAAAATTGTACACTTTTCGTAGCAGCAATGTTTAAATATTGTACTATGTAAACTTGAATTAAATGTGTTCTGCCTGTATTATATTGTTTTATTTCAATAAAATATCCAATTTCCTTATTAAAACAATCGTGTTTTATTCAAACTTGAAAATGTCCTAAATTACCAATTCAAATAGTATAACTGTTTTATGGTGTATGTATGTATCAGTAATCATTCGCGTCCAAGCAATTCTGAAAAACATAATCGAAATCAGATTCGAATTTTGCTGCAGTTAGGACCTCATAATTAGGATAGGTCTACATTTGTTGCAAATGTTTTATTTCGAATATTAAAATAAATTACAAATTAAGTAATCATTCAAAATTGTTACAAAATACAGTAACACTCCCAAATTAAATATTGCATATAAACAATAAAATAACAGTTTGCAAATAATACTCTTAAAAGGTAGTTAAATATTTTTAATAATAATAACACAACAATCTGAAAATGTGTATCAGGATCGCGAGAGTATAAACATTTAAATTCCTAATACGTTTGATGCCTTTTCCAGCTCCTTTGTTGGCAGTAGTTACCATTAATTAGTAAAAAATTGAAAAACCCCAATTTTTTCACTGAGCGTCTCTAATTTTTGCTTGGGTGAGTATCTAGTGCGAAACCGCGGGAGAGCTCTGTGGCGCTGCTGGTTCACGCAGAATTAATTAAAAACGACTTTTATAAAAACCGAAAATACACCAAAACTACAAGCCTTGCCGTTTTTTGGACCAAAAAATAATAATCTCTCCGATTCGCCATTTTAGCGTCTCTAATTTTTGCTTGGGTGAGTATGTTGCCAGATATCCCATAGAATCGTCCCGAAATACTTTTTCAAATGATCATGTGAAGTAGTTAACATTTAAGTTATAAACTATTCTAAAATATCAATTTACTTTTGTAAAATTTTAGTCGAAAATAATGTAAAAGTACTTTAAAAAAATTACGCTAATTAGAATTTTTAGGTTATATATAACCTCAAAATTTTAATTAAAATTTCACACCTTTGAATAATTTTTATGAAAATTTTGACCAAATTTTAAAAATAAATTGAAATTTTTAGGTTATATATAACCTCAAAATTTTAATTAAAATTTCACACCTTTGAATAATTTTAATGAAAATTTTGACCAAATTTTAAAAATAAATTGAAATTTTTAGGTTATATATAACCTCAAAATTTTAATTAAAATTTCACACCTTTGAATAATTTTTATGAAAATTTTGACCAAATTTTAAAAATAAATTGAAATTTTTAGGTTATATATAACCTCAAAATTTTAATTAAAATTTCACATCTTTGAATAATTTTTATGAAAATTTTGACCAAATTTTAAAAATAAACTGAAATTTTTAGGTTATATATAACCTCAAAATTTTAATTAAAATTTCACACCTTTGAATAATTTTCATGAAAATTTTGACCAATTTTTAAAAATAAATTGAAATTTTTAGGTTATATATAACCTCAAAATTTTAATTAAAATTTCACACCTTTGAATAATTTTTTATGAAAATTTTGACCAAATTTTAAAAAATAAATTGAAATTTTTAGGTTATATATAACCTCAAAATTTTAATTAAAATTTCACACCTTTGAATAATTTTTATGAAAATTTTGACCAAATTTTAAAAATAAATTGAAATTTTTAGATTATATATAACCTCAAAATTTTAATTAAAATTTCACACCTTTGAATAATTTTTATGAAAATTTTGACCAAATTTTAAAAATAAATTGAAATTTTTAGGTTATATATAACCTCAAAATTTTAATTAAAATTTCACATCTTTGAATATTTTTTATGAAAATTTTGAGCAAATTTTAAAAATAAATTGAAATTTTTAGGTTATATATAACCTCAAAATTTTAATTAAAATTTCACACCTTTGAATAATTTTTATGAAAATTTTGACCAAATTTTAAAAATAAATTGAAATTTTTAGGTTATATATAACCTCAAAATTTTAATTAAAATTTCACACCTTTGAATAATTTTTATGAAAATTTTGACCAAATTTTAAAAATAAATTGAAATTTTTAGGTTATATATAACCTCAAAATTTTAATTAAAATTTCACACCTTTGAATAATTTTTATGAAAATTTTGACCAAATTTTAAAAATAAATTGAAATTTTTAGGTTATATATAACCTCAAAATTTTATTAAAATTTCACACCTTTGAATAATTTTTATGAAAATTTTGACCAAATTTTAAAATAAATTGAAATTTTTAGTTATATATAACCTCAAAATTTTAATTAAAATTTCACACCTTTGAATAATTTTTATGAAAATTTTGACCAAATTTTAAAAATAAATTGAAATTTTTAGGTTATATATAACCTCAAAATTTTAATTAAAATTTCACACCTTTGAATAATTTTTATGAAAATTTGACCAAATTTTAAAAATAAATTGAAATTTTTAGGTTATATATAACCTCAAAATTTTAATTAAAATTTCACACCTTTGAATAATTTTTATGAAAATTTTGACCAAATTTTAAAAATAAATGGAAATTTTTAGGTTATATATAACCTCAAAATTTTAATTAAAATTTCACACCTTTGAATAATTTTTATGAAAATTTTGACCAAATTTTAAAAATAAATTGAAATTTTTAGGTTATATATAACCTCAAAATTTTAATTAAAATTTCACACCTTTGAATAATTTTTATGAAAATTTTGACCAAATTTTAAAAAAAGTTTTAAAATAAATTGAAATTTTAGGTTATATATAACCTCAAAATTTTAATTAAAATTTCACACCTTTGAATAATTTTTATGAAAATTTTGACCAAATTTTAAAAATAAATTGAAATTTTTAGGTTATATATAACCTCAAAATTTTAATTAAAATTTCACACCTTTGAATAATTTTTATGAAAATTTTGACCAAATTTTTAAAAATAAATTGAAATTTTTAGGTTATATATAACCTCAAAATTTTAATTAAAAGTTCACACCTTTGAATAATTTTTATGAAAATTTTGACCAAATTTTAAAAAAAGTTTTAAAAATAAATTGAAATTTTTAGGTTATATATAACCTCAAAATTTTAATTAAAATTTCACACCTTTTAAAAGTTTTTACCAACATTTTGACCAAATTTTAACAAAAACTGAAAAAATTTGATTAAAAATTTTGAGGTTATAAAAATCCAAAATTCCAATTAGTATAAAGAAAAATGTACCTACCTTTGTGTATTATGGAAATGAAAACATCTGAAAATAAAAATACCTAGAGGAAAAAGGATTTTTATACAGAACAAAAACTCATGCTATATTTAGATTCATACATTTATTTAATAAATTAATTCATGTTACAGTTTCATTAAAAATTAGGTATATACTTACATTAATTGATAATTCTAATAACTGTATGTAAAATGTAAATGTGTTATAACAATGATTCAATTTGTTTGGGAACATTTAAGGGTAGCTACTTGCGCTGGCATTAAAAAATTCTCTGACCTATTTCACGAGAGTGGTTGATGTTGGTAAGGGTTGTGTTGGGTTGTTGGTTCATCTGTTGTAACGTATATGTAGCAAAACGACGACCGACCGGCTGCAGGCATATTCCGTTGCTGTAACAAAAAAGAAAAATATTTACTCATCCATCATAATTCACTATAGTTTAAATAAAACTAGCATAAATATTTGAAATAATTTTCTTTAATTATTATATTTTTCAACTTTTCTTAACTGTAAAACTACCGAAGGTTTGTAATATATATGCTACTTGATACAAGAATTATTATGGAGTTTGTTAATTAGGACGCCAGGCTTTTCTCTTGCAGTTCATAACTATAGAGGCAGCTGACACATCTTTACTCCCATCCCATACGTGGGAGTGTTTGGAATTATTATTTCTATGGGTTTAATTCATTTCTGAGTGAACTACGGAAGATTTACTTTTGATTTAAATAAACAAAGTACAATGGCGATATAATTTAAATATATACATACATACATACATACTTACTTAATGCCTATTCCCAACATATGGGGTGGCAGAAAACCCTTTACATTCACATCTTGACAATCTTTCGCCATTCAATTCTATCCTTACACATTTCTTTCGCTTCATACATGCTCTTCTATTTCGCTTGCTCACAACTTTCCTTTCGCGCAACTCATTCTCAATCATATTCATCCACTTATTCCGAGGACGACCCCGCATTCTCACACCATTCATCTCGCCCACGTAAATATTTTTTTTGTTAATCTTTCATTCGACATTCTTTCAACATGACCATACCACCTCATTTGACTCTCACCTATTCTACGTACGACATTTTTGACAATATCGCACTGCTCGTACACCCACGTATTCCTCTTTCTGTCTCTCTTAAATATACTCAAATGCTTTTTATGCTTGGTTTGCCAAACCCAACATTCACTTCTATACATCAACGATGGCACAAGTACACCATTGTATGTACACGTATAACCTTGCATCCTTAGAAATGTTAAAATTTCTTGCAAACATACCTAAAGCCCCTAATATATGTTCCAATAAAATACAAGTGATTGATAATCTCTTGCTGATGGCACATCAATCACAATCTGGTACATTCTAAAACAGCACTTGAATTCAAATCACATTTTCATTAAACATACATGCACACTATTATCAATGAATACAACAAGAGTTATTAATTTACAAGAATAAAACGTGATTCTAATAAAATCGTGTACATAATAAATGGCATAACAAATATAATTAAGTGTTATATAAAACTATAAAAATGAATGCTTAGTTGAAATTTGATCTTTTTTATCTGATTATATAATTTGATTGTCTATCAACTATAACAAAGAGATAAATATAATAAATGCTCATAAAAACCGTAATTGGAGATGCAATTGTTCCAGTACGTGACATATAATAAATAGTTGTAATATAGAGAAGGTCAGAAGGACAAGGAGAGTTTAGATACTGGGGATAGAATGATCCATTGCACCTTTGAGTAGAGAGTTGGTCATACTAAAAGAAAATAACCAAATCAAATCTAAATATACACCATAAGTTAGATTTAGTCCTTACTTTCTAATTATATGATCATAAATGAACGTTGGTATAACAGTAATCGTGATACTTTGTCCACCTCCTTCGATAATTCGATATTTCTTTGTCCTTCAACTCGACGACATTCTGTCCATTAGATTATGGTTTGTGAGGACTCCATTCTTGGCAGCGGAAGAATCCCTGATGAGCCCAACAATATAACCGTTTTTGAATTGAAAACCAACGGAATCCGTGTGGTCTGTATGCATGGTGATTGTACGTTCGAATGGCCTATATGGGCCTATATAATAATTAATCGTTTTAATGTGTACGATCATTCAATTTACATACATAATTAAAAATGCGTTCTATTACATTTAGCACTTTCCGAATATGATTCATAAAAGATAAATAACTTACCTATCTCTGACCACAACAGAAATTCCATTCCATGGACTCTTTTTGAATAAATCATGAACTTGATCCATTGAGTAACCAGCAACCGAAATATCGTTGACACCATCGTTTGGTATAAAAATGAACTACAACTATGCGCTAAGTGTCCCCCCTATTAGATTATGTCTGTATATGCTACGTCTGTGCTTTCGGTTATATCCTGAATAAACTTTAGATATGTACATCAAAAAAATAATCATTTTACGTAGACTTTTTTGGTATAAAAATTATGCATGTTAGGATCTACCCTTTTTTAGAGCACAATGTCTCCTGATTTGATTTAACATGGGAACAGACCAGCATCCTTGAAATCATGGCAATGTGAGATGAATTTCTGTTAATCCGAGAATGTTACAGACATTTTAGTCTGTGATACGACGAATTAAAAAGCAACCAGGAAAACATTTATGTATATTTATTAATCTATCTTAAACTCTTTCTTTATCCAATCTAATTCATTTACATTTTTAATCGATTTTCGATTTACTTTTAACATTTTATGATTCTTCATTTTTGCAGATCTCTTTCTATCTGGAGTGAATGTTCGATGGACATAGGGAGTCCAAATATTTTTATTTTGTATTTCAAAGTGTTCACTATGATTTGTTGAGGAACAATCAAATCTTGGCAATGTTTTTAATGTGTCAACAACAATAACTGGACGAGCGGAAAAGATTTTATAGATAATATTCGGAGGAAAGACCACGCCACTTAGTTTAAATTTAAGAACTACATTATTGACACGGTCAAACATTGCAGCTTCTCTGGGATTGGCTCTTTTTATAACAGATATTGGATCTAACTGTGCATACTGACGTAATAATTTCTTGATACGTTGAAATTGTTTCCGAAAGTTATACCGAATCCAACAACTTTGAATTTTCTTAACTGCTTCCATACGTATTTCGTATTCAAGTTGTAGCTGAGACAGATATTTCAAATGATCGATTACTGTAGTTTTATTTATAAATGATGAACTTTTTAATGTATTTCGACTTCGTTTTTGAATCTTTCCTTGGTTTGTATTCTGAGAACCAATAAAGTCCGAAGAATCTAAATATACGGTATGGTCGTCATATAAAACCGAAAACACATCTTCGCTTTCCTTATGTTTAGTTTTTTCATGAAAAATTCTATCCATTTTGTGGATTAGCTTAAATGGTTGACGTTGACAGTTTCCAGTAAAACACGTGGATAAAATATAATCAAGTCAGTAGAAAATAAGAAAACAAATTAGATGAGAAACAGTTGACAATTTCAAATTAAAATATTCGTCATTCAAAAGATGATTCTTAAAAAAAAACTTTAAATTTGATTTACTAAATTTTCTATTTGTATATACATACAACAAACTTTGTTACTCAAGTTTTATTCACTCAATTAAAACAATACATATTATTTTTTAAATTTAGATGAGAACATTTTGTTAGATTATTTCATGCTATGAAATATTTATAATATAGTTTAAAAACGCTAAGGTACAAATATATTTGTAGTTTTTGTTTGTTTTTTATTTTTACTTAAAACAAACGAAAAAAATATAAAATACTTAAATGTAGTTTAAAAATCATAATATATGATAAATAAATAAATAACGAAACTACATTTCGTTATATTTACAAAAAAAGAAAGAAAAACAAGTTATAGAGAAACTAGCAGCGATTAAATAATTGTTTTGTTTGTTTTACTTTTTCAAAAGCATTTGCATTAGATTACTTCTCATTGTATTTACAAGTTTTTCCAGTTCTTCAACTCTGACTTTCAATTTGAGATTTTTGGCATCCAAAACGTCTGCTTCTGCTTCCAAATCATTTTCTTTTAACTTCCGGTTTAGCCGAGACCGTCGGGACGCTTCGTTGTTTTTGTCCCGAAGCTCACGGTACTTGGACACCTCAGTGTCTGCATTACTCTCGGACGAAACGGAAACAGGACGCTTGGGTGGACGTCCTCTTCGGACTGGTTTCACTGGTTCTACCATGGACATGTTGCTGAGTTCGGAGTCACAAGATTCCCTTTTCAATGGTGCAGATAAAATGAATGAGAAGTCAACTGTTTTTAACGAGGTTCGTTTTGCTGCTGGTTTTTGGATTTTGACATTTCGTTTCTTCCACGGGGGTTCGTAGTCTTCGTCATCACTGATTTCACTGGTAGAGTACGAGGGATCATTGTTATTATTATCACCATTGCTGGTTGATGTACTTAGCGACTGATCCGCATCATCCAGAGAGATGATGGCATCTGGTTGAAGCTCTTCTACCATTAAATCAGCCTAGAATAAGAATACTATTAATAGTTATAAAATCAAATTGAGGATAATAAGAGTTGCGCATTAAAACGATGCAACTAATGAATTAAATAATAAATCACATTCCAGTTTTGGAGCGGAAATAAAAGTTTAGATAGAAAAAATAAAATATATTCTGCAACAAAGTATAAACTTCTAATCATTTAGGCTATTATGCAATAAAAATTGCATTAAAGAATAAAAAAAAATTAATATGCAAGATAACTTACATGGTTGATGAAATTAACCAAATTAAACCCTATGTCTAATTCCAACGCTGTGTTGATCACATCGGGTGTGCTGATGATTGGAGAAGTTGTTTTCTCCATCCACAGGTTAGTGAAATCCAGTCGCAACTGTTTTTTACTTTTCGCAGTTTTTTGAGTGTTCTGTTGATAACTGTTGATATTGTCAGGTTGCATCGCCTCGGTGGGAATTGGGAACTGGGCTCCGAAAGCCATATTGGTGTTGCCTGGAGTAATTGTAAATACTTCTTCGGTGTTTTCGTGACTCGGGAGACCGGTGCTTGTTGGATTATGCATAGTGTTCTCTATAAACGACACACTTGGTTGTTCTTTAAACTCACTAATAGTATTGCAAAAATGTTCAGAATACTCTGTTGTTGATGTTGTAAATACAGAATGATTTAGATTATAGCTATCCATTAACGTAAATTTGTTTGTAGTTTTTAAAACATCTTCGCCACCACCATTATCATTTATAAAAATATTATTAGAATATTTATGATCTTCGTCATTATCAAAGATTATAGTATCATTGCCATATGCTGGCTGGCTATCCATTACACTGAACTTATTTGATTGAATATCGATGCCAGTTGTAAAAACACCTGGACTTTCGTTTTGTGGGGTGACATTCAACAAACTGTAGCAATCATCATTTTTATTATCGATTGTTGTTGGGATCGTGAACAGGAACTCGTCTAGTTCTGCATTAAAACATAAAGAGAAGTTCAATAACAAAGATTTAATAATAACATTTTCGTTAATCGTACCAACGATGGGAGTGTTGAGTTCATCGGTTACGCTTGTTGAAGACATAATTGGAATTTTCGGTGTACGATGACACCATTCCGTTAAGTCTTGAAAGTTTTCCAAGTCGGTTGTTAAGCCGGGACTTGTAGTCGGAGACAATTTTTCGCTTTTTACACAATTCGCTGAGGCGCTTAACTCGCGTTTCACCACTAGCTGAGTAGGTGTTAATAACGCATCCTCGTTTTGTCGGGAATAAATTGTAGGAATCGGTGATTCCTGCTTGACCACCGGATACTGCTGGTCTGTGTACGACATTTGAGACTGTGGAACCAAATAAAATATTAGCCAACTACCGCAAGTTCATATACTGAATAAAATATCCGAGTCGAGACATTTAGTTCTTCAATACACATATAATTGGATTCAGATATGAATATTTTAGTAATTATATTTTTTTCTTATCTTGTAGATAAGTGGCGGCGTCAAAAATAAGTTCTCCCGCCTTTTACGCACGTAAGTTAGAAAAGACTAGCATCTATTTTTATGAAATAATGAATATCTTGCAGATTTTTATCGGCATATATTTAAAATATATATGCCAACTATTGCATATTCAAAACAGTTAACATTTGTAGAAACAAATAAAAAATTAATATTGTTAAATCAACAATTTTATAGATAAAAAATAACTTTTTTTTAGAATTAAATCGTATTGGAAATTTTACCCTTTGCGTCTCCATTTTCATGTTTGATGCAGTCGTAATATCGTGTGGGTTTACGCAATATTTTGGTTCCAATGCCCACAAGTCGGAAATCTGATCGGTCGGTGTGATCGAAGGTGCCGAATTTCTTTTCACGCCATGATGCGGAATTAACTCGTTCGGTAGAAGCTTCCATTTTTCACAACTCTAATCAAATATAAAGCAGACATTGTTAAGTATTGAGTCAAAAAATCAGATGGGGTAAACCATATTACTTTTAGTTGGTTGATTGGTTTACTAGAAATGTTGACTTTTACAACTGCCAAGCGCGGATAAGCTGAGGTCCAACAGATCTCAACCTAGAATCAAGACATTGTCAACTTAGTCAAATATATCATTTCTATATCAATGCTCAACCAAATGAGTTCATTCATAACCAGAAATAAAAAATATATATTACACTCAAATAAAATTTCATACGGATGTATGGATTTTTTTAAAATGCGATTATAGTTTTCCCAACCCAGCAAACATGCATGTGTATTGTGTATGTTCTATATATACACGGATATATTGTATTCTGAGAACAAAGGCGCACACATATATAAGTTTTTATATATTGTACATATAAGCTATGTTGTTTGGGTTGTGTTTGCCGGGAAGAATTTAAATAAATATTTAAATTTATACAAATATTAATTTAATTAAGATAATTTGAAAACTAATAAAATCGACTAATTTTGGACTAAGAAAAAAAATATTCAAATAGTATAGAACGAAACTGGCTATTTTCAGTTTGGAAAATCCAAAATTCGAAAGAAAAGAAGCTAAAAAAAAATTATGATAATGCATCGAAATATTTTATATTAAAATAAACCCATGAATAATAAGATCATTTTTAGAATTCTGAATTCCGTAGCCTCCAATATATTAGCGGGACTTTCCTGATAGTTAAATCAGGAAAGTCCCGCTAATACATTAAAATTATTATCAAACAAAAAAAAATACATTGTAGTTGTTTGATGAAAATTAATGAAAAAAAATTAAAATAATAATCAGGAATAAGAATGCATAAATTGATCCCCCCCTTAGACCAAAACAGTTAACCAGTACACGTCATCCAACAGACTTGTATGAACATGTTCGCGTAGGTTCCACTGACGTCAGAGGTTGGGGAATTCCCATAATCGATATCAGTAACAAAAGCACATTCAGCTATTTGTACATGATAAAATAATTTAGTAACTATGTACCTATATAGATCACATTTAAGAAGCTCAACAAAATAATCTATATATATAAATTTAAAATACATAACGAACATTTCCAAGAAATAATTTTGCTATAATTATCTAGTCACCTTGAAAGCACAAAAAAAAAATGGTTTTCAATAGAGGTTCTTTGAGGTACTAATAAATGAATATTCATTCAATACACAAATGAAAAGATAAACAAAATTGTATATTAATGTCAACTTACTTGTGACGCTGTTTTTTGAGCTCTGCTAAAAGACCGAAAAATAAAAATTCACAAATACAACACAGCACTATTCAAGTGCTGCGATTACAGCTAACGTGAGCTCAACAATCAGAGAATATAAACTCACAAATCTATAATCGAATAAAAAACAAAATGCACTGAAACCCGCGTATGTATAACGCAATAAATAAAATTGTTGTGAAATTCCAAATTCGAATCACGAACAGATTGTCGACTGTTCACATCCACAAACAGAGTTAATCTCCTAAAAAATACTCCTCCGCATGATATATATAGGTACGGTATAGTTATCTCTCTCTATGTCTCTCATTGGCTGCGAATGATGTCATATAAGGAATATGAACCAATAACAGATGCTTACAACTTAGTCATGGGATCCACAACCAATTTATGACGTTGCATTTCTTAAATTAACATACTACACTAGCGAAAATTTCAATTTGATTTATTATTTGTTTTAAAAAATGTATAAATTCTAATATAAAAATTATTTATAATAGAAGATTAACTTACTTTCCATAGCAGTTACACTTGCACATCATTATTGTTTTTCTTTTAAATAATGTTGTCATAACAAATAAATTACTACAAATAACTGTATTATTAAAATACTTTTTAACAAAAATGTTTGCTAGCAGCTTCTGCTGCATAGTAAAAATCAAATTGTTTTTATTTGCCTATTTTTTTAAAAGAAAACTTGTATTTACAAAGTTTTTAAATATTAGCACTTTTTTTAATTTCAATCAAAAATTATTAACAAGTTATGTTTTAATACAATAATTTTATTAAATCCTGTTATATATTTAGACGACTTCACGTCGCAGTTTTACATGTTCAACTACAGCAGGATTCCCGTAGCGCTAAATAGCCGGTGCCCATCAGAATGATGCAACTATCTTGAAAATCACACGTATGTAGCTTCACGAACAGGATCAATGAATGTCTGAAAATTTGTTTTTCATTATTAACTACCACCAAAATAATACACATTAATATATGTATATAATTAAAAGGCAATTTTGTCATTTTTAAATTTATTTATATAGCCATCGTCTGATTACAATATAAATAAGAATATCTAATTCGTTGAAAAATAACTTTCATATCTTTGAATACTCACTTTCTAAACATTTTTATCTTACGTTTCTTCAGTAATAAAAAAATATATATTTTCTTGATGTTTTAACTGCAGGTCCCATTATTATTTATAAAATAATGATATTCGTTCCACACAATAATGTATTTAAAAACAACACAAGGATTCTTAATTAAGTTATTAGAAAATGTATTCCAGGTAGTAAAATATCAAACTGCTTGGTTAAAATATATATACAGCAAATATTATCACCGGGTACTGAGATATATAAATATATATATATATATATATATATATATATATATATATATATATATATATATATATATATATATATATATATATATTATTTATATATATATATATATATATATATATATATATATATATATATATATTTTATATATATATATATATATATATATATATATATATATATATATATATATATATATATTATATATATATAATTTAGTTCGCTATATATAATTGTATATATATTTTTTTATATATATATATATATTATATATATATATATATATATATATATATATATATATATATATAATTTAGTTCGCTATATATAACTGTAGCGCGCTTGTTAAAACATGTTGAATAGCTTGCGGTAATAAACTCATGCGTCATACACAGCAGACAGCATCATGAGTCTTGAACGTGTTATCGTTTCAAAAGTAAACATTGTGAGAACAATTTAGGTGGAAGTATAAAAGAATCACTGTTGTCAATTTGAAATTATAACTAATTTCGTATTACTTTTGAATTGTCATATCTCGTATAGAATGAATGTATGATTATAACTTTGTGTCAGGTAATAATCGATAAGATCACTTCAAATATTCAAAGTGATATTTATTAGTACTTGGAAAAATTTACGTAATTTCATATCTATTGCAAAGATATTGATAAAAATATTGCAAATAGATATTGTTCAACTATTATCAAATGAAAAACAATGTTGTTTATGAAAATATGTGACATAAATA
Organism: Nebria ingens riversi; assembly: GCA_018344505.1. Classification (NCBI taxonomy): domain Eukaryota; kingdom Metazoa; phylum Arthropoda; class Insecta; order Coleoptera; family Carabidae; genus Nebria; species Nebria ingens. The sequence continues at coordinate 191,195 of JADQWA010000085.1, read as the reverse complement.
TAAAATTATTCATAATAATTTAACCAACTAATTGTTTCTTTATTCATTTGTCGAAAAAGTACAACTTACGTGTGAATACAGATAAAAAAGTATTCACGTTTGTAACATTATTTAATTTAATTCTTTGTATATAAAATTAGGATGAAAAATAAAAACATGATAAGAAATAAACAACAGTCACAAATGACAGATGATGAAGAATGGTACACAAAAACGTATCAAATTATTATTACTGAGCTGTTAGAATAAAATATTTTATCACATATTATATTTTGAATCTATTCTCAAGTAAATAGTAAACATGATTTGATACATAAGTGTGTATGTACAGGTTAGACTACATTATTATAATTTATGTCATGTTTACATAAAAATTTTCTAAAAATATTTAATAAAGAAATCACTGCATTAAAAATGACTTCAATTTAGAATATTAAGTTACTATTGTTTGTATAATATTCCATATTATTTTGTTCAAGTTTCTTATCGTACTCTTCACAGAAACTTACACGATCATATTATTTGATTAACCGCTTTTACTATAAAAATACCTACATCCAAACAGATTATCAAATCGGATGTTACGCTTTAGTTGTAAGAATACATCAGTCATAAGGCGAAGTTTTTCTCTGATATTCAATTTAATATTTAGCAAATTGAAAGTTTTTGTCTAATAAAATCCATCAATAATGAATAAAAACAGCTTTTGATATTTCTTACAAAGTATATCAGCATATGTAACATATATGGAGAAATTACTGTAATTTTTAATAATGTAATTCTAGTGTATGCATCTTTTGAAGCAATGGTGAGACATTTTCTTCTTTTATGTAAAATATCAGAGGTGTAAATCATGGGTTTGCTCAAATAAATATGTAATTCACATATTTTACGAAATAGCACCAAGTTAATAATTTTGACGTAATTAAAAAAACATCAATAGATAAAGGCTGGTTTATATAAGCATTTAAAAAACAAGATATTTGATATAAAAATAAGTTGTGATAGTACGTATCAGATACAATAAAGAATCGTTGATCATATAATAAAATTTAGATATTTTTTATTTACAAGTTGCATAACATGAGATTATGTATACTATTTATCTCCTATTTGTTTTAGGAAGATGCATAAACTAGTCATAATGATACTACTCTATAGCGCTATTAACTCTATAACTTTAAGATAAATATACAATTTTGTATGTGCTTAGTGTGTTATAGAATAAGTATATAAGATATATAATAGTACCATTGAATGGCGCTATAAGATCTAAAACCATGAACAAAATATATAACTTTACATGTATCTATAGCTTATAGTGTTATAGAATTTCTATATAGATACAACTCTATAATTTTGAGAAGAATATACAATTTTGCATGTGTCTATAGCCTAGTGTTATTGACTTTCCATAAGATACAGAATAGCACCATTAATGTAATTAATTTTATATATGTTACTCTATAAGCGGTATATGTTTTATAAACTTGAAAAGAATATACAATTTTGTATGTAGCTTCTACTATGATAGAATTTCTGTACAAAATACTGGAATAGCACCATAAGTCGAATAAATAATGCAACATACTTTTGAAATGATATATATATATATATATATATATATATATATATATATATATATATATATATATATATATACATATATATATATATAATATATATATATATATATATATATATATATTTATTGCAGTTTATAATGTATATGTAGATAATTTGCCGTGCACTGCATTACAATTCTAATACGCATATTCGCAGTAGATATCTTAGTAATTATGACTTACGTAAGTAAATTTTATGAAGTAGATCTATTGGTGCTTGTTCTTAACTAAATAATAATTACAATGATTATGTGAATTAACACGTGCACTGAGACTTACTGGCACAAATAAACAAATCAAAATGACTTATTTGTGCTAATCATTGCTGGGTTTACTTAATTATACTTATAATCATCGCATTTATTATTTAGTTAAGACAAGGCATAGGTAACTCAAACTCTGTCTGGTGGTCGGTTCTAGTTTATTATTCTACTAATCGAAATAATTATGATCGTGTGAGTTTTAACGAAGTGTACTTTACTTATTTGATGTAATGTTGGTAAGAGCATTTGGAATGTATTTTGGAATATTGGTGATGGTGCTTACCAAAATATTCATCATTATTTTATATTCGGCTATTTGAGATCTGTTTCTCAGTAAATTTGTATATATTTAATCTTTGTTTTATTAATTTATATATAGATATAATCTAATTACACTAAACACCATATGTTAAAACTTGAATTCGCCTAATAATTTTTTTAAATTTATGGCTTATTTTAAGACAGAAATATTGTTCTAGATACTGATCACAAATTAATATTATTTTACAGGAGACGTATTTTAATAAAACATATATAAAAATAAAATGCTACTACTATTTCCATTAAAAGTCGAATTTAAGTTTTGAGTAATGGCCCTAAATATATAAGTAATATATTTATATATTCATTTATATTTTTATAGAGTATATAATATATATATTTATAATTTTTAAATATGCCCTTATAAAGATCTACTCTTTTCCTACAATACATTTATTTATTTATTTAATAATTTTATGTACAAAACCAGTCTACTAAACATAACTCGTGATTTTTTAAATATTGCAATTATGGCGTAATGAAGTACGAACCAACAATAAAAACAAAATTATATATATTTTTTTCAAAGAAAAACCGACTCAAATTATCATTATTAAATTATACGTGTATTTTTATGACTTGTAATTTGGGCCAGTTCGTCTCTGCAATAACAATATACTTTAGAAGCATGTATTATTACTTATGAAAATATGGTCCAAATGATATATTTTAGAAAATTTTCGGTGTTTTTTTGGTCAGAATTTTGTATAGTATTTCACAATTTTCGTTTGCGATTTTGTGAAAAATGATTATGTAAAATTCCCTATTTTGGTCACAACAACCATAAAATAATAATTCGTCAAATGCCTGCTTATACTACAAATAGTATTGTAGGTTTTTTTTTTTTAATATGTTGAAAATCTATGGCAGTGATCTTCTGTTTCAAATAATAAATCAAAACCCCTAAATATGGAGGTCGTAAACTATTATATAAATAAAATACATTTCTCGTTTATTTACATAAAAATAATAAAACTTTTTCAAACAATAACGATAAGCTGTGTCGTTAATATTTTCATAAAATATCTTGTAAATTAAAACCTGCGTCGGTGTCAAAGGAACTTAACAATTCTTGATCGGTAAAGTTACTGGTATCTGCCGATGGGAGACTTTCCAAAAACTCCAAACTGAAGTCAGGCGCTTGAGAGAAATTACTCAACGCATTCGATTGGCTATTTTGATTATTGACTAATTGTTGATTATTTAATTGTGATTGATGAACTGACTGATTTGTAATGGATAATGATTGGGTTTGAGACATATGCAAACCACTCATTGACATCTAAAAACAAATTTAAATATATTAGTTTACTGTTAACGTTTTCACTAGATATACAAAAAAAATAAAAAAAAATTTGAATTATATCTAACAACCATTTAGTTTCATCAATAAAAAATATAAATACAAGTTGCGTTCGGGGCAGTACAGATATCGAGTGAAAAAAAAAATTATGTAACGTCACTCATTATATTATCATGTTATCTTGTAAAGTGACGTCACGGGATGTACTCTATTCTTTATTCTAAGCTCTCCGCAGTTATGATTATGGTATTGTATTCTAGTTTTACCTGCGAAGCATTTTGTTGCATTAGGTTTTGTTGTTGAGCATGGCTCATCATTTGCTGGTTAAGTGGTGAACCCAAATTTAACTGACTTGAGCCCATTTGTGATCCAGTCTGTCCCATTTGGCTTTGGGGTTGTCCCATTGGATTTTGTTGGGATAAACTGTTTGAAACCATGCCTGCTCGCATTTGTTGATGTTGCAATGCTGTCATTTGCATATTACCTGTATTACCTACAGAGTAACCTAAAATATAAATTTTATATATATTATATATATATATATATATATATATATATATATATATATATACATATAATATATATATATATATATATATATATATATATATATATATATATATAATTATTTGTGATATTTAAGCTTTACATTGTTATAAATAAAGATATACAAATACAAAATTTGAATCGCTACTAGTATAGTTTTAAAGAATCGCAAACCTTGGTGTTGGAAGTTAGGCCTCATTTGAGAGTTAAAGTTGACATTTTGCTGCTGTGTCATGAGTAAATGTCTCCATTCTGCACTACCGTGTTGGGGCATCGTATCAGGTGTAGAACCTTGCATTGGCGCTTGCTGTCTGGGGTACATGCCGCGCGCCATATGTTGCTGCGACATCATATACATGTTGTGAGGCCTCATCATTGGACCTAATCGAAGATTAAAAGAATTTGTTACTTTTCTCTATAATAATCTTGGAATCCCATTATAGCAGATCTCAGCTTCGAAAGTTTTGGATTTATTATGCGTATTATCAGTGTATCGAGAAGTAATACGTAAAGTATTGGAAGAAATGCGATAAATTTGAATTTAATTATAATATATAGCTTTATATTATGTCACATTATACGAAACAGATTGTATTTTTTACGACTCTAAAGATATAAATTACCTGAGGGAGGCATAGGTTGATGAGGCATCCGTCTCATATTTGGTGGTACACTAGGATATCTCGGCTGCATCCCATGCATCATTCCTGCACTTGTCTTATAATCTGGAGGTGGAGGTCGATTCATACTAGCCATATGTTGCTGCTGCTGCTGTTGTTGTTGCTGCTGCTGTTGTTGTTGTTGTTGCTGCTGCTGTTGTTGTTGTTGTTGCTGCTGTTGTAATGCTGCAGCTTGTTGCGCCCGTAATATTTGCTGTTGCTGCATTAACTTTTGTTGTTGTTCCAAAGCAGCTTGCGGACTCATATGTCTAGGACCACCCATTCCTTGCGACATTGGATTCGGTGCCATACCAGCGTTATTAGGCCCTAAAAAAGAAAATAATAGAAATGAAATATAACAATTTGTATACTGTGTAAACCGCAAAGGATTATTCGAGACTTTTCGTTACTAATTATGAATATTAAAAGCGTATTATTTGGTTACTGATTCAGAACTAAACAAATCTAAACTAGACTAAAAGAATATGATATCTATACATTTATTGTAATTTAATTTTACTATATAGTTAAGTAATTAAATTTTTAAATAGTCCTTCAGCAAATTTAACAAAAAAGCCATTTTCTAAGCATTCCTTGAACTTTGGAATGAAACATACTTTGGTAAAAAAATATTTTACCTGTAGGTCCGTTCGATCGTTGGCGTAAAGTCTGTTGGGTAAAGTTAATAGTTTGCGATTGTGACACAGAGTACTCCGTATTTTGACTATGTTGTTGTGATTGTGGACCCATTTGCGGACCAGGTATAGGACCTGTTTGATGTTGATTGTTTTGCTGTGGTTGTTGTTGTTGTTGTTGTTGTGGTTGCTGCTGTTGTTGTTGAGGCTGTTGTGGTTGTTGCTGGCCTGCACCAGGACCTGTGTTTTGGTGTGAATTGGTCTGTTGCGGACCTTGTTGACTGAAGAACATGCCTTGTTGAGCCGCAACTGATACATTGCCTTTAAGTTCACCTGATAAATGAAGATGTTGCCCAGCTGATACCTAGAAACGTGTGAATGATTGTAAGTTAGGAGAACTAAAAATTGAGAATTAAGTTGTTTTGAAAAATAAATTTTCTGAGAATAAAAGAACATTCCAGGAATACTAAATATATTCGAGAGAATTTAAGGATTTCAAGAATTATTTTTCCATTCAAGCCAAGCACAATGTTCTCTAGGAACTCCAGAACGGATGGGCTAACACTTATATTCATAAAAAAATAATGTCACTTTTAAATCAAACCCCCAAATTCTCATTGTCGCTATTTGTTTATGTAATATTAAATGTGTAAATTTATAGTTCTTATTGTTATTATAATAAAGGTACTTTTGCCATTTCACGTAAATATTTTATTTATATAAATATACCTAATTACAACCAGAAAACAGTATTAGAGAAGACGTTTCCTGTATCGATCATTTCAATTGCAATGTTGTTTTGCTTATAATTCGTTTTAAAGGAATGAAAAAATGAATATTAGAAATTTAAGCGAACTGACATTGCTATTGAAATAAACGATATATGAAAATTATCCTCTGATAATCCATCTCTGATCGTCATATGGCATATTTTCAAAATTGACTGATAATTTCGCAAAAATGAAATGCGTAATTAAAAATTTTAAAGTTTTTTTTTTATGAATATGGCTGTGCGTTTATTAGAAGATATGTTATGGCAACATTGTACAAAAACTTTCGATATTGCCCAATGTTTCATAGTGCAAATTATGGAAAATAATGTTTGTTTTTTTCTTTTTGAGCTTGATTTCTGATTTAATTACCAAATATTTAGGTATATCTGTTTAAAAATTAGTGAAGAATATATCAAAAACTTATAATATTTTAGATTAATTATACATCGATAGCTATATGAAAAATTCAATTTTTTTTTGTGTAAAAGTTATTATCTATGGAATGTTCCTATGGTAATTTTTAATGAGATGAAGTAATAACATTAGCAATGTTTGCGCAGTGTTGAATAAGTTGTTTCGTGTGAGTCTACTGTTATATTGCAGCGGTTACTGGTCTTAATCCTAGGTTCGTGGGAATACTGTGATACTTCCGTATTCAAATACATGGCAGTTGCCGTTATTAGAATGTATGCCTACTACTAGAAGTGTATGGCGTGGTCATCTTACAAATCATACTGTGCACACTGCACTCATAGCAGCATTTATAACTAACTACCTTGTAGTGTGCAGTGCAAGCTAAAATATCATTGGCATTGCACGCAAAATTAACTGTATATTTATGTAATATTTTTACGTTATATCTTTTCTGTTATCGTTTACATTTAATTTCTACATATAGCTTCAATGGAAACTATCGTTTAGTTGGTGTTATCATTTGAACTTTTTTAAACACGTAAAACTGTCTGGCAAAAATAGTAAATATCTTACGTAATACATAAACCAAATTTTATTAGTTTAGTCAAATGACATCAGATTTTCAAGGCGAATCATTCTCAATTCAATAAATTAGCAGTTAAAAAAAGTGTTTGACACAAAATCGATCTACTGTTAGATAGTATCGTATAAAGAACAGAGTTAACACTCATAAAGAGGACGATAGGATATAGGGAGTAAAATAAAATAAACAAAGATAGCTAATATAATAATGTAGGTGTATATAGTACTTATTTGCACTTGGCTGAAAATGAGCGCATACGACGCCGAGGTCACAGCCACTGAAAGGGAGTGGTGCTGCAAAGAGAGGGACAAGGGAAGGATAGAGATAGCCAATAGTAACACATGCAGCTTGAGTGAGAAAGAGAAAGATTGTCGGTCCGTCGCCTGTCACTATATACTTACGGCACGCGTGACAAACAAGGATAACCTTATTGAGACTAGACGTGATTAAGAGTGAGCCAGTGAGAACGAACAGTGACCGAACTAGAGGAAAGAGCCCAGTTACTCGGATGCGACCAAACACAGTTTGTTTCCGAACCTTTGTATTATACACACAGTTACAGGTCTGGCGTAGCCAAAACTGCATACATTTTATGTAGAAAGCATTTTTTAATAACGCTACTGATGCCAGATCTGCGAGTTTCATTGTTGAATCCCACACAAAAATTACGTCGTTCAGCCAGGATGTTTTTTTTATCTTCCGTCAATTGTTTTAACAACATTAGGAAATCTAAATTTACAAAACCTTTCACGCGCAATATCCCCAGTTGAGGACATTCATATTGTGTTAAATTACGTAAATATGTTAAGTTTGCATGTTTTCACTTCACGCAAGATAAGTTTGTTGAACATCAACAGTTGAATAAGGAAAAGTGCGTAAAAGAAAATAGCAAATAGAATGGAAAATAATCGAACTGAATGACTAAAGCAATATTTATAGGGATAACAAAACCGAAAAAAAAAATTAAGGGAGAAATTTGAGGGGAAAAATGCCTATATACCTAGTTGAAACATCTAAAACTTTATCTTTCCTTTAAAAAAAAAAAAATAATAGAAAAACTGGCCTTTGATTGCAGTTTTCATATCAAAATGTTTCATAAATTTGTTATAACAAAAAAACCCAGATAATAATTTCGCAATTAAGATATATATTTTTATACATCTAAATAGGAAAATTCGTTATAAAATCATTTGACTTTAAACTAATTATGTAAATTGAATTCAGAATATTTTAAAATATGTTTTCTGGTGAATGTTCAATGTTAACATTTTATATGAAATAAATATTATGTCAGTGACGTAGATGATAATGGGGGGGGCATATTGCAGATAGTCAGTAAATTGTGTGTGTGGTGGTACGGGTATTGATTTGGAGCAGAGGGCGCAAGCCACTAGCACCCAGATCACGTGACCTCATGCTACCTTCAACCTACCCTTCCTTCAAATATCCCCCCACTACAACCAGCGTCAGCCCATGGACGCATGACGCGCTATAGGGTACAGCCAGTGGGGAACGGGTGACATTTTATAATCTGTCATCCGCAACAGATCCGAAAGCAAATGCAGATTATATCTGGATAAATGTAACTTGTTGATATTAATATTCCCCAAGAACCAAAGAAATTTCAATTCGTATAGAAAAGAATTTGAATGTTGTAACAGAGTTATCAGACTCTTTTTTCTTCTTCGAACATTCCACCTATTTTGAATTTGGTCATTATTTATTATATTTCGATCTGTAGACGTCGTGTGAAGTTATTTGTAACTTATTCGATGGTAAGAATTAAGAAGTTCTAGCAAATTAAAACTTTTGTAATAAACGTCAACCAAGGTTAGCTTCAATTGGTGATAACCTTTTTCGTTAGTAATTTTTTCTCCGAAAGTAAACAAAATGTAGTTCATTGTCGATTTGAAGGTGTTTTAAAAAGATGTCAACAAGTTAATCATTACTTTACGACTTGATTATAAATGAACCATAATGAAAATGAGTTAGATAATTAGTATAACTGTATATATTTCGATTCTGTATACGAATTCCTAATTACGGTAACCAAAAAACAACTGTACAAGTTGAAATTGAACGCTAACTGGGAAGCAATCAGAAAATTGACTACATATACCCCATTCGAGATACACGAAGGACAGGTCGATTTATTTGTCTATAGAGAGCTTAAATTGCGCATTTATCCATGTTGAGATTGTTCTCAAACGTTTTTAGCACACCATATTTCTGTAAGTTTCTCGGATTGAACAATTTCTTTAACAAAAAGTTTGTCTCCCATCGTCCCGAATCCAAAAAAATATATAACTCATATACTTGGATGTTAATCGTCGCTCGCTCACTCGTAAGACCAAAATTTGCCGATCCTTCTCCTTGGAAGATACTGAACGAATTTACACCAAATTTGGTATACATAATCTATGAAAACACAATTCATGTCGTTCGCATTTTAAATCTACTAGGCGCTTTATTTCCGGTGTTATTAGGCCCCAAAAAAGGCAACGACTTTAAATATTGAGTTCAGTTTATTCTTTAAAATACCTAATAAATTTCAATAATTTGATATATATATATATATATATATATATATATATATATATATATATATATATATATATATATAACTTTATGCTTGTTTATTTAGTAGTTAGTGGCAAATATGTTTAATTGCGCATAAACGTGAATATGTCTGTGCGCAACTAACCACTTCGAACCTTCTACGGCAACCAATGCAAAGAATAACTTTTTTTCTGGATAAAATCATCCGCGAGTAGGTAATTTAGTTTATTAGTTTTTTTCGATTTTGTTAGTTAGGTATATTTATCAAACAAACAATAGAATATTGCTTGTAACCTGTGTAAGAACATTCTACAGATAAATAACCGGCTTTATTTATTTAGGACTTTTCAATCTAGAATAGTTCCTGAAGTAATTCGAATTTAAAGCGGATAAATAAAATATATTTGTAGAAAATTGATGGTATTTCAAATAGGTGTTACTTAAACGAATTTTAAAAATTTAAAGAAGTTCCCTTTAACTCAACTCGCTAGCTAAGTTAAGTTGAGTTAGTTTAAGAGTTGTTTTAAGTTAGCACAAGAGCAAGAATTAACATTTTTATCAGGTTACGTTAAATTTAAAACTACCAAATATATACGCATATTGTTAGGTGTAACGTGGCTTAGAGATCATTTTGAAAGTTCGAATCGAATGGGCAAATCGTGGTCTCATTAGTGCCGAACAGTATTTTGAATTTAGTTCTCTCTTGTATCTTAGCTCTGAGTTAATATAAATTTTGCTTCAAATATGAACTGAACTTCATTAAATAGCATATGTTTTAAATTTTTTTTACATGTCGAATATTAATATTATTCTTATCATTAAGTTTTTTTATATATTGATAATTAAATTAACTAGTTTTGAGCAACCAGAAAATGAATTGTGTTTGGTATGAAGTACCTAATACCAATACCGAAATATACCAAAAACATTATGCTATTTAATTCTTTATTTTTGATTGATATATAACTAGGATTCATTTGCGATTAGATGATGAGTAGCCGCCCGACCAGAGCCGCTTGTTTTCGAAAATGCTTACGAAATAAATAGAAGTGATTGCTTTATAGTGCCAAAATCACATAATTGACCGTGACATTGGTCAAGGAACATTCAACATTTCTAGACATTTAAGTATAATGAAATGAATGAAGAACCATCAAAAACAAAACAAAAAGTCATTTGTTCGTAATTCATTCATTTCAATACGTTTACCTCTTGTATTAACCTAGGTTTTCGGTCAGATGTCTCCTTATTTCGTCATATCACGAATCTTGTACCGTTCCCACTTCCTGGCAGCTATAATAAGTTAGAACGAGACAAGCTCCGCCCACCTTCCGTCCACGCTGCGCAAGCTACTCATCATCTAACGGTGAACGAAATATAGAGGCACGTTCTTTCAGCCACAAACAAAAGTGTGTAGATGTTGAAGGCAATGAGAGGTCAGATATTTAGACCACGTGTAAAATATATTGCCTGGGATTGGCTACACCAATTGAACCATGCTTATGGCTAAAAGAATGAGCTGAGACGGGCCTCAGGTAGCGCTACATAAAAAGAAAACAAAGACCCTTGCAGTATGACTTTCAGATAAATTTCGGTATTTTTTCTCGATAACAAGAAACAAATACTCTGACGATCGATTGATGAAACCCGCATTGCGCTATCATTAATATTTTTGCGTGAGTGTCGTACTTATATAACCATTAAAACAAGGTGTATGATTTAAACACACCTGTAGGAGGTATAATTGAAATTAACTATTTTAGATGTACCGATCGTGCTTTATAATCGATTAGAGACGAGTGGCCCTCTGATCGGCGCCACTGGTCTGCGAATATATGCATGCGTATGTGTTGGTAGTGATACTATTCGGCCGAATTGCGGGTGGTTGTAATGCTAAGAGCGGGAGGGGGGGGGGGGGGGGGGGGGGGGGGGTAGGATGTGTATATGTCGCGAGATCAATATTGTTAATTAATTTAACTCTAGTCTGTGTGTATTACTCGCACAAAGCACAATTATGTTTAATAATAAATTAAAAAATTAGGAAGCCGCATGATCAAAACAACAAAAATTCATTGTCTAGAATAAAATTCAGTTATTATTAAATTTAAAATATACAATATCAAAATTGAAATATTTCCAGAATTTTTGATTTAATAAACAATATTTTTTCTGGTATATTCATCTTACGAAATAACATTTTATTTAGAATTTTAATATTCAAAAAGAACGGCCTAATAAATATATTTTGTAATAAATATACTTTATATGATTAGAAAAATAAATAGTGATTAGATTACGCGGCAATTCACATACATTTTCAAATCATTATTACAAAACAAAAATCGAAATATTGGTCAAACTTAATGTCTAGTAGCTAGATGGCAGCATTGATAATACCAGCAAGAATTTTAAATAAATTCTAAACCTTTTGAATTTATTTACTCAATAAATATATCTTACAATTAAATAGATCAGCATTTCTCAACTCAGGGGTCGCAAAAAATTCAAATAGTAATTTAAATAATTTTCATTGGTTTTCATTAATACCGTACCAGTTGAATTGTAAAGAATAAATATAGAGATTCTAGTACGCAAGAACAACTATTAAGAATTTTCAACGTTATCTGCGATTGGGAAAAAAAAAATGGTAGCGCACTTTCAATAAATTATATCTGTGATATTCGGGAACTTCCGGAAAAAAACCGTTCGACTTTCGAGGACAACATACATATAAGGAATAAAAATAAAATCAATTTTTATTGAATGCAACCTTTTGCAAAAAAAAAGTAATATAGATTGAAACGGAAAATATTTGCATGTAAAAAAAAAGTGATTTGGAATTAGATTCGCCGAAAATTTACCAGCAATATTATATATATATATATATTTAATATCCGCCTATTTCTCTTTTTCTTTACTCAGAGAACAATGCAAAGTTTCTATGGTGAAATAATGAATGTTGTTGTTGAAATCCCGTATTAAAATTACCGGGCGGGCATGTATTAAATATTGCAACACTGTGCTGTTTCATAAGAGTGTACTGTCATTTGAAGATGAAACAGAGTATAGACATTTTCATATTATCTTTTTAACGGATATACATGTGATGATATCTGTGTTTTAGTATGTAAAAACTTGAAAAAGATAATATTTGTTTTATTATTAGTTTGTTTTGAACTCAATTCATAAAGCCAACTGTTTACATCTGATTAATATGCAGAATTTTAAAATCGCTCACATACATAAGTGTGAGACTTTTCAATAAATTACCATTAAAATACAAAATTCATACATTTCATTTTTCTTTCGAGTTTTGCTAGCACAACATAAACTTTCACTGCATTAGTAGTGACCACTGACAAAACTAAATGCGAACGATAGGAACACATACGTATGTACATACATAAATATCATTCCAACGATTTTTTAAAGGGGTAACTAAAGAATGAAATATTTAATGTCTTTTCTTCTTCTTCTTAAGAGTCACCCAAAGGTCAAGAATAATACAACAGATCAGACTGTTCGATAATATTCATGCATTTAACTGTGTTTACGTTAGTCATTTACAATTCAAAATATGTTTTAAACATATATTTAAAAAACAATCGAAAAAACTGTTTTGTTTATTTACCTGAATAGCATGGCCATGTCCCGACTGGTTAATATGCAATTGTTGTGCTTGATTGATCTGCAACGTGGTAGCTTGTTGTTGATTTCCAGGGCCAGAAGGAGGTCGAGGCGGTGTTCCACCACTGAATGCGCCGCCAGTAGGTCCACCATTTGTGCCCGTTGTTCCTCCACGGGGTAGATAACCCGGACTACCATGTCCGCTAGCGCTTGGACTCCCATACGGAGAATAAGGTTGTTTGTACATGCCTTGGGCGGCAGTTTTCCGTTTCTGCATATCGAAATCGTTCTGATTTTGCTGGAAGATCATTTCTTGTTTGATCATATCAGGTTGGGGAAAACCGGGACTTTGTTTATGGAAGTTAACATTAGAAATATTCGAATTTGGACTTCCTATATAATCGCCTTGTTGGAATTGGAAATCGGTGTAGGGTGACCTTGCGTTTGGAGTTCGATTATTAGGAGTAAACGACAGGCCCATTTGGTTTTTGTGTTGGTGTTGTTCGGCCATTTGTTTAAGAGTTTGCGCGGCCGGACTCAGTTCAGTCTTACCGAAATCCATATTGGAATACGGCATTCGATTAGGGTTCTTCCCCATTGTCTGTCCGTCGAACACGGGCGGAGAAAATTGCGCGTTTTGCTGTAATAAAGGTGATTGGATATTCTTAACATCAGTAAGATTCTGATGCTCTTTTATATCTTCAGTTTTCAACCCGTTCACATTACCACTTAAACTGTCTGTAACACTTTTATCTTCGAAATCAAAGTCATTCATTAACTCTGGATATCCAGAGATTTCCGATATCAAACTCTTCAAATCATCCGGTGTGATGATTTCATCATTTGTATCGTCTCCAATAAGATCGGAAATACCCGCAAAACTGTTGCCACCATTGGCAGCAGCATCTTTTTCAAGAGCTGCAGCACACTGGTCCAAGTCCGCGAACTCGTTGTCAGGTTCTTGTTTACATTCGACTAGAGTACCAATGTCCACACATCCAATGCCAGAGGTTGGCCTCAATGTGGACACTGGTGTCGATGAATTTGCCTTAGGGGAGGAAACATCGCTTTTTACGGAAGCATTCGTTAACGCCTTCACCGTAACGTTCGTTGAGATCTGTTGGGGCTGTGAATTCGCTGCCGATGTGGTGAATTCGAGTTGTTGCACAATTTCTACCGAGAATTTGTGCACTTCGTTTTGCTGCTGGTGAGATTGATGTTGCTGGGTCGTACACTGGAGTTTTACTGGCGGTTCGAAGCCTTCGTTTCCACCCGGACCACCCGAATCTAGGTCTTCCGATGGCCTCTTAAGGAATTTTTGTTGCTGCAACACAAAGACAATTACATTAACGTTCGCCTAGTTGATTTTATATTTAAAGTTATACACCTTCATTGATTGGATTACATTTTTATCTTTCGAAGTTGTCTAAGAAAATAAAAAGTTGTTCTTTGTGAGTATAAAAACGACCTATAGTAAAATATAATACAGTGAAACCTCCCTAAAAGAATAACAAAACAAAAACTCCCGTTCGTCTAGATTTTGAGGTAAACATTTGGATGAATAGTTTTCTAGGAGATAATTGCAAAGTAAACTTGCAACTAAAATATTTATTCAAGTTCTCATGCCTTTTTTTTAATAAATGAAAAATTAAGTTATTTAATCGTTGTCACACTACCAAATATATTTTAACAAAGTATCCGCTTTTAAAATTAGTTTACAATCAGCTCGATAGATTGTAATGTACAGTGGACGAGCAATATATTTTTAATTAATTAAATATTTCCTGAATTATTAGAAGCAATTAGATTAAAAGAAAAAAACATATGTATTTCAAGTTGTAGTTCTAGAGAATTTTTTCAAATATGTTCACCGTTCTTAAACACAAACAAGAGTGGGAGAAGGGGGAACTTTGGAAGCACCACTAGCGTTAGGGAGATTTCGCTGTGTTATGAATCTCAAAATGTTCATGTATCAACTACACACTTTAGATTAGATTAGTATACTAGCGCAGTATCGCGCTTAGAATGCCGCAATGATGCTATTTCGAAACTGTAATCACTATAATCCATATCGGAGATCGGTTGGAAATTTGTGTCTAGATGAAATGATATGCATTATCGAGATGGTATGTATGTGTTACTATTCATGTTTTCAAGAAGACACCGACCGGGTCGAGTCGTTGGGTTATGTGTAGAGTGTAGCTGGTGCAACTTGGCAACGCGGTGCGACAATATGGGACCGACACATTGCACGTGTGTTACCGTCCCGAACTCTTCACTCTTCCCCACCGAGCGCATGCGTAATACGCAGGTGCACTGACAAAACTCTCTCGTCGTCGTCGTGAAGTTCAGACTTCAGACAGCGACAACAGCGAATAATATGTAACATGAAGCTAAAACATTCTCTTTATACTAAACTCTCTGTTCGATTCGATGCGAGAGGCTCTGCGTGCTTGCAGTATGATGTGTGGCTACTCCACCTTGCTAGGCTCTGCTCAGTGCTCACGCATATTAGTTACAGTTTATACCTACATACATACAACTCCCTAAAACACATATTTTATTCGTTTTAATTTAAATGCTGCAATTATTTTAATTTATTATCTTTAAATTTCAATTAATTTTAAAGTTTTTCCAGCCTTTATAATCTGACGACCCCTGTTTTCTTCTCGAAGTCTGTCTTAACTTATTGATTATTTTAAAAGATTACATATGCATTACTGGCGTTAATCTATTTATATATTTCTTGTTTGATATATTAGTTTAATGAAAATAAATTAACATATATCTGATTATCAAGCTAATCTATTTACTAAAAAAAAACTTTATATAATCATAATTTGATACAGATAATTTATATAATTAAATAATATTTTAAAAATTTGCAATAGAAGTGGCATTCGCACAAATAAAAATCAAACATTTATATTACATGAAAAATATGTTTTATTTGAATGTATAGGTGGGCCATCTGTTGGCTTCTTTTTGAAGTGCGTATTATTTCAACAGTTTGCAACACTAACGCGCTTGACCTTGATAGATATGTAGTGTCAACCCTCCGCTGTAAGGTGTGACACTACATATCTATCACTGTCAAACGCGTCAGTGTTGCAAACTGTCGAAATAACATGCACTTCAAAAAGAAGCCAACAGATGGCCCACTCTATATATCGCAATTAATAACTGTTTTAAAATAAAATTTCTCGCCATTTTTTAAAGAATCAAACAAAGTTAACATATAATAGATTAATTGGCAAAAACAATAGTGAAAACTGACCGCAACTACTAACTATTATTAAAATCGGCAGCACTCAAATGTAGTATCCTTTATGAAACATAATATAGATGTAGTAGATTCTGGAATGTTCATGATCATGATATATAATTTTCTACAACATGCATCACTGTTTTGAATAGCATAGTATTTGACAATGCGCGCCAAAATAAATACGAATGAATATTTAATAGGCGCGGAAAATTCGATTTAGCGCTGTTTGTACTGGTCAAGCCCGAGAACATAATGTTAGCGGTGTATTCCAGTGCTTTTGACGAGATTGTGTTTTTGAACATTTTAGTTAGTAGTGAAAATTGTAAAAGTTAATCGATTATTAAAAGTCGCACGTTTCTATTTCGTATAGTTTTTATTGTTTATTTTACTATACTTCCTCAGATTATTCAAAGTGGAGCAGTTATAATGTGAAACGATTTTATGCAAATCACAAAGTGAAAAAAGAACCTTTTGTTCATAAATATGTAAACAAACTTAAAAAGTAGGAAACAAAAAACTATTAAGTTGAAAATTTAATACTTGACAACAGATTTTTTTGAAAAGCTAATGGGGTAATAAAACTTAAGTCAGTTATTAAAAATTCAACCCTCCTCGTATAATATTAAAACACGTGCACTTGGCTGCTACTGTTTTACGAAAAATGTGAGTCGGTCGAAAAACCAGTTCTAGAAACCGCCCAAAATGACAATGGGCTATTTTAAATAAAAATGCATCCTTTAAAAATGGGTATTGTGAACCAGACAAAAGAATCAAACATATACGTATATGTATGTAGTTTGTATGATAATATACATACACCACACCGAAGGTTCTCCAAATGATTATTTCTTTAGTTATGGGTGTTGGAATGCATTTAAATATGAAGTGTTATGTGTTGTATATGTCTCTGAATATCATAGCTCAGGTTACGGTGAGTAATGTGCACTTGCTCTAATTATTTAATTAACTTTAATATACAATCCTAAGAAGTAACTTCTATTTATAGATACTTTTACGTTTCATATTCATAGTTTACTATTTTGTAACAGCTAGACCGAAGAGAAAATACCATAAACCAAACAGAAATTAATCCCAAGAAAACTATACTACATTGGCAGATCTATAATGAGTGTGATTCGAAATTCAAAAATTCACCTAAATAGTCAGTGAACCAAGTCATACAACAAGAATATTTCATATAGTTTATTTTACTACTATGGTGCTACCATTTACTAATAAAAGAGTAAAGCATACATACACATAACGGCCTAGAAAACTAATATGACAAATATAATTAAATAATTTTTGTTAGTTTATTAATACACGTTCAAAAAACATCAGAACAGAGAAATTATTTCCATTTAAATGCAAAGTGCACATTTCAAATTTTATTTCGTTTTTCCGGAAATTATGACGAAAAACAACAACTAATCTTTTGGAAACAACCAACAGCTATTATTATTAGCCATTATAAACAGATGCTATTATAATACATGTAACAATCTTATATGCATCAATCGGTAGTGAAAACTATAATAGAAAATATTGAAATAGACAATTTTCATAGGCAAACTTACAGCCGAAACTGGCAATGCTATAATCATGAAACTTTAAACTAAAGTTTTGTATATGTATATGTATTTTTGAAAAGAATATTCAAACCGGTAGTGCATGTTTACTCTAGTATTTTTTTGCAAATTTCGCAATAACTCCGAAACGGCTAGACTTATAGTAAATATAGCAGTATTCAAAATGAAAGATATTAGTATTATGCACAACTTTTATTTAAAAATTTTCATTAAAAAGTGTACCGGTTACAAGAGAATTCCTATTGAAATTCTTAATTTTTTTATTTATGTTGCTATAGTTAAGTAGGTATGGGAAATTATACTTATGACAAATAGATTTAGTGAAAAAGTGTTTCAAAAGTTAGTAAAATATTATATATAAATATTTTGATAGGTTTTTAGTTCATTTGAAGACTAAAAACTTCCGACCATAATAATTTCTAATATAGAGTAGGTAATGAATAATTAAATTTTCTGTAATTTTTAAAATTTTATATTTGTCTAAACAAAAGATACCTACTACGTATAAGAAAGTTCAGTGCAGGACACAGATGTTTTTTTAATCAATCAGGTTATTATTTTGATTGGAGGAATAGGGAATTTAAATAATTATCTTCTTTAAAGAGTAAAGATATATGTATAGGAAATCTTCAATTATTTTAATTGCGAAAAAATGCACAACTAACAAAGCTAATTAGAAAATTAATTTAGTTTAGAAAGTTATATACAAGTTTCAATTAAAAATATAAAACACCAGAATTTTCTCCGTCTAAGCAAACAAACAAACAAACGAATAAAATATATTTTGGCTCTAAGACGATTGTTATGAAAAATATGTTACAGAACACAACTGTATATCAAAATGCATTCATAGTTTTCGCTGTTCCATGATGCGTAACAGAATCAAGAAACAATTATATTGTTTCAAACAGTTATGTCTTCGCAAAGGTACATGACCTAACTTAATTCTACTATTACACATTATATTCCTCTTGAACGTGAATCTACAAGATCACTTCACTTCACCGCAGAACATCAAGACGATTATTCGAGAAAACGGAAGCTAACTACCAGGTAATTCACTCGGAGAATAAAAATGGGATAGTTGCATAGAACTTACTGGAACGCGAAAGAGAAACAAGATAATTTGGGCGCGTGTCGTACGTGAGCAGATGCGCGTTATAAATAAATCCATTGGCGACTCGTGGCGGCCGGAAATTGATGGGGAGGCGGCGATTTCAA
The DNA here is from genome assembly GCA_018344505.1 of Nebria ingens riversi. Classification (NCBI taxonomy): domain Eukaryota; kingdom Metazoa; phylum Arthropoda; class Insecta; order Coleoptera; family Carabidae; genus Nebria; species Nebria ingens. Next base: position 171,809 of record JADQWA010000085.1, on the reverse strand, counting down.
TGATTGACTGTTTCGCAAACCTTAAGGTCAATTAAATTTTATTTCATTTTCATTGCACAACGAAATTAATCCATTTCAATAAATTACCAATTAATCAATTGCTAGCTATAACTTTGGTTTTAAATGTACATTTATAAAGGTTGATTAATCATTTACATTTGTTATATAAGAGAATATTTAATTCCCCTGTTCGGATGATTAAGAAACGGAAACTATCCTACATTAATTTCTTCGCCTATTTTCCAGTCACCCATGTTAAGACATTTGTCAAGGTTTAAAAACGGTTCAAACTAAAGCGAATTCAATGTGATGGTGTTTGGTTAAAACTGTAGAGAATTCAACGTGACATCTTTGGTTAGAATAACGTTATCAGTGACGACATATTGCGCACTCTATACGCTATAGTTTGAACCGTTTTTAAACTAAAGTATCGCTGTGGTCTGTTGCTTTTATAGCGCGTCCACGTGTCGCTAACGTTATCGCTATACTGGTATACTGCTTTCACGCACTAGGCACTATTTAGTATTTAGACACTGGGCAATTAGATAGTTGCGTGCAACTGTTGCTGAATTGTAAAGTTGCAGTAATTTGTTGCTGAATGTAAAACGGACATGTGGTATATATCATATCACAAATTTAATAACAATTATGGCTGCTAAGTAACGATGTTTTAATTCAGGTAATAGGGAGATATTTAAATACATCCTGTATTGTAAAACCACCCAATTGTAATATGTAAACTGTTCTAAGAACATTATTCATAAATATATCACAATTGTACATCCGTTGTTGTACAAATAGTTCTCAATTTCTTAGTTTCGCTGAGCGTCATTCGATTCCACTGTTTGAAGGTGAATAAAATAGAGTCAAATGAAATAATGAGTCACTCAGCGGACGTTTACATATATGAAGAATATTATTTGTTTCATGGTCAACGGAATAAGACTACATATATAAAAAATTGTATGCCATCCTTAAAAAGTTTTTAAAATGTCATAATTATATACCAAGTTTTAAAATACATCTAATTTTCAAATTAGATAAGATTTTTCACAATTTCTATATTGTTGAAATCAAAATTCTACTGCTACGTCAACATAGCCAACATCGACTACTAATACGTTTTTATGAAAAGCGATTTCGCTTCAGTTAACTAGATTATGTATAATTTTGTATAGTTAACAGTACGTCATTTTAACGTCATTATTACTTGAATAAAATGTACCATACAACTGTCAAATCTCTCATATATGTTCACATAGCGCGTTTAGAGACATAAATAATAACTATTTATTTACAGACCATGGCTAGATGTATCAAGTAAATACTATGCGAATGACGTCATTAAGTTCTCAATAAAATGTGGCAACTATGTAAGTATTTACAAAGTAAGCATCCTGAGTAAAAATCCCCATAACTTTCCGCATTTTAACTTTCTTATAAGAAGTAATACGTATTGCAATCGTGGGAAAAAAATTGATTTCGAGATTTTAACAGAAATAAATCTTTTGACCTTCCCTGAATTTTTGGAATCTCCCACTCTCTCTGTATATGTATGTATGTATGTAGTAGATATGTGAGTGTGTGTGTAATTAAATTGTATCTTTAGATTGTCATGAATATAAAATTATAAATCAAATTTGTTTAAAAAATATAATGTTATAAAAATAATTTTAAACATTTAATTTCCTAATTTCTAAATAATTTGATCAACATTATTCTTAATTTCATGATAGTAAAAACAGTTTGAGTATTTAATTACGACAGAGAAATTTTAATTTTACTCCATTTATCCGGAAATTATTACGAAGAAACGCTATTATTGTTATTAGTAACAGATGCAATAACAATTGATGTAGCAATCCAATTTAAATCATACCTTTGCACTATAGAGATAATTACAATTAAAAATATTAAGACAGACAAAACTAAATGGCGACTTCGTTACATTTAGCTCATAAGAAATAATGAAATATTAAAAATTAATATATTTTTAAAATCATTTATTCAGTCATTTTTAAAATAAATGCGTAATGTTTTACCCGTGTTAAAAGTAGGTTTAAATAAATCGTCTCGGGAATTCACGCTTTGAATGAGGTATTATAATCATTAGAAAATCCACAAAAATTGAAGCAACACAAATATTAAGATATTTCTACGTCTCTCTTTAATATAAGAAGTTTCATATATGCATATTAAAGATTTGCATCAATAGTTAAGTCGGCCAGAGAAAATAATCACTATTGTTTTGCAGGTATCACAAACTAAAATAGTTCTTAATACATCACTAACCTTTCCGAACATAAACTGACGATTTAGTTAAAAAAAAAGAAGCACGCCAAACATGTGAAAACAAAGTTTACTCAAATATTTTTAATGATTGTTGATTTAAGAACTAATTTTAAAAGATGAATAACTTACGAAAATCTTAAACTTTAACTGATTACCATGTGACGTTTATGATGTGTAGTATGATTGTTAAATTCAACTTGAGTGAACATCACGACTGTTTACGTTAGTTTTAATTATTTTTCATCTCTAATTCTAGCAAAGTTCTATATTTTAGAGCACAAACGAATGAGCAGCCTATAAATCCTAGACTATAATACGTGATAACAGTATTGACTATGACTTATTCATTGGTCGTATTAATGGTTTGCTTGTTCATCTGTTGCCATAAGAGCCTCAGATAAAATAGTTGTGTGTGTGTGTGTGTGTGATTTTTAACCAAGGCGTCTGGTTTAGGAATATGATAAAAAACATTATGATGAATAACAAAATATCTATGAATTTAATTTGTATCTTTTGTTATACTAATAGATTTTGACTATATCAATATTTTCTTAGATTAATAAAGTGAGTACTTACAACATGTACGCTGCTTTGCAATGCTGCCGTTGTCGTATTATCGTTTTGCTTTTTGTCTTTGGATTTCGGTTGTCGTTTCGCTTTCGTCTCCAAGAAGCGTTGTTTTAACGCCAGCGTATCCTGCAGATTTTGTTCGCAGATACCGCTGAACGATTGGTCGAAACGAGGCATACAATCGCTTTGACGACGTCGGTACGATTCAATACGTCTCCTCAATCTAGAACAACCACAACAAACATTTTAATACATTCAGAAACATTAGTCCTCCTGCAATGCTGAAATAATAATATATCTGCAGTGTCCTGCACTAGACTTTCTATACGAGTAGGTAAAGGCTACTCGGAATAGCTTGGACCACGATGTGCGGAGAAGATCCCCACCACTGTACAATATACATGCTATTTATATTCTGGATAGCCTTTTTAGTGATCATGAAACTTTTTGAATTCGAGATTTTAACGGAAATATATCTTTTGACCTTTCCTAAGTCGAGTCTGCATATTTTCGGAATTTCATTTGTGTGTGTGTGTGTGTGTGAGAGAGCGAGAGTGAGGGGGGGGGGGCTCTACAGCCAAAACTATCAATGCTATAATCAAGAAACTTTATACTTAAGATTTGCGGATTCTGCAATATCTCCGAAACGGCTGCACTTACAGCAAATATAATGGTATTTCAAATGAAATATATTAATATTACGAACAACTTTTGTTTGACTTTTTTTTTTTCAAAATTTTTACCAATTACGAAAAAAATGCTTTTGAAATTTATAAATTTCTTATTTATGTTGCCATTGTTACGTAGATATGGGAAATTATATAAATAATAAATAGATTTAGTGTAAAATTATTTCAAAAGTTAGCAAAATATTATATATAAATATTTGATTATTTGAAGGCTAAAAACGTCCGTTCTTCTAAATTTAATAAAAATCTTAAAAATTATATTTTATATATGCTCCATTTTTGAGATGCAGTCTATACAGTTACAGACAAACATCTGTGGTTCAATATGGATTCAGTAACACTCAAAACGGATGTTTTCGTTAAAATCTCTACCTAGAAATTTTACTTACACACTTACTTATTACTTCGTATAAGAAAGTAAAAATAATACTCCAATATGCCATTAGTTAAAATTAATATTTATTTAGACATTCCAGTTAAATACAACCAGTTGTACCGCTTACACTTAACGCTAAGCGTAACTTAAATTATTTTTACTTACAGTGAATCTGAACGCTAAACTATTAAGAATGAACATATTTGATAATTTACTACAGCACATAAAAAAATATCTTTTTATTGCTAATATAGAAGACAGTTTAAGGTCCGTTTAAAGTTAGGTGCTACGGGGTCACTGGCCATAAAACTAACAAAAGGTATAAACAATCAAAATTATTTTTAAAGTTATGTCTAATATAGAAAATAAAAATAAAAATCAGAGTAGTGTCTCATGCATTGTACTTTACATGTAACTTAATTTATTCGTGAAAAAAAAAACCGAAGTGACTTTAGTTTTCAGTCGTAAACCAGCTAAAATGAACTAAAACATTCTGAATCGCTATTTGTTCGACTATCTAGCAGAAACTCAATTGTTTACATGAGAATTTCATATGATTATCTGCCAGGTAACTGTTTGTAACTAATGCAGAAATGCGAGATAAGTGGCCTTTAGTTAAATTATTTTTCACATATTATTGTTTTAAACTTTGAATCGTTATTATTAAACAAAAATTTCAAAGTGGCTTAGTCGTGACTAATACTTGGTATTCACTAAGTGTTTAGCATAACTGTTACTAAAGCCCAAGCCGTAGTAACACTTCTGATATTTAGGATAAAATACTCAGTTCCTAATCGTAATTAAATGAATATGATGCTGCTCTTTATAGAGTTTTAAACTAAATAGAAACTGACATATTATTTTTGTAGAGGTTGGTTATATATTTAGTGTAAAATGAACTACTAATTGAATTTTATTCATTTGCAGTTTTTCAAATGTACAAACATATTATCATTGAATAAATGATCAATTCTGTGACGGGTTGTAATAACTTAAACATCACGTACGAAGATTCAAGATATTCAAAATGTAACCTATCGATATCTGGTTCAAATGAAAGGTTAAATCTGCCGTTTCTCAAGTAGCATATCCACCTGAACGAGCTTTAAGTACGCGTTGATGCGTAATTTAATATTGAAATCATTCGCATCCTTTTGACTTAGCATAGTAACATTAGTATTGAAACAATCTTAAGATTTGTATATAGCTCGCAAGAAAACCTAATTTTGAAAAGTATATTCAACCCGGAAAATCATATTTACTTTAGGCGTTTTTAGCAATATCTCCGAAAAGGCTGCACTTACAGTAAAAATAGTTACAATTAAAATGAAAGATATTAATATTTCGCACAACTTTTGTTTGAAAATTTTCTTCAAAAACTGTACCAGTTACAAGAAAATTTCTATTGAAATTCTAACTTTTCTTATGTATACTGTCATAGTTACGTAGACATGGGAAATTATATTTAATACATCGTATCAGCCTGTCAACGGTTTAACAGGAGAACAAAATAGACTCAAGTAATTTTGGATTTGACATTTAACATCTATTGTCACAAATAGATTTATTGAAAAAGTGTTTCAAAGGTTAGTAAAATATTAAAAATATTATATATATATATATATATATATATATATATATATATATATATATATATATATATATATAAATACCTTGTTAGGTTTTAAGTTCATTTCAAAAATAAAGACCGTCCAGCCATAATAATTTCTAATATGCCTAGCTATTTCGGAGATATTGTAGAAAATGCAAAAATGATTAAAGTTAAAATGCACTTTCGCTTTGAATATTTTTTTCAAATCTAGAAGGTTTCTTTCAAATTTTAAGTTTAAAGACACTGTAGATGTTTTGAACCATTAACTGTTCAGTATTTAAGCGATTCACATTATGTACCATGGCCCCTAAAAGAGGTAGAATCGAATTTATTATTGAAAATATAAAATTCAAATGAATGCGTTTGTCACACCAATGTGCTCATTGCAAGCTTACTGACTTTACAGATACCCAAGAGAATGTTTAATTATTGAATAACAAGTTTATGGTTGTAAGCCACGTCGTACAAACTATCTTGTATTTTTTACAGGTGTGCATAACATTTTCTGTAGCGGAATCACATTTACAGAATATGTTTGCCCCTCTACAGTAACTTGGTCAGAACATGGTCAAACACAGAATTAAAATCGAGAGAGAAAATCACTTGTCCTTCATGTAACCATGAACAAAACACAATTTTGAGTAGGCACAATAATGTTGATTACGTTTTATACCCAACCTGTACATACAACATTTACAAAATACTTAAAAAAAAAACCAATTCATTATGATTGGATATTGTGGTTCAATAAAATTGAAAGTAGATGCACCATGTTTGAACTACTGTAAACTGTTGGTTAGATCCGAGATAATACCTAATGGAATTTGACTTCAAAATGTTTTCTATGAATCACTGAGATTTTATCACCAATTTAAACAAACAGGTAAAAGATAAAATATGCATTATTTACTAATACTAATGACGAACAGGAAAATTCGCAATTTTCGAAGAATCATTGCACAAATTTAATAAATGACGAAAATAGAAAATGTTGAGACTTAATATTGCATAATTGTTTTTAAAATAAATTAAACAATGCTCGCAGTACATAAACAATACTTATGAAGCAATATTTATGTGTCGCCCAGAAACAACAATATATACAACTTTCTTCAATTTAAAAAAACGCTGTATGACATATTTATTCTAGAAACATCTACACACGTAGCTACTTTCGAGTACATCTTTTTAAATATGATTATTTTCTAAAGTAGTTTTCTTCTATAAATTTACCCTTTATAAACTGCATTCGTGATTGCATTGCTAATGCATATATTTCAAGATGCCTTTAATTAATAATTTACAAATTAAATTTCCTTGTAATTTTAGATCCGTATATAGAATTTATAAAAGTTCTATAATAATTAAAGATAAGGGAAACAAACAGTTTTAATTAGCATCTGAACTATAAAACATATATTCTCAAGCTCCGGTTAATATTTTTTAAAAACGACGCAAACTAAAACGACGTAAAGCGAATAACTACAAAAGCATGTTTCCAAGTGGATATTGATTAGGGTATCTATAAACGACGCAAATTCCAAACGAAGAAGAAGAAAACATCTGCAGTGTCTTGCACTGGACTTTCTTACACGCAATTATGATATTAATAATATCTTTCATTTTAATTGTAACTATTTTTACTATAAGTGCAGCCCTTTTGTAGATATTGCAGAAACCGAAAAAAATGACGAGAGTACACATACACTTCCGGTTTGAATTTTTTTTTCCCAAAAATAATAGGATTCTTTGCATTTTAGACTGTAGAGCGCTCACACACATAGACGTCAGACTCGATTCAGGGAAGGTCAAAAGGTGTATTTCCGTTAAAATCTCAAGATTGTATTTTTTCAAGATTACAATACTTACTTCGCATAAGGAAGTAAAAATAGGTCGCAAAGCGAAATCTAGTTCATCAAAAACCGTGGATGATGCTCGAAAATTAGGAAGTTGCATGAGAAGCACAATTTTTACAATAAATTACGAAATGGCGGATAAATTGATAATATTATGTTGTCAAGGCACCTGATATAAATTTATTTATGACAACGATGCAAAATGTACGCAGACAAAAGCGAATCGGTTATATTAATTATATAATGAAAGATTCCTGTCTGTCTGTCTTTGTGTCGTATCAATATCATGAATATATTATAAACTAATTAATATCTGATTTGAGTGCCTTGACAGCAAAACATAGTCAGCTTATTTATCATTTTAGATATTTTATAGGTATAAAAAGAAAAGAAACAAAGATTTTCCGACAAATATACCTAATTTATTGCATAACTTGTGCACGTCATACACCTACCCAATTTTCATGGATATTCCACGGGGAATTACAATAGATTAGAAGAATTCTAATATTTCCGAGTTTTCCCGCCACATTGGATGCGAAGCGAACTCTGTAACGCGCAAGCGCGACCTTACAATAGTCATATTCGCTATATTCTTTTTTACCAAAGAACTCAGCTCATCTCAGTATACACTCATATTCTTGCTCTGTCTACCTATTACCTAACGTATAGTAGACAAAGAAAAAGCATGAGTTTCAACTGAGCTAAGCTGAATTTTTGTGTAACAAGAATATAGCTATTAAGCTATTATAGTAATACTCTTTGGTAGCATGGAATAGTCTCAAATATATTCTTGATTCCGAAAACGTTCTAGACGCGTCAGTTACCCTTATTCAGTTTTTGAATAGTGTGATTTTAATATGTAGGTGTAGTTCGGTATTTATAATGCACGGTAATTTATTAAATTATGCATAATACAACGAAAACATATTGGTATCCGTTAGTTGCTGTACAGCACTAAACGTGGCTAATAGTTTGCAAAATCAATTTTGTTCGTTTTACTTTCTTATATGAAATAAGTATTGTAATCATTAAAAAAAAAGTCGATCTCGAGATTTTAACGGAAACACAACTTTTGACCTGCCCTAAATCGAATCTCACTATTTTTGAAATGGCACCTCGCGCGCGCGCGCGCGCGTGTGTTTGTTTGTTTCTGTACGATTTAACATATATTGAATATTGTCATAAATAGATTTTGTGAAAAAGCGTTTCAAAGGTTAAATAATTATATTTTCTTGAATGTTTAAAATTTTATATTTATATATTATATATATATATATATATATATATATATATATATATATATATATATATATATATATATATATATATATATATATACATATATATATATATATATATATATATATATATATATATATATATATATATATATATATATATATATATATATATATATATATATACATATATATATATATATATATATATATATATATATATATATATATATATATATATATACACATATATATGTATATATATATATATATATATATATATATATATATATATATATATATATATATATATATATATACATATACACATATACATATACATGTAGACCCAATCGCTCCCTGCAATCCTATTTATTTCAAACTTTAATATTCTCTCTCAATTATTATTTCAAATGGAGTTTTTGGAAAATAGCTAATTCTATGTAAAACATATATGCCTACTTTGCCAAATTTCAATGAATTTTCAGCTCCGAAAGTGAATATGCCAAATAGACTCGTTCGTATTTATACTTCTAAAGAAATGAACATTGATGCAAGTTTTTGCCACCCTAATACTAGTAGAAAATGACAGTGTCAATTTGTCTCGCATTAGTATAGAGTATACTTTCATTACATCTTCTTTTTTAACCTAAAAATAAAATATTTCTAACTTTCACATTCAGCTATAACAGAGATTTTTGAAACATAAAAAACGTCTAGACAATTTTTCAATCTCAAAACTGCATTCTCGCGCGAGTTTGTGTATTTGTAAGTATAGAATGTGACTGTCCATGAAGAATGAAAGTATTATAAGAACAGTATTGCTATTTTATATTAGATAGATACGAAATAGAGACTTTCGCTGTTTCACTGAGGCTTCACAGGGGGGCCCGGGTAAAGTGAAGTTCTCGAGTAAGGCGTAGCCTTGTATGTATGTATGTATGTATAAAGTATCACCTTAGTAACATTTATTGTAGATACAACAACTCTAATCAAGGTATGTATGTATATATTTTAAAAGTTAAATCCGAATAATCACTTCGAACTAGTCAATATTTCATATCGTGAACGGCCTATAAACTAATGTGATTCGTTTAAAATGTCTCAACCATTTCTTATACATAAGTAAAAACATTGTAGATACACATATGTAGGTATAAGAAAAATCTGTTTGTTTTTGCATCTCACTATTTTAATAGAAATGTAATATGTATGTAAATTTTATATAATAAATCATTAAAATATCAATCATTTGTTTTTGTCTGCAATGACATTTTATATATTTCTATTGTTTCTCTGTTAATATACCTACTACATGGAATTTTCCTCTAATTATTTTTTTAGGGGACGTCTCTGTAAAAGCAGGAAGAAAATATTCAAAATGGAATAGGTAATCTAATGATTAGTATAAATAAAAAATATGTCAAATATTTAAACAATTTTCTTACGACGCAGACGTAATAAACAAACATAGCAAATAATTAGATAAAGATACGGGCAATATATATCTGCAGTGTTATTTGTTGACGAATGCAGTCTGATAAGGATGATACATTCGCAACACAATTAAAACGAAAATAGAACAATATTATATACACGAAGATATTTATATATAGAGTAAGAGATTCGTTATTAAAATTAGGTTGTAGGTGTTTCAAAACATTATATAAATAATAATCAATAAAAAAGAGAAATTTGCAAATTATTTAGCTCGGATTGGATTTATACTATTACCTACTGATTCTTTTCAAATACAACACAACTATTCAGTGGTGTAACCATTTCAATTTTGAATGGGATTATTTTCTGAACTTTCTATTTAAAAAATTGTAAATCTTTCTACAAAATAAGTTGAATCAAACATTATTTCCGTTGTAATTACATACACTGATAACTGTGATAGAATGAATGCTTTGTATATCTAAGTTCATTGAGTAAACATAACTATAACCTAACAAAATCTGGGGATTTTAATTTGTTACGGTTGTATTTTTAGTGATATTTTGTATAGAACTACTGAATCGCTTTTAAACATATATTTAAAATACCAATAAAGTTGTGCAAAATAGCGATTAAAATACGCATTAACACATAAAATTTCATATGTAAGTTCTAGGGTAAGTTATTTGTTTTTAATATTGACCGTTTTGGTTTTCATTATCAAGATAAGAAAACATAAAAAACGTTATTATTGCCGGGTTTTACATGAATTCTTTCACCTTTTATAAATAAATTGATTGTTTTTAATACTGACCATTTTGGTTTTTTACTTTATTATGTTTTTAAATTGCCATTACTCTGCAGAAGAATGAAAATTTCACATACAGGTATTACTATTATTGATTATCATTATCATAAGATAAGAAAATAACAAGAACCGTCATTATTGACGAGCTAGTATTTTTCAATTTTGGTGCACTTTAAATAGAAAAAGTAAATAATATAAATTTAAAATGTACATATGATTAAATTCAATATCGGTTACCAAGCGCAATTCTGTAAGAATACTTTGTAAATCTTCATATCTATACAGTTTTTGAATATAAATATATTATTCTGTAAAATCTATATAATAAAAAAATTTTCCGATTACTTAACAAAATTCATTGGATGTTTGATTTGTAATTTAATGTGTAATTAAAACGCCTGAACACTTTTACAAATTCTCCTTGCAGAATAACAGATTTGCTCAGAAATACATCATAAGTTCGGAATTCAAATTTGAAGCGTTCACAGCTGCAAATAGTGTAACGTGACGTCATACTACTTGATGACGATGCATATTATATTCTATTTTGTGCTCGGAATGCTCTAGATTTTAATTCTAAAAGAGAGAAGGCGACCTCTTACTGAACCAGGTGCAATAATCGTTCAGCACAAGGTTATTTTCTCGGCAAACTAACTCTAGAATTTATGTCTGGAATCTCAGTGTGTATTCAAAAGGATTTATTTTCTGATAAGTAAGCGTAATTTTTCATTTTGGACTAGCGAAATATAATTTACACGTGTCCATTATGGAGCATGCGCAATAGAACTAAAGCAATGTTATCTGCATCAGTGGCGTGGTGAATGAAGGTGTTTGTGTGTTAAAATATCACTTACTAGTGAGTTTTATAAGATCTGTTAATTATTCACAGATAAAATCAGATATGTAATGACTTTTATATCCGAAAATTTTCTTTATTAAATGTATTTTTGTATACACCTTCGAACTTAAGTCTTGTCCCTTTATAGCCACCTAAAGTCTCGCAACCAGCATTGCATGACTTTAATGCAAGTTATGCAGCACGTACAAAATCAGTTAAATTACGTAGGTGAATGCATATCATTCTCTTATTATGGTAAGGGTAGTCCAACCTATCATAATAAGCGAATGATATGGATTCACCTACGTAATTTAACTGATTTTGTACGTGCTGCATAACTTGCATTAAAATCCTGCAATGCTGGTTGCGAGACGTTAGGTGGCTATAAAGGGACAAGACTTATGTTCGAAGGTGTACCTATAGAAAAATGTCTACTATAAAGCTCAACTACTGTGTACATCAAGGTTGCATGAATGTTATTCACTGTTGTTGATTCTAATGTTGTTTTTCGAAAACGTGACATAAATAGACTATAAAGTCGATTTTTCATAAGAATTCAGCGTTAGTCTTATGATGTACCTTGTTGCTCTCACTAACATAGCATAAACGCTATCTTTTATTTGAGAAAGATGGTGCAAATGAGAGCGACAAAGTACGCTATAAGCTTATGAAAAACCAATTATAGTATGAGTTATTTTGTAAGATGCATCAATAAGTTATTAAAAAGCCTACAATTGTTTAGTGAATATATTTACAGTAGAGTTAATTGTATGAATAAAGTTCAATAAATTTAGCAATTTGAACAAATATTTAATTTGCGATTCAATTAATATAGTTTTCAAACATTTACAGATTTGCTCAGAAATGCACTAATAATTTAAAAGCGTTTTTAAAATGTGTTTAAGTCACCATTAAATATTATTGGCTACGCCACTGCGTCTAGTATCTAGTAAAAACAAAACTTTATTCTTGACTTGTAAATTTAATTTCCATGGTTACCTAAAAGTTTTTGTTTATTTTAAGATAAAGTAAACTCAACTTAAAACCCATCTGTAAAGGGTTCTAAACAATGTGTTTTTAAAATTATTTTTTATAGAAAACAATCTAATTTAATAGTGTGATTACTGATGTAAAATCCAACTTAAGATAAGCTCAACTATTTATTCAACAACTAAAAATGTGTGTAACATCGAAGTCTTAAGTTAGAAAATAATTACAGTATACATATATAAAAATGTTAATTACAAAATAAGAAGAGCTAATTTAAAAAATTCAAATACTAGAAACGAAAAAAGATTTGACAATTTGAAGTAGTAAATAAGGTTGTAATAGAAATCGGCGCAAATCCAACTTATTTAGAAAGAATATTGGTTAAGTGTTAGAAGAATGAAATTGTAAAGTTAGCTCACCTGTCTACTACGGCTTGCCTCTTCGGTGGCAACACGTCGGCCACTGCCAAGGGTGACAGACCTGGAGGCTGTTGTGCAGCGGGGGGCGGCTGACGCGAGACAGCCCCCGCAGCCTCCATACAGCCCCCGGGACCCACCCCACCGCCACGATCCAGCGTGGGGCCCAACTTCTTCACAGAAATTAACAGACGCAATACTTCACAATAATATTACGGCTACACATGATCAATCTGAATTGAATTAAAACGAAAAATCCGTCTGTATAGGTATTTCTCAACCACTAAATTTAACTGTCACATCACCGGTTAATTAATACTTTTCTAATATACAATCTTCGTTGTATCACCAGCATTTTATTTTATTTTATTTTATTTAGGTTAGAAACAGTCTGCATTATGTCCATGTGCATGATATATTATTTTCACTCGTTGCACTAGCATATATTTCAATAAAAATCACTGTTTAGTTTGACTTGAATTGTTTACATTCTATTCTTTATAGTACGGACAGTTTTTACATAATTTCACCACTTTTATATGCAGATGAAACATGTAAACATAAGAGTTCACTGCACTTAACAGGTTGTTTTTCATATCACTAAAATATTCATAATTTGTCAAATGAAAATCACATAAAGAAACTCACAATCAGTAAACTGTTACATGCAAACATGTAGGTTTATTCACTTTTGAGTAGTTTTTAGAAAAAAATCAAGTAGCACAGGTTACGATTTATTGAATAGTTATGCACAAGCAAACCGAATAACTATAGATATTTGCACTATATTTGTCAAATTTGCGTTCACTGATATACAATTTTATACGCGTATATTAGTTAGTTAGAGTTTGCAAGGTATTTTGTTGATATAGTCTGTTTAAAAACGACTTAACAATGGTTAAACACTGTTCAATTGACTTTCGCTTGTACTACTACAGAACGCCGTTCAGCCATTTTCCATAACGCGCCAGCAGAGCCACCTGTCATATGTCAAAAACTGTCTACAACATCGAAGCAGACACGATTACGTCCATACCCGAACTCAACCGAACAACGACTGACTTCTCTGACTACTAAAACTAATGATAATCAAAACCAGACGATTAATTAACAACCATACCATTGTTAATTATGTTATAATATGTAAATTTTTATGCTTTGCTAAATCAAAAGACGGAAACAGCGAATAACTTTCAAATTATACATTCATAACGTAATTTATAAAGAGCAACTCTAATATAGTTAAATCAATTATTATTCCAAAACAACATTATATAAGAATTGTTTAGATTAAATAATCATGAAATTGATATCTGCTTATTCAATACTTTATAAATCAATGAGTTTGCAACCGAATCTGATAAATAACCGTTGGAAATATAATTTAGATTTATAAATAAAATATTCCGTGTGATATATACGTAATTATTCAGAACATGACGATTGAACTATGTATATTATTAATTAACTTGATTTATGTAATTCAAACGCCAAGTTTTAATTAAATCGCATTGGGGGACATCTGTTATTTCGATGAGCAACTGCAAACAACGCTCAATACAGTTGGAGGGAATTTTCAAATTATTTGTCCGTTTCAAAATTACTATCAATACATAATTTTATTCAGTCTTGCATAAATCATTTAGCATATTCAAAAGTGAATTTCATCAACAATAATTAATAAATAGAACTAATTTAAAAATAAATAAATAAACAATTAATTTCGAATAGATTTTAAACGTTTTCTGTAGATACTCGATGTTTTTTTTTTCAATTTAAACTACAATGAGTCAATTAGGGGATTTCTATAGGTATAAATATTAATTTCTGATATGGTTGGTCTTATTTGTGATTATGGAAATTGATTACGCAAATGAAACAGCAAAGTATAGCTAGCGAAACGTGAACACAATTTTAATTCTATCTTAGGCTATAAATAAACTGTACAAGTATCAGTTTTTTAATGATTAATCAATATGATATGTATTTTTACAATATAAATAACGATCACCACATCATTGATTGAACCTCGTGCGGCGTTAGAAAATGTTTGATTGGTTGTTGACATCTATCGCACCATCATATTTTATCTGCTAATTTATAATTTTGTCGAAAACTATTACTCATTGTATACGCGTCGTTAGTATACGAAAATGGCGTCCTTAGATATGTATTTTCTTCTTGTGTATTGTTACTTTCTGCTGCTTTGGCATTCGCTAATGATTTTTCTATATGTTGATGTTTGTATACTTTAATGCATGATAAAATTGTACTTAGTAATACTGCAAATTCGACTAGTACAACTATTAAACCAACTGCTATGAAAACAATGTATTGATCTTGATACCAGCGTTCCAGACGACTCATACACCCCTAAAAATAAGTATAGTGATAGATTATGTATAGATTTCGCATAGCAGGCAACCTGCATTATAAATATATATATATATACGATTAAAACGCAACCCGACCACAACTTTTGCGCCTATAACTTATGCAACATTACTTTTAATATTGTATTTACGAAATAAAATACAATGAAGTCTTTTCAAAACTAGATTGTTATAAGATTCAAGTTTGTGGATTACCATAACAAAGAATTTGTCTAATTTTTTAACTACTTAAAGTCCATAGCGGCAACTAATTTTTAGTAACTGCAACAAGAAAAAAAAACTAGTTGCCGCAACAGACTTGATTAGTTATGGTAACATTTTTGTCTTGTAAGAGGGTAATTTTACATTTACAATTTCCGACTCTAAATATAGCATTGTTAAAACACAAATAAACTGTGGTTAAAATATTAAAAAGCATATTTACTTCTTCGTGGCGATATCCTTGTCTATGATTGACATCAACAGCTTCGCATAACGTTTTATTCTTGGGATTCGGGTCTAGGTAAGCTTGAATATCACCCGAATTTTCTAAGCGACAACATGTAAGTGGTACTGCTAATGATCGATGTGCCACTGCTTGTAAACGCCACAATGAAGTGTCGTATTCGACTGATGATGATATGCCACAACAATTAAACTAAACGAAATTAAATTAATATTCAATGAAAGCTTCATAAATGTTATAGCTAGTTAGCGAAAACTAGTCAAACTCAAACACTGAAATAAACAGATAAAAGAAGTATATATATATATATATATATATATATATATATATATATATATATATATATATATATGTATATATATATATATATATATATATACATATATATATATATATATTATATATATATATATATATATATATATATATAAACAAAATGTAGATTACTTTTGTATATATATATATATTTTAATATATATATTAAAATAAATTAAATTGATTGAAGTCTGCAAAATATATACAAAAGTAATCTACATTTTTTAAGGCTTATATTTTCAAATTTATAAAGTAAATTTAGTTAATAAATAAAAGCAATTCGATTTGGTTAGTTTGACTAGTAATCTCCCATTTTAAAATAAATACCTACCGTTGCTTGTGCTAAATCTATAGCGGCCGTAAATTGTTCATGTCCTGCAGTTCCATATTCCCGCTGTAAAGTTCGGGCTAATTCAACAGGTACAACTGTTAAGCCCAAACAATGGGGCCATATTGAAACAATTGCATAAACTGCACATTCGCTCAATAAAACAATCATTACGAGTATAAAATACTAAAAAATAAATATAGGTCATTAATAATATATCCATTGCCGTCCATAATAACAAAGTATTGTAAGAATCTCTATGAACATTATAATTAAACCTAAATCATTAATTGTGTGTGTGGTGGACACTTGGTGAAACATAGTTTAATTTATGAAATAAAACACATGCCAATTTTCACAGAAATATTTTTTTTTATTATTATATTATTAGACGCGTTTTGACTTTTCAGCAACCCATTCAAAAATAATGAACAGAAATCTTTTATTAGATTTGTTTTACTCTATTTTTAATGTTAAATTTAGATCAAGATTATATTTAATGGCATGACAGTATTAAATGACATTTTAAACAAAGAAATTGTTTTAACTGGAACTATTATTTCGTTTATCGAAGCAGAGGATGAAATTTGCTCCACAACAAAAACTGAACGAGATGATACTTCAATGTATTTTATAATATCAAAAATATTTACCATTGTAAACATGCAATAACTATCGATACATGCTGCCCAACAACCCATAACGCCAGCCAAACATAAAACAAGTCCCAACCCGATAACGCCTAATGAAAAATAATAAAATAGGGGTTGAGGTAAATTTTCAGCCATCGCGATTGGCCCCGGTACAATTAATCTCGATAATAATACTCGAGCGGAATCGCACAGCAGTAAAAAACCAGCTGTGACCAATATTGAACCGCATCCCTAAAAAATAATAAAAACATTAATGTGTGCAAGCATGGAATTGAATAAAAAATACAATTAACAAATCTTAAGAGCGCCATACCTCCTCTGTAAACATATATTCGCATATATTGCACATATAGTATATGAATATGCATGTATGTATATTATGTGTAATAAATAAAATTAGTGATCCTGGTAACACTAGTAATAAGGAGAAAATATATGTCAAGTGAACATTGATACAAAAAATTGTGAACGCAGCGCGCATAAGGAATCACGCCTGAAAATATCTATTGTTTATTCGAAACATGACATACGAAATTTAATAGCACACGTTTTGTTTACATTATAACGTGTATCCGTCTTTGCAAAAAAGAGAAATGTGTAATCTTAAATTGACGTATATCAGTGAAATTTGTTTAAAATCCACATACCGTTAAGTTATTTGTTATAAATTATTCATTCAATTATTAATAGTGAAACGCTTTTTCTCTTAAAGCACCACTAAATTTCAATTCAGCAATTGTTTTTTAAATTATAAAATCATGTAATTGTTAATATTTAATAGTTTTATTTATAATTTTGTATTTGTTCTACCCATTTTGATATATAATATTAAAAAAAAATCTCTCAAATCTAAACTAAGATTTTCAGCAAAGGTTTTATTTAAATATCATTTGATAAATATATTTTTCACTACAACATTCCACCATACAGTCTGAAGTTAAGTTTTATGTACATATTTTTCAGCGAAAACATTTTAATTTATAACACGATAAATATATCGTTCGTTCCCCTAACTGAGCCATTCAGAAATCCTAATTTATCGAATATTAGAAATATTTTCACTTGAACACCAACAAATCTAGTGAAAATCTTAATTATACTATTACTCTTAATAGTGAATCCCAGCTCCCAACTTAAGAATAAATAGTTGTTTTGAACACTGCTCAACTGGAATAACTTTTTTGCTTGTAGGCCAATAATTAAAATTATAATAAATAATTTGCAAAAATTGATTATATAAGTAGAAATTATAATTAAAAAAAAAAATTAAACATACTCCTTTATAGATAGAAGTAAACAACAATTAAATCTATTAATAACTAATTGAGTTCCCTATAAAAAAATACCTTATGTGTAGTTATTGTTATGAAATCAAATGTATACTTACCAATAATAAAAAATTACAGCAAGTCAGTAACACTTTACTGCTAATCAACAACGAAAACTTCATTATTTCAATCACAAATCAAACATCCAATAAATAAACTAGTCCATTTTGTAAACAATATGCAGTTTTATTACTTTGATGGTTTAATTAAACGATTGTTGACAAACATGCTTTAGTAACAACAATACTACCACATGCGGCTAGACAAAATGAAATGATACAAACTTACCGAATTACAAATTCAAAATAAACAGGAAGGAAATTATATGGAACCAACCATGCATTGTAGAGTGGGGAGGCAGATGTCTAAGTATGCTTATCTTCATATATAAATGCATTTTCAAAATGTATATATCTGCTGACACCTGACATTACATATAATTTTATTAAGAAATAAATAAATTACATACATGTGCATTATGTCTCTGACGTAGAAAATATTACATCACTTGCAATGACATTGTGACTATTAAATATTTTATTAATATATTTCTGCTATATGAATGATCATTGATTAATTTCGTTTAATACCGCAATTTAATAAAAACGGCTAGAAAATAGAGCTTTTTTTTTTGGGGCGTATATTGAATATAAAATTGTAAACCAAATACGATTCGTATGAAATCTGATTTGAGTTTTAACAATTTAATTTGCTGAACTTATAAATACATTAACCAAAGTAGTATTTATTTTATGGCAATAAGAACAGATTAGGTATTTAAGTGTAGAATGAAAATTTAGAAAATATTGTTTAACCGAAAATTATGACGAAGAAATATAATTTTTTTAAACATTGGTTATCATTAACATATAGCAATTTTAATTATTTCTGTTTATACTGTGCAATTAAAAATATTCAAAACACAAAAGAAAATAGCGGCTTTTTTATGCAAACTTAATTTCATCTGGATAGAAAAAAATTCTATTATGTATGTATAACTTTCAGTTGTATTACTTCAGCTAAAATAAATAATATGTTGACAAAAATGTACTTTTACCATATGAAATATCGTTTTAATTCGATTTTGTTTAATTTTATCTGAATATAGAAAATTGGAATTTTGTATACTTCTCATACGAGGTATATATATTATATGTTGCTGCAGAGTTTTAACATATATAAATATTAGAAATATATTGTTAATTGTTGAAAATAATATGGTTTTTAATCAATATATAATTTTCCTTAAAAGGTTTTAAACAAATATAACACAATACATATAAATACATGCACATATGTCCAAATGTAATAATATCGTGCAGTAAAGAGCAATATAATTTTTGCGAGTGTTAAATCGTTGTGATACTTTTGACAATGCAGTACTTAATAATATCATCTTTTGTCCCAACAACCATATATAGGACAGACAGGAAATAAACCACACCTGATTATAATTGTACCCCGTAGAATAACTTACACAGGATCCATGCATGGCCGACCACACAACAAGTTCAAACACAATGAAATTCAAACCAAAAATAATCATAAATTTTATTATACAAAAAAGAACGATTAAAAATTCATTTACAAACAGTTATATTTAATACAATTATTGAATAAAAAAGTACCTCTAGTTAAAATTCGAATAAATGTTTCGAACTACTACCACAACCCATTGACGGTATTTCATCTTGTTCTCTTTCGCTTGAATCTTGTAATTCTAAATTAAAATACAATATTACAAGTTTGCAAATAAAATAAAGCGATTGGTTAAAATGTACCTGGTGGTAAATGAAGTTGTTCAATGGCAAACTTTTTTCGGCGAAGTTTAAAAGCAAAATCAACAGGTCCAATTTCTTTTTGAGCTAAAGTACTAATAGCTGACAATTTAGAAATATGGAAAAATCCTTGATAATCGGAAAGAGCGACATTCTTTTCTAATTCAGTGCCTGCAAATGAATCTAAACGAATTGCAACGTCGCTTGAATGAAGACAACGATTTACACTTGCCTATAAAACAGGTTATATAGGTAAACATATATAGAAATGGCCTACAAACAACTATTATTGAGTAAATCAAATATAACTTATTGCGAAAAATTGGTAAATATGTAAATAGAATAAGGAAAAGTGTAAATAAAAGAAAAAGAGCTGTGTCGACCAGAAGAATGATGCTATATATAGTGCATATTTTTAAAATATACTTACGTCTTCGATGATTTTGCTTGGAATTGAAACCATAACAGTAGCAAGCGCTGTTCGAATAAGAGCTCGAAGACAGAATAAAAATAAATCTAAGTCTCTTGTTTGAGATGAACTCTGACGAGTAAAATTATTAGGTAACCATAACGGTGATCCTAATCCTTGCAAGGCTATCCGAAGAATAGATCTATTCGCTGTATTTGATTTTAAAGCAAAACCACCTTCATCAATTTTATTTTTAATAGATTGGAGTAACTCATGATAATCAGGATTTACAAATGTGTAGACCACTATAAACAATTTAGACTACATTTTAAGTTGTCATGCACATATTTTCTCAAATTATTTTTTGTTCACTTTAAATATTCTTAATTTGCTTAACATTAAAATAAGTTTATTCGCAATTCAAGCTCTGGCGATAAAAATTGAAAACGAATGCATGAAAGCGGTTATTAAACGAAATATGTATAACATGTAATATTCTATATTTTCTGTTCTACTATTGAATACCACATACCTAACTTAATGCCTATTCCCAACATGTGGGGTGGCAGAAAACCCTTTACATTCACATCTTCACAATCTTTCGCCATTCAATTCTATCCTTACACACTTCTTTCGCTTCATTCAGATTCTTCATACATGCTTTTCTATTTCGCTTGCTCACAACTTTCCTTTCGCGCAACTCATTCTCAATCATATTCTTCCACTTATTCCGAGGACGACCCCGCATTCTCACACCATTTATCTCGCCCACGTAAATCTTTTTTGTTTATCTTTCATTCGACATTCTTTCAACATGACCATACCACCTCATTTGACTCTCGCCTATTTTACGTACGACATTTTTGACAATATCGCACTGCTCGTACACCCACGTATTCCTCTTTCTGTCTCTCTTAGATACACCACAAATACCTCTCAAAAATTTCATTTCCACAGCAGTGACGCGCTTTTTATGCTTGGTTTGCCAAACCCAGCATTCACTTCCATACATCAACGATGGCACAAGTACACATTGCAGAACCTTGCATCCTTAGAAATGTTAAAATTTCTTGCAAACATACCTAAAGCCCCTAATATCTTACAATATTGAATACTAATAATGGAAATTTGCTCAAATAAAAACTACAACATATGATAATAGAAGGGTAGATCAATTAGACCTTCTCTTGGTAGTACCAAACAAATTCATATATGGCGTGATCCTTAACTTGAATCCCGAATAATAAAAATTACCAATCAATAGATAAAATATAGAATCAATAAAGCATCATAAAACAAAATATCTATTATGTGGAGCTTTGAAAAAATTTTATTTCACACCCGAAGTTATTTTGTATCATACCTATATATATAATGTAATAATACCTATATATAAAATATAGAATTCATATTATAAAAATTCTAGATTCAACTAATTCCGCTGTATTTATCTTTACAATTATTGGATTGAATGGCGAAAGATTATCAAGATGTGAATGTAAAGGGTTTTCTGCCACCCCATATGCTGGGAATAGGCATTAAGTTATGTATGTGTATGTATGTAATTATGCTATACGAATAAAATTGATAGCTTACAAAGAAAGTTTCTTTCGAAATAATATAATACATATTTGAAGACGTTTGCAGTGTGGTCGTAAAATAGCAAAGATATAAAAATAATCTAACCTTAAAATACTATTAAAACTTGGGTTAAAAATATAAACTTGTTTTTACGAAAGATCGTTAAAACTTAACTTGAAGTAGAACTAAGAAATTACTTCAAAACATAAAGCTATATAAAGACCATTACTCTGGATACAGTTAACATTTTAACCAAAAACTTAAAATAATGATACTTTTTAACCAAGAAATTGTTTTAAAGACTACAAAATATAAGAATTCATTTTAACTTATAACCTAAATTGAGAATAAAAAATATAATTAATTATAAAAAGCGACTGGGAAGTATGAGCAAATTTATAGTAGCTTTGAACTGAAAATTGTATGAGGAAATCAATAATTGTTGAACAAAAAATAAATTGGGAAAATTCGTTTCTCTCTCCTACAAATGAATAATTACTTGAGTTGTTTTTATTAGAAGGTGCCCAACATTTAATATCAGCTTTTTCCATAAGGGCAGGATCCAAATGTTTAGTTAAATCATAAAAATGACCAAACTTTTTCGATAGTCTCGGTTGTGATGTTGGTATATTTTGATATCGCCAGGCGATTTTTAATTTGTTATCATCTGAAGCAGGTTTCGGTGTTGGTTCATCGCTATCAACTATAACAGCGGGCAATGTTGTTGTTACTGAAGAAGAATTTAATTCTTGACTTCCAAAAAATGTTGAATGTCCATTTACTATGCCTTCAGCCAAGTAGTATTGCAGCATAAGTTTTGAGTAAATGCCTATTGTATCTTCCTCTAAAAAGCATGATTGGTAAATAAACATTACTATTCTTTATTTAAATGATTATTTACCTATTAATGTTACTGTTCCAACTGCTAAACCACCTCCTTAAAAGACAAGTACAAATTATAATTTTATAAACTTAACCCTACTAAATAAAATTTACCGATTATTTCATCAAATGACGGAATCCCTGATGATATTATAAGCTGGGTATTATTTAATATAAACTTTGTTCCCGGTATAATAACTTTCTTTTTTGCATTTTGTTCCATTTTTATAATTTTGAATATATATCACATGTGGAACATAAACATTTGGGAAATGTCAGTTTCTTCTAGAAACCTAGAAACAGTTGCCAACTAAGTCAAAAACAAAAATAATTTTTAAACACGCTTATCTGAAATGTATAGATAAAAGACAAGTTACAACTTAAATGTATGGTTATTTTATTAAAAACACCCATAAATTCATATGTAAGTTCATAAGTTTAAATAACTTATATTAGTCATTTATTGGTAACACTGCTCTTCAATAATATGAATGTATGCACAATGATATTAGTTACTGTGTTAGCCACCACACTATTAAATATCTGGTAAAACTAGACAATAACAGATAGCGCTGTTATTGATCGAAATTAGAAAGAGAAACAATTTCATGCTATTTCCGTTTTGGATTGAGCGGGAGGTTTAAATCTGAAATAATAAATATACGATAAAATATAGGATTATTATCATTGTATGCATTTATTTAAACATATCTATGTTTATTACTTGCACTTAAAATTAGTTATTTACAATATAACAATAATTTGAACATAGATAATACGTATTGTAGTTTATTATATCAAATGATTTTTTTAAAATCAAGTTTTTTTCTTTATAAATAGGCTTGTTTACAACAAAACTATAAACGACAACTTTGTTATCATCAAAATCAAATTCTGATTAAAGTTCCCAGTAAAAAAAATATTTGTTATTATATTAACGTGAACGCACAATCGTTTCTACTTTCTTCGGTTTGTTTCACAATATCCAATAATTTAAATAAAGATTATCACAGATTGTAATATTATTTTTATGTACACATATAGAACTGTTCCACTTGATTGTCTTGAACACCAAAACATATTTTAGTTATTTCTCTTTTAATATTCATTTACTAGTCACCTACTAAAAAAATTAACAGTCAAAAACAATAAAATCGTATACAACGATGTATGTTTGAAATCCACGTTACTTGTTTGCATAGCTGCCGGATGTTCACCTAGAACAGAAAAAATATTCATGAATCAAATTTCACATTTCCATGAAAGGAAATATGTTACTAAATTTGCACAAACGAAAAACATGAATGTATAAATTAATTAGACGTTCACATTCCAGCATTCATCATTTCACTTGAATTTGTATATTATAAAATAAAGTATTTGTAAAATACATTCATTTTGTTGTCCTAACATAAAAATTCCAAAGCAAATATAAAATTGTTCAAATCTAAAACATACATTTGCTAATTTGTATTCATGAAAATCTAGACTGTAGAGATACAAATTGCACTATACGTTTATTCTTTTTTGTTTGTAATTTAATTGAGCCGTTTCTAGAAAATTATGACAAAAGTCTACTTTCTAGCTGAAAATATTTAATCGTATTTAATCAGAATCTTAGGAGTCTCGAAAGTAACTTACAATTAATTATTTGATTCGATTTTACACTGAATTGAGTTGATTAACTTTGTAGCAACTTTATCCTAGATTACGTCAGGAACATAGTCAACTTATAGGGAACAAAATGAACAAATGCATACCGGGCGCTACCAGTTACGCATTCGACACGACATGAAGTGAATTAGAAACGTAGGTATTTAATTTTAACCAACAAACACGTCAACATGGTATGCCAGGACTTTAGAAACAAAATATAATTAAATACGATTAAAAATCAGCAGCCATTTTCATAATACATAGCTACATTTTTTTTTGTGGTATAAAAATTGATATTTGGAATTCTGAATTGAAATTCATAAAGTTTTGTTCAATTTGAAATGCACTCATACGTATATAACTCTACATATGTGGATATACAAAATAGTGAAAAAAAACACAACTGAATTACAAATTGTAAAACGAAATTAATAAAAATTCAAATATTTCCAATTTGAAATAATGTAGCAGTGATACTAAATAATAATAACAAAAATGATCGCTTGTGTTCCCAATTAGAAATGACTACTTGGTGTAAAATATTGAAGTTATTTAGACTAAATTATGATTAATATTACTAAATTTGTTTATTAAAATAAGCAAATAAAATAGATAAATAAGGTGTTAAAACTAGAATAAGAACACCCAGATTTGTATAAGGTGTAGTGGAATAATAGAAAATAAGATTTGTTATAGTACAGTAGAGAACAATTAAATTTTTAACTAGCCATTACAATTTACTGCGCAGATATAAGGTGTTTTCACTATTAGTTTGATTAAAGTAGAAACATAAAAATGAAATCACGTGCACCGAGATTAGTCTCGTTTCATGGTGTTGTTTCTACTGCGAAATGAGATCTTAGTGTCAGACTGCAGACTATCGTGTTTGTCTTTTGGCAATAAAACTAGTACAGATAGTTAAGCTCCTTTGTATGTCTGATGATGAGATTTAGGCAATGTTATTTTGTATGCCTTAGTAAACATTGACAATATTTGCAGAACATACTCGAAACTATGTTTGTTCTGTAATAGTTAACTAATGCATTTATTCATTACCTGCTAAGCGACATCTGTAATTGCCATGAATCACGCCTTTGTTAAGGCGAAAATAACATATATGCACATATATCGTAATACTACATAAATATCATACAACAAATATCACTAATTTACTTCCAATCGTCAAAAATTAATAATGATTTGCTTTGCAAATAAAAATAATGACGTAATTACTTTATTGCTCCATCATGTTTTTAGTAGATATATTAATGTTAACAATGAAGAAAAATAAAATAATGACTGCCTACGTCATCATATCTGTTAAGTAGGAAGCCCTAGCTATATATTTTACTTTATTTATTTGATAAATTTTTATTACTTCGTTTTCACTATGTGATAATTATAATATAATTATGTACTCCTACAATGATTAGCGTGTGTAATAAGTCTATACACTGGTGTGTTTAAATAGGTCAAGCAGACTAATCTATACTAATCTACACGCGGTAATTATTGTTAGGATTTTATAATTATACTAATATGTGTACTTATAATTACTTAGTTAAAACATGGCATATGATTATCAATGTTTAATTTGATTCTTAACCACTTTATAAGTTCTTTATATTTCATTTACTCTTATTTTGTGAAATCATCTGATAATGAAACAACATGAATTATATCTACAAATAGTATGAGAGGTTACTGTATGGTAGTGACGTAATCATCTAAAAACTTTACTAATTAACATTTTAAGAACATATTTAAGCGTTTATAGTTTCAAAACAATGTAAATTTTCATTTGTAAATGTATGTAGAAGCATTTCTCATGCTTAAAACTAATGGGAAAATGGGAGCATATCTTATAAATCAAAAAACAAATATTATCATACACAAAGCATGCTTACGTATAACAGACATTTAAAATATAAAAATTAAATTTTTCCATTTTGAAGTTTTGATTTTAATATTCAAACCATATGGGCTCGTCAAATGGACAAGCGGCTTAAGATATACTAGATGTTCGTACTAAATTGATATTAGAAAACTGTCGAAATGTATACATTATCCATAGTAACAGTTTTTAGTTACCTACCTTGCTATAAAACAAGCCAATGTTACTTAACAAAATAATAAATAAATATATAAATTCATAATAAAATAAAAGCGGTTAGTTTTTAATTGGAATGTAATATCATATACCGGGTGCCTAGTTTTTTTTATTTTCTTATGTTTTATAAGAAATACAATGGTAACATTTTCATTTGATGATAGGTTCTTCTCTAATGTTATTTTTTTGTAGTAAGTCTATCTATTATTTTTAATAATTATAATATCAAGGTAATAATTAAATAAAAACAAACTGTCAAACTCAAATAATACAAAAACAATGCAAGTATTTATATCATATCTCACATCGCACTCTGTAAACAGCTTAAAGATGAACATTTAAATTTAGGTCTATCTCGTGACAGAAACGTACTATATCAAAATATTAGAACTCATTGGATGCAGTTTTTAATTTTGAACATCTTTTGTCTTAACACTTTTGTTCTAAAATGAATAGGGAAGAAACTATCTTCAAATGCAAAATTTACCATTGCGTTTTTTATATAACAAAAAAAAGTAGACATCCGGTATATTTGAATTTAAAGCAGCTCATTTCCTAGTGTTTTTTGTTTTGCCAAAATTGGAAACAGCATGTGCAAAAAGCTTATGTATTAGTGAATGAAGATTTGCTGACAATTTTACAGATTCTTGAATTCTCCATAATCTCAGTAGTGTATTGTATTATTAATATTTCTTTACCATTGAGCACATGAACTGAAACGGATGCCGGACTTGCATTGGACGGTACGCACGTATAGTTTCCTGAATCAGTTAGCGCCGCTTTTGTGATGAGAAGTTTACTGGTTGTGCCCGTTTCTGTTTTCTCTGTTTCGAGGCTGATGCCGCCTCGTTGTGAGTCGAAGTCAACGACAGACGCACCATGGTACCACAAAACAGACGACGGAGGCGTTGAATGCACGTTCACCGAGCATGTCAACGATATTGTGCTGCCTTTTTTCACGTACACATCCTGTGAGCCCCAGATGTTCGCTTGTGCGTCTATATTGGCAAAACCAGACACACAGAGAAATATATAGATATTAAAATTAACATGGCAATCTTGAAATTTCTTTGCTAAAAAGAACAGCGTAGTAGAATAGAACAATATCAAATATATTTAAGCTATAGTTCTCCTAGATAGATGAAATTTTTCAATATATTTGATCAAGTAAACGTATGTTTCCTGAATATAAATTCGTTGACTGAAGTAGGCATATATGAACGGTACGAAAAAAAAATTGTTTGGAATTTTCCAATATTTTTTATTACAATTTTGCAATCGTGTAAAAAATATTTGTATTTCATTTTACTACCTAACCATATGTTTTTTAATAATATAATCTTCATCAATATCGCTTCTATTGCGATGTTACGTAACTTTTCGTAGTATTACCGAAAAAATAATTATTGTCTCAAAAAACACCTAAATTCTACTACTGTTTTTATTTCATCGATGGGCCTGAAACACTCTGAAAAGCCTTTAAATTTTATTAGATACTTATATAAGAGAACGTTAGAATATGAAAAATTTTGATTAATTTTAGTTGCGTAAAAGTTACCCCCAGGATAATATTAACTTCTCTATCCAGAAATAGGGCAATAATGAAGTTAGAACCAGAAAAAATTTGCTGGATCGTGTTCATAGGTAGGGAAAGGGTTCAAACGAGAGTTGATGGGCTATTAAATCTGTATCAGGCATATTGTAAAATTAATTGAAAATATAATAAAGTTCTTGAGCTATCAGATTTTTCCCCAGGCAGATCATCTTCTTTTCTTCATAAGACTTTCAAAGCATTGTCAATTTTATGTCTCAAATTAAAAACAATTTTCAAATTTATATTTTAATCTAAAATTAAAGGCACTAAAAATTGGGGCACGTTGAGAGAGATAAAGTCGACTGGTATTTGCTTGCAAGTTACGACCTACATCAGCTAAAGCTATAAAGCTAAAAATATATATATGCATAGTGTAAAATAATCAAATTTATTGATAACTATACCGTGTACATGAAAAATATGAAGTAGGAAGCAACCACAATTTTTTACTTCGTCCTATGGCAGTTCAACTTGTGATCTCTGTCATAAATCTTCATTTTTCTTTGCTTTTATACTATCAAGTATTGACCAACCCATATACTATAATACCTTCAACATTTAACATCACGGCCATGTTGATTTTCGGTTCGGTGTTGACCTGGCACTCGTATATTCCAGCATCGCGTTTTTGCACGAATTCGATGCGCAGGTCCCAATCGTCACTGTGCTCCGGATGCACCACACTGAATCGACCATCGCCCGTGTATGTATGGATGCTCGATGTAAGAATATGTAGATCTCGTTTTCGCATCCAGGACACCTACACAAGCGCACCACACAAATCAGATAGACCTTAAAGTAAAGAATATACATAGAAAGAGTGAACATATGATTGTAAAGCTCTGCAAACCCAAAGTAAACATTTATCATCGAGGATTCCCGAGGCATGTGTATTCGTTTTTCTCAAATGTTTTGTAAATATGCATTGATAGTTAAAAAATGTTTTTTTTACGAAATTTAGAAATAAATTAAAATGTATCTATTTTTCAATAACGTAGACTCGGATTCTCAACTTGTTTTTCAACTCAACAATAGTTGTTATGTTTTATATTTCATTGCGACTTATATTTTATCAATATTTATTAATATTTCGACTTCAATAAACAAACTTACACAGTTAAAGAAATAAAAAATACATATTTACGTTTTATAGAAATGTTCCAATAAAAATATTTTTATAAATAACAAATAAATAATTTTGTGGTAGTATACTGTGCACTTCAAGGTCAATCACATATTTATTTTTGATAAACTGTAATTAAGTAAGATTCTGATTTTGTAAATCTATTATTAAATATCCCTGTTTTTCTTTAGTTAGTGAAACAAAAAAATATGATACAGAAAATAAATGAAGATATTTGTTTTAAAAAAAAGGTGATATATACAAAGAAAAAGTATAGACGCGCCGGATAGACGTTGAGGAACAAAACGCGATCACCTGCTGAAAAGAAGAAGCACGTTTCGTACGACCGGAAACGATTATTTGATTTGGAGTTACGTCCGAGATGGGCAACAAGCACGAACACATTTTAGGAGATTAGAGTGGAACGTGTTCTCTTTTCTCCATTGCATTGCCTTGATGGTAAGCATGCATGCATCGATTTCATCTTTTTAATTTTAACATAAATCCAACAAGAAACTACTTCTTACAAAAAACAAACAAACGTATTGCAGGATTCTAGAATCATGTTCTCAATTTTCATGTTAACTAACGATAAACAACGTCTTTATTGCACAGTTTGTATATCGCACTGCAACACACTTCTTACACATAATGGACCATTGGTTATAAACGTGATCTTCCCGTAATCAAATTTCATTTTAATCTTAGATAATGTTTTATGACTCTTTTAAGTTAATTTTTTTAAATTTGAATAATCAATTTCAATTTTATTGTTATACGAATTGGAATTAATATTCATATCTTCTTATTCATTTTTGGACTAACCGAAATCTTCTCCAAAACACCATTGTGTATTTTTAACTATTACGAATCATTAGATTATTAATCTGTTTTCTTTTGGTAGTAATAAAATTGAGTAATTTAGAAATGCTCGGCTTTAGATTTATATAAAGCAACAAAATGAATATTTATGAAGATACGAGAGAAAATAAAAAATAATAGGTATTCCGATTAGCAATATTGCCATAAATAACTGTTTAAAAAAAAAAGTGTATTTGTCAGATTATTTTCTATTAATGCGAATTATTAACAATATAAAAGTATTTCGAATTTGTCCAAAGACATTCTCATCAAATATCTGACATCACAAAATTGTGATCACTGCCTCATCGCAAGATAAATGAAGATGTACAATTCGTACGTCGTTTCTGCGTATAGAAATTGATGACGTATGGGCAATCACGTTTGAATCCAATCATTTAAGGTTTAGGGGATTTATAAAAGGCATCAGAAAAATATCCAGAAATTGCATTCCGCATTGTTACGTTTTCTCAAAGACTCTGTCAGATTTTGCTCTGAAATGTTAATTGTATACAGAGATTGTGAGAAATCAAAATGCGAATAGCTTTTAGGCCTGAACACACAAAAAAAAGTTATACGCTAAGCATATTTTTACGTTTAGCACAATTATTATTAAAAACAAAATAATTTGATTGTCATTGATGAAAATCTAATTGTGTTAAGCATTTAGATATGCTATACTTTATTTAAATATCTACCCATTTTTAATTAGTAGTATTAAAATTAGTTACTGTTTTATGAGTATGAGTTACACCAAATATATTGATTTAGGTCATATTTTGTTTTTTACACCCTTCAACAAGATTTATGGAGAGATTGTGGTGGTTTCTTTTTGAAATTACTATGAAAACTACACCGCTCAATATTTTTCAATGATTGTTGCTTTATTGAAAATAGTATACCTTCCGGTTCTTTATAGAAAACGATCTATCTATCTATCAATATCAAGCGCGTCAGTGTTACAATCTGTAGAAATAACACGCACTTCAAAAAGAAACCAACAGATGGCTCACCCTATATATGTGTATGTAACTATTCTGAAATTTTAAAATTATATTTCTAAATAAGTTGTAATTGGATAACATATATTTACAATATTCATTTATAAAAATTATTAATATCGAACAATAATATTTTTGCAGTTAAATTATAGGTTAGTTTGTTTGCCTCTACACTAAGTTGTTCAGTATTGCTAAATTTTGTAAATGTATGAAAACTGTATTATTAATTAATTTGAGATCAATCTCTCAAAATTAAAACACAATTACTATTAAAATGAAATTCATTTTGATACTAATACATCTTTTGAGCAACCATATTGATAGTTCAAATTACAACGAGCAGAAAGAGACGAACAAACTAACTTTATGTTCCAATGCATGAAACATAAAGATATGTTTATTTGCAAAAATAAATGAAAATAACCACACAAAAACATCATGATATTGACCACGCTTGATATACTTCTAAAAGATTAACCAGATAGATAAGTTTTTGCAATATCATTCAGATAGCTGGCGTTCATATGACTTCTGAAAATTTTAAAAACTTACGGTTCGATCTCCTGGATGTTTCACTCGGCAATTCAGTAGACTCGCTTGTCCCAGAATCGCAGTAACATTTCGGGAACCAACTTCTACGAAATATGGCTTTTCAGCTGCCGGTCTTATCGTATCTGATGCGACACCAAATACACCTGGTGAGACTCCGGCTAAACTTCCAGCTCCTGCGGCAAAATAAAAGCAAAAAAAGCCGTGAGAAAAAAGCGCTGATGCTCGCGAAATACGAACGACGAACCACGGCATGGTGCGCCAGTATAACTTTTCGAAACACAATTTTCATGATACGATTAAAAAAGATTACTATTGATTCTGTTTGAATTTATGTTTCAACATTTAAAATCAAATTTATTTTACAAATATACACGATACATGACGTAAACTTCGCCAAAGTTTATTTCAACTATCAGTTCTGTCTGTTAATCTGAACTAAATTAAATTTGTTCGAAATTAAACAGAATATTTCAGCTTACTCTTACGTAATTGTTCGATATTGATTGATTAGTTAACATAAATAAACTAAAAATTAAAACTTTATGTACATTAGCACAAAAAAACATATTTTGCTTTTGAAAATATATAAATAATAAGTTCAATCACTTAAAATTATTATTTTAAGTCAAACAAATTTTCAACGCTAATGTCCGTTACAGTACATCAACTTTGGTTAACAGGCAAACAATTTCACTAATGGCCTCAAGAGAAACATTTGAAAATATGTATGGCATTCAATTGTTAACAGTTCTGGTGTATATGGTGTTATTTCGTTTTTGTTGTTATTGGTAACCCTAGATAACTAAGATAACCATACTATATAGTTTGGTCATGTGGTTACACATTGGTTAAACATAATAATCCCAAAGCCACACTAGAATCATTATTGGTACGTAATCTATTAAATAGATTACGTTTTTGAACGTACCATAATTCTATTAGAAATTGTGTAATTTTGTTCCTTTTTGTGGTATTCTAATTTGGATTAAATTATATTAACACAACCTATAGCTATTTAAAATTTAATTTCAGTATAAAACAATAAAAAGTATCTTCCTTCTCATTAAATGCACTGACTAAACATCTGTATGCTTTGTATTATTACACAGGACGTAAAAGTAAATGTTATCATTTATACTATTTTAATATCGTTGAAAATATTTAGATGTTTATTTTGTAGAGAATCGTCCATGAACAAAACAATAGAAAGTACTGTATACCAGAAACTATTCATATCAAATTTGCATCCAAAAGTGGAATTACTAGGTTTACAGATTAAGCTGACAACATTTGTATTGCATTATATTGCATGTTTGTGCTTTACAATCAGTCATACACAAAGGACAATCATATGTCACATCATAACCAATATGACTTTAATCAAAACATAGGCATTTTAACAAAAGGTGATATATGATTTTTTGCAGCATTTTTAAGCATTGCATAAAACAAGCATAATATGCCAGTTGCACTAGTTAACTGTATTAAACTTTAGATAAATAAAATACATTCAGGCCCAGTTGTATGATTGTCAATTATCTTTATAAAATTAAACAAAACTGAATTAACTTTTGATGGATATTTATTCTTGTGGAACACATACATCAGCCCCTTATGCTTGATGTAGTTTATTTTAGGACAAGCTGTAATCGGTAGTCTCTGTTACACTATATACTGTTTAATCAAGGAAAGTAGTGGGCCGAAATTAGATTCATCAATATCTTCAACCTAACTGCCTCTCTAGATGTAATACGTTGACCACATCGATATTAAACAAAACATAATATTATATAATTCCGCATAACTGAGCTGATCAAATACTAGTCAAAGCAAAGAGTGGAACGGTATGAGTTATGAGCATGTAGAAGAGTGAGACAACCAGGGAAACGAAAGCGTACAACTAATATATTCTATTTTACTGTAAAAGTTGTAATATTGTAAAGAATAATAGTTATAAAAAAACATTTAACAAGGCTATATTGATTAGACTGAAGCAGAAGTCTCAACCGAGGGTAATGTGATATTAATTTGTCTAGATTTTCAATTCAAACACCACAAACGATGTTTAAATAAATACTTTTCTATGTTACAATATAAACAATATGTAAACATTAAAACAACAAAAATAAAGGCTTCTTTTTCCAATTGACTGTTGCGAATTATTTACAAAAATCAATTTTCAAAAAGCAAACAAATGTTATAATTTTATATAAACATCATTTTCTCTAGTGAAGATTCTTCTAGATAAAGTTAAGCTAATTTAAATTTATTATTAGTTAATTTTATAAATAAATATGTTATAGATTAACATGATTGAAGATGAGTTGGGTGATATGAAATTTACGAGCAAATGCCATAACATATCATAAATGAAATGATAGAAAAGAAACGCGATTGACAAGGATAGAGATAACACGATTGACAAGGGTTATCTGTCGACCCATTTTATAGCATACATACATCAAAATTAACATCAAAGTAACTATAGGCTTCAATCGTTATAAAATTAGATATACCGCTTAAAAGTTAGAGTTTTAACAATAAAAATGGCGCAAATGGTCTATAAAAAATGCCGCTTCAGATTTCTAAATAAACTTTTTTATGCTGGCTATCAACAGCTGGTATTTGAAGATAAAAGAATAATTTATATTAGTACCAAAAAAAATTTGCATAATGAAGGATAAATTCAAATAAAATAAATGCTATTTGCATAGTATAGAGGGAAAGGGACATATATAAACGATATTTTGTTGGAGAGGTTTTCATAGCAGCCCCAGGAGAAATACGCAGTAGTCACAACTCGAAGAGAGATGGATTTTCTTGTTAGAAGAGATATGGATATATAAGAATACTGTCATATACTATATATCAGTAGCAGTTCATGATATTTGTAGATAAATAAGATATACCATAATGTCTTCTTCTAAACTAAAGGTCTTTTCACTTTTGAGTTTGGCATACTCGTAATTATCTGCCAGAAACAGATTTCAAAATCTTTATCCGAATTCAAATAAATATTTGGTTCTATGATGGTTTTATATAGAAACACATGCAATTTTTTTGTACAAGGCAGACAGGTCTACACAGGTTGTTATAGTTCAGAAACATCTCTATAGACGTTCATTTGTAAGGTCCACATGCGGTCAGAGTGAGCTACAAAGCTTTTGCGTCTTGGGGCCAATGCTACATAAAATCGACGTATTGTAAGATTCTTAACGTTTTAACTTTTTCAAACCAAGTGGGTTTACTGTAAAACCACCTTTTATCATATATTGTTCTGATATCCAACGTAATTGATACGGGTGTAACTCATTTTGCCTCTTATCCTATTTTATTTCTTGATAAGCTCTATGGTTTTTTTCGCCCAGAAATGTTATTGTGATACTTTCAATAAATAAAAAACGATTTAGTGAAAAAAATTATTGGTCATACGTTTATAAATAAAAAATATGTATACATTTATACGTTTTTGAACGCAATATACAAAATACGTAACATCTAAACCGAAAGTAGTTTCAAAATCTATTCAATCAAAAATTGTAGAAAATGGTATTGTTTTTCATGTTTTAAATAAGTATATTTTCGAATAAATGAATATGGTTTTTTAGAATAAATATAATCTGAAACATCTTCAAGCTCTACATCCTTTTGGTTAATATTGTAAAAATCTTAAATATTATTTTGCAGAAGTATATAATTATCCGCTTTTGCGTTATAGTGTATATAGACGTATAGACAAATGTGAAGCAATTTTCGCGTTGAATATATCACATAAATTCATGATATATTCGTCGATATGTACTTCCATTACATAACGATTCCTTTTTGGTTTATTTGTATTTTTAAGCAATACAATCATAAAACAAACCATATATAAATTATTTATCCTGTCTTGCTTATGCATCTAAACTTATTACGAACATTATAAATTATTCAGTACATAAAGTTAAGGCTAGATTGATACAACTGAATGTACAATATGATATTTGATGACCTGATTATTTTTTGGCGATAGCATGGAAACATGACGCTACTCAAAAGCGATTTATGATTTGTGTTCCTTGCCAATTTCTACAAATTGTGATTATAGATCCACTGCAGTGTGTCTGACACTTTCTGTGACGAGCCACCACTGGGAACAGGTTTGAGTAAAGCAGTAGAACACAAACACAAGTATATGCGGTGTCCCCTTGCGTTAGTTTCGCGTTTGCTCGCACACGGCATCAGATTTGCGTTTACGAGCTGTAAGATGTTGTGCGCTACTTGAGCACATGCATCATTTAAAATCCGATTTGATCCTTTTTGCGAGCTACTGTGGAAAACTACATCTAGTCGCACCAGCGGCAACACCCAACCGCCAACCACCGCAGAACGCACTTCACTCATAAATATGCATTTTACACATTCGCTATTCCATTCCCTTGTCGTTACATAGAATCGTGAATCATTCAAATTTAATCAGATTTATTTTACTTTTATTATTTATTGTACTTATATGTATATAAATATATGCATATATAAAGTATGAGACGAGACGTTGCTGTGGAATTAATTTAATTTCTTATCATATTTAAATGAAGAAATTAATATGGTTACGCTTATTTACTTTACTTTGAATTATATATTTTACATGATTTTACATTTTAAACACGCTAGACGACATGCTGCTTTTCATATTTTACTTCTATTTGGCTTTAATGCTCATTAGCAACAATTAATTTAACTAATAAATATACGTATACTATAATTTATTTTAGGATTAAATTGCAGTAGCTGGTTATTATTTAATAATAATCTATTTTAATATTAAGATACTTGCAACAATAAAATTCCAACTTGTCACTTTAAAAACTAACAAATTCTTTGAGTTATTGAACAGGTAGTAGATTTACAGAAATAACCGAAGTAACAGATAACAAGTCTAGACAAATCATTAGTATTTTTCAAACAACATTAAATTAAATATATAAAATAAATTAATAGATTTTATTCGCAAATATTCCGTTTGACTCAAATAACACATTTCCATGTTGGCAAGTGGATTATATATTTGATTACAGTGAATTCAAATTTTTATTAAAATTGGTAATTTTGGCAATTCACTTACAAAATAAATTTATTCGTGTTTAAACGGAAGTATATACGTACGTGGAACTCAGTTTCTTGTCTCAAAGGAAATGGTGGCTCTTGTAATTTCAATAATTAAAGAGCTGCTATGTCTGTTGAGTATTGTGAAACAGTTGCAGATGGTAATGTGTATATTAAACATATAACTTATGACACTATATGAAATGTAAGGGAATTGTTATATATCTGAGAGAAAATTTTATAAAGTTTCTAGGTATTACGAACCTCGTCAAAAGTCGCTATGGAAACAATCGATAAACATCCTCTAAGCGGTTACACAAATGGTCTGAAACGGACATAGACTACATGCGTATATTGATTAGCTATCCATTATAATCACTGTAGGGCTGAAGCTGGCGCAAGATTAACAAAACCAAGATTAATATGTTCCACGAAAGTAAAGTGAGAAAGTGATATCTTTGATGGAATAATAAATAAATGAATGTGTCATTTTGTAGCAATTTAAAAAATATTTAATTAAGTTGTTAATAAATCATTAAAATATATTTTGAAATAAATAAATGTGTGTACCTTTCATATGAGTAATTAATAAGACTGGGTTTCAGGTTTGATATACTACATACGTATATAATAAAGCCAACGTTCGTTGATGTGAGTCGGAAACGTAATATATGTTACAGGGATTGGAGTTTCATAAATAATTTTCATTATTCATATTGCAGGACAATATATTTGTTAATAAAAGCATTTTGATTCAGTTTTAATTTTTATTAAATAAAATTATTAATTCTTCTCGCTGCAAAACAGCAGCGTCGAAACATTTTCGTTATTGCATTCCATGGACATAAAGAAGACGATGAACTTTCATTTTACCTCAGAGCACTTAGTCTGAAGCCAGCTCCGAATACAGTCTATTGTTATATTAACGTTCGAAGAATAAATTCAACTTACATTGGTGAAACCTGGCATTACTAAATTAAATATTCGTAAATAACGTTAGTTAATCCTTGCAAAGTAGGTATGCAAAAGTTAGATGAGCGTAGAGTACCAAATAAAAGGTATATTTTGGTTGTTTTTTGCGAAGCAATAATTCGAATCCCTTATCCCCATATAGCGTTTTGCATGTGCGCGAACTGCTGTTCGGCATTTAACAAGTTCAAAATTAAAATCATAACTTCATAAGTATTGTTCGCTATTGTCGAGTTCTGGCTGGTTGAACAGTGTTGTTATGTATGTATCTATGTATGTTTGTACATTTCATACATGCATGTGGTATAAAATATTCATAAAACATTTCTCATTTAGATTATTTCATGTACACACATACCAAAACTAAAATTGCAATTTAAATAAGTGCCAAATACCTATTATTTTCAATTGCATTATAAACCTATTTATAAATTCAATCATTATAATTTATAATTGATGGCCAGGTCAACAAATACCTACATATATGTATTATCTATTAAAATAATTGTAACACACATGGAACGTTTGTAATCCCGTTGTTACAAGTACTAATAAATTAATTTACTTTAATAAAATATACAAACATATTTAATTGAGTTATCAGTAAATTATTAAAATATATTTTTAAGTAAGTGTAGAACCATTTCTATTAATATAGACTTTCACAAGGTCACAAGGCAAATTAAGAAGAAAAACATTTTTAGGGTATTGGCACATACATTAATGAATAAAATAAATTGATATTATGGTGTCCTTGATAGGAAAAGCAATATTTGTTATTATTTTTACAAGCAAGACTGCCAAAGGCATGAAATCGCTCAATTTAAACGATAACTAATAAATCTTCCATCAGAAATATATATATATATATATATATATATATATATATATATATATATATATATATATATATATATATATATATATATATATATATATATATATATATATGTTTATGTTTATATATATATATATATATATATATATATATATATATATATATATATATATGTTTATATATATATATATATATATATATATATATATATATATATATATATATATAAAAAATATATAAATAATAATGGATTACCTATAATATTGTCAACATAGAAAACCAAAGTGGTCATAAAATAACAACATAATAAAATAATATGTTTTTTTCAATATTGAGCAAGCTAAGCGACCAATGTAGGTTATTTTCTATCTATATACTACAATATTTGATGCGTAAGTGATCATATATCTACCAACAGCGTATTATATAAATATTATTTTCTCTGTTGAGAAATGGACATAAAGTACGTTGTCCTGAAGTAACAATTTGATATCGATATATTTGATACAATATATGTTTGACATTCGATACATTTGATGTCAACAATATTGATTGCCATTTTACACCTTGTAGTTTCGTCTTATAGTTGCCTTCTACTTATGTCACACTCAAAATAATTCTTATCAGAAATATGATATTATTTTTGAAAAAAAAAAACCCTTAAAATTATAGGAAAAAAAATCAAATAATTTTAGAATTAATAGTACAAAAAAACAGAAATAACGCGTTCTTAGTTTATGAATAAAATGCTTTGAAATCTAACCTGATTTAATTTTATTATCGAAAGTTTGTAAATGTAGCTATTATCAAAATGAAAATCCATAACTTGGTTACGTTTTATATAGCGGATTTTATAAACGAGTTCCTAAACTATGTTATACTTGTAAGCGAATACATTTTAAACAGCGATCAATTAGTTATAAAATTGCGATTATGTTATATATTAACACATCCTATCTCTTCTGGAACTACAATATTTATAATTACCTTGAAATATTCCGCAGCAATTTAGCGCATAAATTATCATATTATTATATGTATTTTAATAATTTGTAATTAATGGTTGGGTCAGTTGTATTATTGTGTACTGAAACAGATATTAAAATAATTATAGTAAATTAGTAATTAAATGTTAAAATAATTTTACAAAATGTAGGCATAAACAAGTGAAGAGCGCTTTTTAATTGCATGGAGAGCCATTTTAATTCTAAACGAGCACCATATATTAACTAAAATTCAATTTATAAAAGTCATTTAAAAGTGAATAATCCGTTTTCAAGTCCATAAATTATGGTTGCTTGTTAATTTTGCATTTACTCGTGAAATACTGGACATACCATTAATTATTTTTATTGTTCATATTAAAAAGTACGCCCTTTATATTAATGATGACTAAAGGAAAAAAATGCAATTAAAATATTTGTCTGTAACCAGACAACAATATGAAAACAAATACCAATGAATATTATTGGGCAATTCTTCATGTGAGTATGTTTGTATAACTTGACAACCTGTCCGTAGTGTACACACAAACAAGCTATGTTGGTTTTCAGTAACTTTGACAGCTCATATCTTTTATACGATAAGTTTTCAAGTAGTTCAAGTTTGAAATTTGGAATCAGCATAGGCAATTTAAGTTGTATACAAATTTTCATCCATTTTCATAACTAAACATTTTGCCAACGATTTCCCTGGTGGTGTATCCCTCAACTTTTTTCAAAGCTATCTTTCATTAGCTAACACATTTTATCTAACATAAGCAAAAATGTCACAAGAAATTTTTGTTTCGCACCATGAATTTTTGTTTTCATGGAAATATATATAGTTTTCGAAACTAATTCGCTTCTAAGGTAGCTGTTTAAGTGAAATTCATACTACTAGTGTCTTTTAAAAATTAAATATTAAATTGACGAAATGGTAGGGAAAAAATAAAAGCATATATATTATTTATACCATGCTGTGTTTGTTTTATGTGTTTCTGTTACGGTTTGTGGCGGAACAAGCAAAAGAAATTTTATAAAGAAGTTACAGGAGGATATGTTATGAACTTCACGTTTTCTTTTGACGAAAGTATTCTAGAGGATTTTTATACCACAATAAATCAATCAAAAGACCGTATTACATTGAGAAACAATTCACGAAATTATTTCGGGAAACTTTGGAAATAATATTTTTTTTTATGTTTAAAAATGTATAAAGCTAACATGTTTATTATGAAATCTTTTCGTGAAAAATCTCTGAATTTGATATTTTACGTAAATATTTTGTTTTTGCGAAATTGATAGCTAATATTGGTAAACTGTCATTTAACGAGGACAATTTTCTTTTATCGATCAATGGAAATGTTTGATCGTTTTAAAATTTGATAATAAATGGTAACTATAAAATTATTACTTTATTTTAAAATATCAATAATTGTATGAAAACCATAAGAAATAGACACAATTAATTTGATTTTTTGGAGAAAATTTTCATATTATTTATGAAATCACTAAAATAAATAACTTTGATGCCATAAACAAATAGTTATAACTAGTGAATCTTATTACTCTAAATTTAAGAGAAAACCATGATATTTATTTATTTAAATAATTTGAGGATACTGAATCTAATATTAGTTTCAAATAATAAATAACTTTACATTTTATCAGTTTCATTTCATCACATATTAAATACTGGTTATTGGAATTTGAAAGTCATCTACAAATAAAAAGCTTTAGAACCTAATAAGTACACATTTCTTTTTAAACATAATATTAATCGTGCAAAATGAAAAATATGACTTCTTTTTCGTATTTTTATCCGATCATAATGATATTTTGGTTAGATGTACTTTCAATCATGAGAAAGCGATTGGTGAAATCCGTTTTCCGATAGCTTTATTAGTTTTTGTGGTAGACTCGGACAAATATCTAAGGATTTTTCTTTATTGCACATTTTGTGCGGTAAGACTTGGGGTTATTTTGTTTTTAGGATGTGTTGGCGCTCGGCAAAAACATATAAGAAATATGTGTTCTCTTCCGGCAAAATTCATTCACCTGGTTGATAGTATTGCGCAACCTATTTTTCATTGCTTTTGTCTTGCTCTAGTGATAAATATGATCAAACATTGAAAAGCACATTTTCTCTCGTAAACATGGCACACTTTTTACGCGACTGCAATCCCCGGAGTAATAAATCATATTTTAATTTCATTGAGTATTGATCAGTTATTTCCAATTAGCTAACAGAAGAAAATTAGCTGATTAAAAAGCTGACATTTGTTTTACGGAATATTTTTTATCTGTTATTTGATCATTTATCTAATTAAAACCAGTGCCACAATAAGTTTTTATTGTATTTTACTTAGGACGAGCTACAATAATAATAATAATAATAATAAGAACATAATAATATTGCGTTTCAATTAACTCTGATTATAGTATGTAAAAGGTTAAAAGATTTAAATTATTTAATTTGTTATTATCACAACTTAAAATACCTATTTCAGAATAGCCAGAGATTTTAAATTGAGAAATGGAGGTTATAAGTTTTACTAGATCGTTACCTTGCGAGAAAACTTTTATTATTGCGCTTAACTCAATTTGAATACATCAATGTTTTAGAGGTAGTAAACGAATACCGGCATTGTTCATCTACAGCAGCGCTTGGATACTGATACTAAATTCAATAAGTTACCAGGTTATAGTCTCTATATGTAATCTTAAAATAATGTTAAAGGTTAACTAGAAAAACTCGTTATATAACTAAATATATAGTGACACTGAAATGTTTAAGCGAACTAATATTGCAATTGGAATAATAATAATAATCAATATTGGCTATCCATTTTGCACAATTAAAACATTTATATTAGATAGGTAATTTATATATAAACGACGGTCTTCACTATTCTAACTTAAGATTTCGTAGTTTAATTTAATGTACGCCACTATAATTCAAAATCATTAAATATATTGAAGCAAGACAACATTATTTATAGAAATAAAATTAGCAAAGACGTACTGTTCAGAAATAAAATAGGCAAGCTGTTCAGTACTTTTATTTTTAGTATTAATTTTTATTTGAAATTGAGAAAATGAATTCTAAAAGTATTTTCTTTGAATAAAAGTATAATCGAGGATTACATTTAAGTGTACGTTGGTGAAATGGAATAAAGATCAAAGTCCAGTATGAAGAACATATATAAAGTCGCAGTGCATGAGACAAAGAGATGAAATAGGTTAGTCAATAAAGCTGTCGAGAAATATGAAAGTAGAGTTCCTTTACCTCTAGACACGAAGACGACATTTATACCTACTATGTGGTGCTGGGCTGGGCTGTGGTGTTTGCCCAGCCACAGTCATACGACAAACAAGAAATTCACATCACTTCTGAAGAGTGCGAACCGCGCGACTTTGATATTGACGCTTAGAACAGCCATATCTTTTCCTCAGTTATCGTTACCCGGCATCTGCTGCTGAAAAGAAACTCCCTTCTGTTTGCAATAAAACGCTCATAATTTCCCAAAGAAATTGTAGGAAACAGTTCTATAATAAGAAGTCATACGCCTGCCGGTATCTCAAAATAAAAGTGAATTCTCATTTTCTTTCTCCCCGCGGGCGCTTGCCAGTGTTTATTTCATTTTTAAATGAAAATTACTGTTGCGGAATCAAATGGATACTGTATTGCAGTGACAGAACATGTTTTTTTGTTTGTATGATAATAATACATAATTCAAAAACTTTTTATAATCTAGTTTTACATATGGAACTTACGATGTTTGATAGAAGCCTTGATTGCTGTAGTTATGTTATTTTGATAGTTTATACACAAAGCAATATATTTTAATAAACAATCTACAGTATAATAATAGATAATTATAATAATAATAATATATATATATATATATATATATAATTTCGAGAAATATTATAGAATACAGAAGGTTTTTTGTTTCTTCTGACGAGTCGTCAATGGTTAAATGAATTGTACTCTCTACCTAGAGACTCGAGTCTTTTATTTTTCTGTTGTAACGACTCCGACGAAATGAACTTAAAAGCGGACGAAAAATAATGATATAAAAAGCTGGAGCACTCACCGGCTGTGATGCAGCATGATTCTGTCATCAAAAGTATTGACACCGTGTAGTAGAGGTATGATTTAGCGCTACGGCCGAATGAGACCAGATCCATTTTGACACTCTGGAACAGAATAATACAATTTACAAGCATTATAGATTTAATTAACCACGTTAACTAACAGTTAACTAGTTTTAGTTGAACATAAATTTAACATATTCCTTAATATGTTAAATTTATGTTATTGTAAACACTCTTGTAATGGCCCTCGGGTCAAAGAACATTATTACAGATAAATGAGTAAATACAGAGTAAAGAGTTTTCTGCCGCTCCATTTCATGGAAATAGGCATAAAGTTATGTATGTATGTTTTTTCTTTTGTAGGAATGTAACAGGATAATTGCATGCCGACAGTGTTTTTAAAGAACAATATATTTTTTATTCTATTAAATTACTACCCATGTATATATATATATATATATATATATATATATAGAAAAAAATTTACTTTCAATAAATGAAACAGACCCTATATCGGTATGTTTTAGGATGCGTGTTCATTCTACGTATTTTAATCTCGGCCCAATTAGTTTA
Organism: Nebria ingens riversi; assembly: GCA_018344505.1. Classification (NCBI taxonomy): domain Eukaryota; kingdom Metazoa; phylum Arthropoda; class Insecta; order Coleoptera; family Carabidae; genus Nebria; species Nebria ingens. The sequence continues at coordinate 127,123 of JADQWA010000085.1, read as the reverse complement.
TATATTTACTTAATCCGTTGCCAGTTAGATTTGGTAAAGTATGGTTAGATTTGTCAAGATAAGGATAAGGTAAGATGCGTAAGACGATTACCGATAATTAATTGCTAAGGATGAAATATCATACAGAAATGATCTGAAAATCATGTATGTATATCTACTTACATTTGTAATGAGATAAATCTATGCTTTTAACTTTGTTACAAGATATAAAAATATACCAAGCCGCTTTTTTACACATACCAAATTTTCGGCTGTCTTGAACCTTTTTTCTTAGGAAAATAGTGCAGAATAAATAAATGTTAATATCCCACTTTACGTGTAAACCGTAGATTTCAAAAAAAACCTTTTTAAATATTTGCAATAACGTTTCAACTTGACTCTTACACAAAGCCAGAAAAAGAAATAAATGTTTTCTTGATTCTACAGAAATATATATTGCAACCTTTGTATTTTATACGCCGTTGAATCTGAACTATTAAACTTACACATTAAACTTATAAAACAAATGATTTAATAATCTATGAGTACTTCTAGTACACAAAGAGATCATTGTCTATAATTACCAGTTATATTAATTACCAATATAGATAGTCAAGTACTTTGCACTTGAAGAAAACATAATTTAATGTCAATTATTAAATTTTTAACGACGTTGCTTTTAAAGCAGTTAGAAAATCTATATTATAAGAAGTAGAACAAGCAACGAAATTAATTGATACAACTTCATGCTGCATTAAACAAAATACAAATATAGTATTATACATTGTTGTTTACGCAATTGTTTATTTGTAAACAAAAATTAAATTACAAATATCTTGATACATTTTATAAGTAGATTCTACTCCAATACTCTACAATATACAGTATAATTTTGTTGCCGTAGTAAAAGCAATATGATATATTATTTTCATAATAAATTATAGGTAATATAAATATCGAATATATATATATATATATATATATATATATATATATATATATATATATGTATATTTAGATTGAAAGGATATTAAAATGAAAATATAATAAATTGTTTATCAATAAACACAAACATAATTATATTATAATTATATTCTTCATACCACTGCAATTTTGAAAGATTGAAAATAGATCATCACTTGTTTTGAAGCTTACTTAAATATCAACAAAACCACGTAAACCAGAAACTATTTAATTTATTTATAAACGATAAACTATATAAAAGTGTAATGCCTCTCGTTTACTAAATAAATATATTTCAAAATAACGTATAGCTTTTCTGAAATCGGCTTCAATTGAACTTCCATTTCCCGTTGTTTTATTGTTGCAGAAAACTACTCAGTTCTGAATTTAATAGAATAATAAATACCATGTTTCATAATTTTAGACTTATCTACATACATATACCTGTTTGTTCAATATGGATTCAAAGACGCTTAAATCAGATGTTTCCATTAAAATGTCGAATTTAATATATTACTTCAGATAAAATATCTCCATTGTTACTTTAAAAGAACTAAAAGTATCTTTTATTCTATAAAGACATATTTTGTTGCAGTTACTGTAAAATAACAAACAAAAAGATGAACTTACATTATTTGATATTAGATAAAGAGCCAATTATTTTTATGGAAATAATAGTTTGATTTATAGTTAATTTAACGTTTTATGCTTAAAACCCTGTTGCGCCAGCACAAATTATTTTAATTTTAATTCTTAATAATGTTAAATTGAAAGTATCCATTGATTAAAATATGTTTTAATTATTAAATATCGTAGTTGATATTAAATTTAGCACAATTTAATGCTAAATTTCATTATTTAATAGTATACTTATTTATTTAGTCTACTATTAGTAATTGTTGTAACTGGCTATAAGGTAGCATTTTCAATGAATTTTGATATTATGATTCTATTTTTCTTTCGTAATAACCACAACAATTTATCAAATATAAAGCTTCAGATATTTAATTCTGTAAAAATAGACGTCATGAATATTTTAGTTTTATCTTTGAATAAATTGAAATTGGGCAACAAACAAAAAAAATTGTTGAGCAGTCAAACAGTCCAAAGTGGTTGCGTTGAAGTTTACCTTCAATATTTAATTCGAATTAAATTGTTAGGCCGGAAAGCTTAGAGTGAATTTCATAAAATATCCTTTATAAATGTTTCAAGAATTTGATATAAAAACGTGAGGTATAAAAGAAAACAAAACAAAAAGTAGTGCGGGAAGAAAGATTGTTGTTTTTATATGAGCTACAAGAAAGCCTCCTAGCTATGATTAAAATACCAAACTGGGAAATGACACTTTATTAATCTTACAATAGATATATTTTTGATAATATATATTTTCCAAATAATCTTACTATAACTAATTTTGTAAAATAATCTACATTTATTTTTTTATATTATTTTTGTGTCCTTAAAAGCTATTTCATTCTATTTGATAAAGTCACATATATTTATTCAATAGCAATACCAAATTTATTCGTTTAAACATGAGGATTGCAACATTGAAAGAAATGGTGTACTTACATACAGAGTGGAAGATGGTCAAATGAGATAGTGTGGTCATACTGAAAAATATAAGGTCAACAAAAAAGATATATAAGGTTGATATAAATAGAATGAAAATACGTGGTTGTCCCTAAAATAAATAAACGAATTTGATGTAAAATAAGTTGAGTGATGAGAGCGACGGAATGAAAGAATATACATATATAAGCTTATGTGGTATTGTAAAGATAGAGTTAAATGGTAAAAGGTTGTGAAAATGTTGCAGAACTATGGGTGTATGGATGAATGCATACATTATTTTTATTCGCTGCTTATCTTTCTGAACTTTATATTCTTCATAAAAAGCTATGAAATATTCAGGTTAGGTGCAATTTGAAGGCATATGATAAATATAAAACATATAAAACTGCTATGGTAAGTATTTTAATTTGTAGATATTGTGGAAACTGCAAGCGCAAGACAAATTTGCGGTTGTGCAGTGGTGGTACAGATGTAAAGGATGAGTTCACATATTTGAAAGTGTTGAGCACAGCAAAATTTGTTAAATCCTACGGACCCGCTAATGATGGTAAACCTATTTACTATTAAAAATAAAGTTCTGAGTGAACGAAGATATAAACTACGCTCACAGTTCAAACTGTTTTTAAAGTATCAAGTAAATAGTTTACGTCACAGAAACCAACATGATCCTAATTTAGTGGATAAACACCCCAACAATCGAAGTACAAAGAAACACATTAAAGCTTACATCGTAAATTAGCTAGTATTTGACAGGTCGGTTTACATTTCCAGCGTGGGATATCCTAGCAATAGGTTATTGTTTTGCGAACACAGAGGTCTTATTTGCTCTTTATATCTAGGGTAACTCGGAGCAAACTGGGTTAACGGAACATGACGAGCACATTAAGCATCTCTTCTTATTCGTTTAAACTATTCAAGTCCTGTACGAACCGGATACACTTGGTTGGTTTAAGGATGCAATAAAATGATTCATGTTAGTGCATCCTGAAGAACTATTCGCTACGTTAACAATTATTATTGTTTAGATGTTTTTGTATTTTATTTAAAGTAAGGTGTGTTTAGCACCAAATAGTTATTTAATTTGATTGATAATCAAATAGTTTGAAATACAAACAATTTTTAGTTGTTCCAAATAAATTTAATGTTAAGTCAACAATTTCTACAACTTAAAAATTTATTAATGAAAATGGTTTTTCTTTCGAGACAATGAGAACAGTTTAGGTATTTAATTCTGGGAGGAAAATCTAGAAATTACATTAATTTTGAAAACAATTGCAATTAGTGTAAGCTATTACTAATTTCAGCAACAATAATTCGTGTAGCAACTTAATTTTAATAATTTATTTGTAAAACAAAACAAAATGACAACTTTTCTTACGCAACCTTAATTTCATCTGCAGCAATCCTTCAATTATTTAATTCGCTTTAAATATTAGAGCTAATATTAAAGATTAAATAGTAAGAAAGGAAAACATTTAAGGGGATGTATACGTTTTTGTAACACAGATAGTAATTCAAGTGGACGGTGTTCAATTTCCAATCGAAGGATTCATTGGAACTAGTATAGTTTTATTAAATAGTTCAAGAGATAAACGGGAGCAATATACCATCGGCAATAAAGTACAATATATATATATAGGAGGAGACGTACACGTATAATATATATTTGTAAGAGGGATGGAAATGGGCTAGTCGTCGAATAAACACAGAGCGAGGTACCCGGTGAGTGAATATTTAATTCAGAGAATGAACCACGTGATTTAGTGTTATCTATAAAACAGTGCTAGAGCGAATGGTTGCCGAATACCGGTGCTGTGCTGGTTGTGAACGCAGTGATTTTGCCGAATCGCCGTCGCCTCTGCTGTCGCCGTTTTGGCAAATGGTTAGATTGTGTCGGGTGCAATTCTACGGCCGTTATGCGAGAAGAATCGAAACGCGTCGCGGCGCTTCGACCACCATGCCAAATGACTCTTGCAGCAGCGGCAACGGCGACGGGAGCAATAGAGAACTTGGAATTATGCCACGGTATGATGAATGGCAGTCATTTCTGAAATCGAACTGTAATGGTGGCGCTCGCATTTTACAAACACCAAACCACCCTTTCCACACGTTTTTCTCTTCGAACCCTACACTGCATGATTTTTGTTATCCATACAAAAAAAAACATTTTTTCATATAACATGGAGTTTAAGAGTTTTATTATTATTATTTAGCTGGTTGGTAATAAAACTAAAGTAGCGTAAAATGGTAACTTACATGTGAAACCATTAAATAAATAAATATATTCACTGCATAGATATTGCACTGTAATATTAACTAAGCAATACTAGAAAATGTAATTTTCTTATACGTGCTCTATTCAATATTAAATAATATCATATATGTACTAGATATTACAAAAATATAATATAACTAATGCATCCATAAATTGTATAGTACAGTATTATTATTACCGCAAACATACGAAGCAATACTGTTACTTATATTAAGTATAAATTCCTATCACGAAATGATTTTACTATGCATTTCTATCTTCAATTGTTTTTATCTTCAATCAAATAATGGTTTGAACTATTTTATGTTCGAGTTTGATTAATAAATGCGGTACTATATGCTAGATATTGCGTGCTTTATAAACAGTCATATATCATTTGGATTCATTTGCTAATGACAATAGTTTCAATAAGTCAGTGCCGAATCCAGAACCATCTTTATAGGCTTTTATTACATACATATATACACTATAACTATAGACAGATTTAGATACTGTATTAAAGATCTAAAAGAGGGCATAATTGCAACTGCAATTTATATAATTTTGACAGATAATTTAATGATCTAAATAATATGTATGCGCCAGTAATTGCAGTACAATAATAAATGTGTTACATTAGGCGTTTTGTTTCATCAAGCATAGTTGGAACCATTTATAATAATGTATTAAACGAAATATATGTTACAAACATTTTTTTAAAGTAGAGAAAGGAACCAGTCATTAAACATTAAAAATGAAATGAAATGAAATATAAATTTAAATAGATTTAGTTACCTTTCTGGCTTATGCTTCATACATCAGAATTCATTTGTGGAAATATAGTTTTGTATTGAGAACAAATTTTTAATTAAATTTAAAATTTAATGAATTTTTAGCCGATAGTATCGAAGAGTTAAAGCTTTCGGTTATATGTATGTACATATCTCGGATTGAAACAAAGTTCATCTTTTATGAATCAAATAAAATTATTTTAATCATTTTACTTTTGGATGTTAGTCGTCGCTCGCACTGTCGCTCGTAAGACCAAAATTTATTTATTTTTTAATAATTGCTTGAACATGAATTTGAGGTTACTAGCGACATTTACTTTTACATTGCTAAACTACGATTCTTTACCGTAGTAAATTAAATGGATAAAGCTTTTTAGTGGTATTAATAGTTTTAGTACATTTTATTTATAAAAAAATTTACTATGCCACACTTTAGGTATTAGCGCAGCCAATGCTTAATATCTCTTTTAGCTAGCGCTGAGTATTGTCGAAGACAATTTTTGTTTGTTATCAAATAGGTGCATTTAAAAAACTGAAAAGTACTACTTTGTAATATATATTCAAGTATATTAATTGAATGGGTTATTATGATCAGAAAGATTTTTTTTTAGGAATTTATTTCATGAACATCACACACTCGTATTAATAGAAATTAAAAGTGCTTTAAAAATAAACACCAATAGCTATAGAAACAATCGATGATAACTAAATATCTACTCTCAAATGATGTAAGTTCATATTTTTTATTGATGTTTTATATAAAAGTACTTTTAAAATTTTATATTAAAGACCGTCTTTTAGTTCATCGCACAGTACGTACGGTGAGCCAAACGCGTTTGTTTAACTTTGTACAACGGCACAGTTAACTTACAACATTAATTCAATTAATAATTTACAAATAACATTGTGGAAGATTCAAAGAATTCATAACGCGTTTGTTCATTATAAATATTAAACACTCTGCACAGTTTTACGATTGTTATTATAGGTAAATTATTTATGATAGAAAGTTAGTCAATCTAAAAACTCAATTACGTGTTTATACGGAACAATTATTAAAACAGTTCAATAGAAAGACTGGGATCTCTGCCTTGACTGTAATTTGAATACATAACTTTTGCTGTGCCGGAACAGCGCTATAACCAAATGAGCACACAGTCAATTTAGGACAGAACACAATCATTGCCAATTCATTCTGTAAAGGTGGAAAAGTAATTTGTTGGGAATGAAGACAGATTACTTGAGGTAGTACTAATAGAATAGAAATAGAATGCTTTGATGTCTGAGGTTTGAGCATTGCTTGTCAAGGTAATTCGCAATTTAAAAAATAATGTACGTATATTGCCATTAGGAAACAGCAATATATAAAGGTGTACGTTTCTTTTTCGCGGTCGTTTTTATTTAGTGTTACGGATAACAAAATGTGTTATTCAATAGTTCTCACACGAGAAATTCTATGAGGATAAATTACAAGTCGAATATGATATCAATGCATTGGTTAACATTGGAAGCTTATGACCTTTCGGTCACGGAAGCTATCTAGCGGAACGGAATATGATTTTACATCGAAAACAATGAAATCTGTGCCTCAGGGTTTATGTGAATTCATTCATGGTTATTTCAAATAAAGGTTAACATGTATTATTTATGATCGTTTAGTTTCTCGATCGTGTATGATTAATATTTAATATGTACTAGTATATTCTGCGCCATGAGTCGCTAATTTCAATATTATCCGTTATTAATCATGCCATAGAATAAATATTATATTTTAGGGTTAATACATAAAAATTTGGTTAAAGTGAGTCTTTCGTTGGCAATCTGACAGTTGCAACAAAATACATAGACAGCATACCCTACAAAGGGATTTGCCCCTTAAGCCATGGCAAAGTTTAGGTTTGGGGGGGGGGGGCAGATAAAGAAAACACATTCGATGAATTATCTGGAAATATCCATCAGCGATTATATGTTTTTTTTAATAAACGTCAGATTGCCAACGAAAAGACTCACTTTTACCAAAAATTTCACTCCAAAGTTCATCAATTTCAAATTATTCACTGGCTCATTTCTAAAGTCCGGTTGCAAAAAAGTTCATGAAACACTAACAAAACATCAACAGTCTAACAGTTCATCAAGGATTAAATGTATATGAGAATTCTATCCATAACGGACTCTAAAACCTTGCTACTTTCTGAACCTGCCTGTGTCTGTAACTTGACATAAGACTTATTTATTACAATTTACATGCGCATTTATACATATTTAACTACTACATTATATAAATGCAAAAATGTGTTAATATTGACAGTTTTATCAATTATCTATGGGTGTATAGTTAATATAAACTAAACGTTATATCTATATAGAATAAGTTTGCATATTTGAATCTTAATTTTACAGAATTAGAATCCACCGCAAATCTTTATTTTAGGGTTTATTAAAATCTCTGACTTGCAAACGGGTCTCGTTTGAATCTTAACGAAAATATGCGTTGACAGTTATGCTAATTTCGTATGAATTACAGATTTAGAGACATGGTAGTGGATCGGACGCATAGGGGGTATTAGTTAGTTGTAAACAAAACTAATATTGTTTTTACGTTGCTATATAGGTTTCCATAGCAACAATGTCAATGCACGACGATGATTATCCAATAAATAACCTATATATATATATATATATATATATATATATATATATATATATATATGTATATATATATATATATATATATATATATATATATATATATATATATATATATATATATATATATATATATATATATATATATATATATACGAGTATATATATATATATATATATATATATATATACGAGTATATAATTATATATATATATATATATATATATATATTTATATATATATAACGATTACACTTGTATATAGGGGTATAATTCAACAACTGTTGCAAATAAAATTCTATAATCTTTCTAGTTTAGTGTTACATAAAATACTTTGTCAGATTAGCAAGAGGAAAAAATACGTTCTAAAAACAACAATAGCATTGAGTGGGTAATCTAGTTTTAAAAATCGTATTTTGAAAATGTTTGCTAGACGATGCATTAAAAAGTTAAATTGGCGCACTCAAAAATGCTATACTGCATGTGGCGCAGCACATATTATTATGCATGTGCATATAGAGAAATGTATTCCGGTGTATGCAAATTTCAAATGACATGCATAACACAATAAATTTGAAATTTATTTTCTTCGGAAAAACCGGAGGGCTCGAGAATAAAAGGTCTTGTTTGCCATGCAAATTCATGATAACTAATAAAAAACCATATGAAATATATTTCCTTTCGGTGAAAATGCTAGGGTTGCTTGATTTGTAATGTTCCCATTACATGCAAATTTATAATGATTTGAGAAATCATGTGTGAAACAACAAATTTCGAAATTATTTCCTTTATTCGGGCACAATCTGTCGTTAAACAGAAGTTATTTGGTTCCTTATGATTATGCTTATATTACTAATGATCCTTGGCCATGCAAATGTTTAATGATGCATTAAATCTGAACTCAATATGAAAATGGGTAAATATTAAAGGTTAATTTTTCAAATATAATTTTTACACTGTATAACATCTAGTTGGAACCTCCCCTAAAAAAAAACCTGCATGACTAAAATTACTTTCCCCACAGGCCGGAACCACAATCTAAACACCCCTCTATTACGGGTGCATCTTACGATTGCATCGAATCACTACACATTATTTGGTGTTTACCGATTTAATTTAAAAAAAAAAACGGTACTTTTAGTTGGTTTTTGCCCAACATATTTACATAAGTACTATTTTAAATTAACACTTGCTTGAGTATATATTCTCAAATAGAAAAATTAAGATCATTTCAATTTGCCGCTTTCTAAACTAAAATATAAGACTCTACCGTTAAAATAAATAACATCAAAACATTCTTTTCATATTAATCTATAATCTTTGCCTGAGCGGAAGAAACATTTACTGTCACTGGTGAAACTATAAAATTAAACAAGATTAGTGTACCCGGGTTTTAAAGCTTTTGTAAAGCATAAAAATGAAAAATAAAATATGCAAGAATTTCTTCTATGAGTGAAATTAATAACGGAGAAACGTAAAATGTTTAAGAGAGTTTAGATACCGAGCAATATTTTTAAGCTTTACCGTAAAATGTTCGTGAAGCAACTGTTAAAATATTTCTCACTTTTGTCCATCTATAAAAATATTTTGTGGGATTATGTTAAATATAAAAGATTCTTATAAAATATGTACGAATCTTGAATTTTCTGTAGGCTTGTCATAAAATGAATAATAGCGTGTTGAGAATTATTGAATTCTTAGTAGCAAAAACTGATACTTCACGAAACTGCATTTTAAATTTAAAAATAGTTCTGTATTAATAATATAAAATTCATAACTCCGCCATATGCCAAAATTCAAAATATATGTATATATGAATATGTTAAATTTTACTAACACATCTTTCATGTTTTTTTTACTAGTTTTTAAATAATAACGTACGTTTATATGCAATATAATCATATTGTGTTATTCTGTATGACTCTATAAGCGCCATAGATGTTTTAAGCTCTATAAACATGAAAAACATATTCAATTTTGTATATATCTACAGTTTATAGAGTTATAGAATATGTATATAATATAAGATACACAATAGCGTCATAATTGAATTGTTTTATAGTATTGAAAAACGCCGTCTGCGATACGTAACTTTTCATTTCATTGTGTAACAACTTGGATAAAAATAATATTAAAACATACATATTAACTTTCTGAAGCAATTTTCTACTCAATGATAAATATGTTTATTGAAAAAACAAGAGTTGTAAGAAATTTTAATATCATTAAATTTTTATAGCGAATAAACCGCGTTTACCGGTTTATTGCTTTTAAAAACGAAAGTTATTTTTCCTATGTGTATATAAATGTCAAAATTGGAGTTCCATTTATTTATGTACAACATTTTAGATTAATCCTCACCGACACACACCCAGGCAAAAAGATGTCAAAGCCAATGAACAGAATGTCAGTAAATTTTAGTGACATTATGTAAATTAATCTATGGAATAGCAGTTACGGAAACAATTACGATATTATATGATTTCATAATCAAATTTTAAATGTAATATCCACAAAAAGTCTTACCGTCGGAAAATTGGTCCCGTAGCGTAAAATAAAATTATTTATTTATGTTTTGAGTACTGCTTTGATACGAAATTAATATTTTTCCCGTCTATTAATGAATATACAATGATAAGAAGCCGTATAATTTAAATTAAATTAATTTTAAAAGTATGTTGTATAGAAGATTCATGCTCTATATTAATAATATATGGTTACTAATTACATGTTTGTAATAAATAAACTATGCACACATTTTTGTGGTAGTTTTCTACAATACATGATTAAATATATTTTTTCAATATTTTTCCATATTAAAAAAAAACCCGTAGGTAATATTCAATTTCCAATACTAATTTCCAATCAAATATATTTATGGATGCATCTCTGGTATTCGGGATCTTTTAATAAAATGGAAACTTAAAAAATATGTCAAAAGTACAGTTTTATATTTGGCATCCTGTTTTGGAATTTTCTTATTAATTAATAAATGTAATGGTTATAAAATTATAAGAAACAAAGATAATTTAAGTATTTGTTCGTATCGTACTACGGTATGTGCCCAAATTTGCCACTGGACTTATAAATAATAAATAATTTTAATAATTAATAAATTAATTTGCATGCATTACTTATAACCATCGCTGAGGTGTATTTCTATTCCTGAAAATTAATACGTACTTAAAGATTTCAGTAAAAATAAAATAAATTCTAGTTTGGAACTTTACGAAATTATTATTCAATTCGTGCGGACGTTATCAGCAGTTTCGAATAGTAATCGGTTAAAATGTTGTGAAAAACCTATAATTACTTTCGCGTGTTTTTATACATATTTATAAAAAAATAAATACAAAAAACAATGTTGATATCCACAACAAATTAACTTACATTTTAATTCATCCCAAATTCTGTTTTAATGAAATTTTAAAAAAACACATACATGTTTTATACATTTAATTGCACGGCAGTTTGAACAATTACGCGAATAATAATGTGCAATACAAAACGTGCGAACATTGTCAAATAGTCCACACTTTTCCGGTGCCGGTAACTGTATCACATGATGTTCAGACAGAGCGCACTCAAACTTCCGCGTTCGTATATTTGATGTAAATTGTGTGAGATAAGTCACATATGTATTGTTGTCAATGGGTACGCCTTCCGTGTAGATAATCTAATTCCTTTTTTATGTCTATACAACAAGCACAGTGAAAGAAAAGTGTGTCTGTATTGATCACTCACGAAAGGATCCAATTCACTTAACCGGGTCCTAAGTTATATAGATGTTTTGTGTGACGTGTCACTCAATCTTAAAGTAAAAGGATCTTATCACCCTTATCTAGAACACGGAAAAAGTTAACCGAGACGAAACCGACAGCTGATCCGGGAGGACTGTCAAGAAAACCTGACAGAGCCCGGATCGAATCCCCACTACAAAACTCCGGCACATGCGCCACAACAGTCAACTGGAGTCCTCCCTCCATGTTACTCTTGTTTCACACAACGGAATCTTTTGACTGTTAACCACGTAAACCTATTGTGACCTGATACAACATTACCAGAATGCAATCTGTGACTTGATGGTACAACAAATATTGTTGTTATTTATTATTTACACAGATACACGAACAAACAAATATACAATAATTTGTTGTATAGTAAACAAACAAACAATTCAATTGCTATTATTGGTTTATACTAGTTGGATAATTCATGTTTAGAAAAGTTTATATTTATACCAATGCTGTAGTGCGAAATCGATATAACGAGAAAATAAATATCTACCGATACAAATTTAAGGGTTGAATAATCATTCATTGAAATATTGTATTTTGTTATTTATTCAATTGTACATATATAATTGTATTATGGGATCATTAAATGAATTTATATTAAGTCCTCTCTCTTGTAATAATTTGTTGGCTTGATTTTATTTATCAATTAATATAAATTCTGTTGTAATTGCTTCAATCCGTAAACTGTCAAAAATAACGTAACTCAAGTCACCTAACAGGCACTGTGCGTAGCATATGTTAAAGAGTTATTATATTAATATGAAGGGCACCGTAAGTTGCCAAAACATTCGAATAATTTCACAGCAGAAAAAAACTACTTCCATTAGATGCAAAAACCCATTCTCTAAAAATATAGTTATTGAACAGTGCTGAAGTGATTTCGTTATTCTTGGTGAATCGATTGCATATTCGCTATGTATTGCACTATAAAATCCTAAATTTCTAGAAAATGTTTCTATTAAAAAGCGATATCTGTCATTTTGTAATTTGGTTACTTACAAACTAAAACTATTCAAATACGTATAACAATTTCATATTTTCGGAATAGAAAACCGAGACTTAGGCGAAATTTCAATATGTGTATATGAAACATAGTATAGTTAACGGTTCTTAACATTGGAGGGTTCAAGACTCACAGGTTGAGAATCATTGGACTGTGGTTCAGTATTATAGGAGTTCTAATTATCTTAATCCTCCAGAAGAGCTTATATGGAATCAAATCAAAATGATATATTATATGGCAGAAATACACTGCCGTCAAAATTTGGTTAATTTTAACTAGAATATAAGACACTAATAGATTTAATCTAAAGAGTCCCAAGATCAATTGATTTGCTCTCAAAGCAGCAGGGAAGTTTCACTAACAAATTTTTAAAAGAGTTATTTATTTATAATGAGTTACGACTAGGTTAAAAATAATATTGTAGTGGTTTATTATAGTTTTATTAAAAAACATATAACCATATTCAAAGAAATTTAAATGTATCTTAAAATTAAATTAATAATTCTCATAGAAACAATTGACGATCTCTGCTTATTTAATTGTAAATGACGTAAATATATCTTCTCTATTATTATGTTATAGATATTTTAACCAAAACACAGTTGAATCATTCGATGGATACGGCTGATTTTAATATTAAAAAACAAATCGGAAAACATCTAAAACAAACAGTTGTAGTGTCTTGCACTGGACTTTCTTCTACGTAGTAAGTATATCAGTTTAGATATGAAGAATTAAACGACAACATTTTAACAATTCAAGGATAGAAAAAATTCATTATATATTAGTAATTATTACGACCAGAAATTTAAACTGATAAACCATAGTGCGATTATTTGGTTCTACTATTCATAGCCAAATCTATAGTAAATTTAGTAAAACATAAGTTTACTAGATACAGAAATAATTAAGTTTATCAAACGTCTTTTTCTGCATAAATTATTTCTATAATTACCCTTTTATAAAGAGTGAAGCCGCTTGTTTCGTAAATGTTCGAAAAAGCTGCTGTAAAATATTAAAGGTTTCTGTTACCGTACACCTCGTGGAAACTGAGATGCCATAGTAATTTTTATAGCAGAACTTTGTATTAAAACTTTGGTACTTTGGCACTAAAATGATATGGGAAGTATACACCTCATTTTGCCAAATTAACATGGATATCACGCAGATATCGTGCATGACATGAGGTTTAAATTTCTACCAAAGGAAATAATGATTATATATTACAATTTTCCCCTTATCATTTATTGCTTTCACCATATGTCGAATGCCTAAGTAACAATTTATACCATTAGGGTTACAAATTAACTTTTTAAACTGTTCTGAGAACGATACTTGATGTCAAAATTAATTTACGAACTTTTACTTTACATTACGTAAGATATAAAATTATTTTATGATAACGCACTTGTTTTACGAGCGACTCTAGCAAAATGTAATCAATAATATCGTTGACGACCCCTATAAAACTATTTATTCTCTTATGCAGAATTCAATATTGAAAAAATAACCATGTTGCTGATGCAACATATGTTATAGGGAGAATATACTGCAGAATTTATACAAAGGAAAAAAATGTGACGATTTGTTAAGAAAAAGAAATATTATCATCATGAAACATTCTTCTGCAGCTGTAAATCTTTTGGGTATTCAGAGATATGGAAGATAATGGTTTGGTGTAGGTTAAAGAGAATTATTTTGAAAATAAATAAATAACTTTGCAGATGACAGATGAGGTGCATGAAGTTATATTTGAAAGAAATAAAAATAGTCTAATTGAAAGATCTAATGAGTTTGAAACTTGCGCGTGAAGCGTAAACTGATAGAATTTCGTCTAACAGAGGAAAACTGTTCATATAAGTGAGTTATTGGAACGGGTTTTCTGTAACCCCAATTTATGTAAAACGATATGCTGTTATGTATATATGTATGTAATAATGGATGTCGTTATTCTAAAATACCCAGACGGCAAATTGTGTGCTGTGCGCAGAGTTATGCCTGAAATATTGATGTAAAACATATTTTATTGTACGGACAAGTATGATTACCATAGTGACTGATATATATTTTTGTTTGTGCGTTGACTGAATGAAAGTTGATATGCAAAAAAGAAAGAAGTAAAAAGTCAATGTAAAGGAAGCATTATCGACTGGCGATTTGATGTTTTATCGATTTTTTAGCTACCTTTGTGGGGGGAACAATGTCGTAGTTTTTTACACCGACCGCGTCGTACGCTTGTCGTAATATTCCGACCTAAGCTTTAAGGTAGGATAGATAGCGATATTTTCCAATGGCTTGTTCTTTCACGCAATTTCCTGCTCGCTCGTTACGCATACCGAGAGAACGAGCTCAGGTTGCCGGGCATCAGCCACCAAAAAGAGAATAGGTGGGTGAAAAAGAAGAAATTTTTAGTCTGGTGAACGATCAGATGAGCCACTATATCAGGGCAACCGGCTTCTCTGGCAGTGGAATATCGAAGTTTTTACCCACTCCTATTAGGTCCGCAATGCGCGCGTACCCAATACGCGCAATAATACATTCATAACATGCCGTTACGGCCGATGCCAGAGAGAGCTGGTTTTCCACCCTTCACTCTCGCGATATTACAGATCAGAATACCCACATTCGCAACAGAATTCTTTAGTTTATGCTGTAGAACAAGCACAAACCAGGCAAGACAGTTGCTCTTTATATCTTACTTTATGCCTGGAACGTGTGTTATTTTATTGCTTGGCCACGCTTCGGTATACTACATACATATATACCAGTGCTTCTGCTGTTACCAGTGGTGAATGTTGAATTTAGCATCTATCGTTGTACAAAAAAGAACATCTGGCTATGATATGCTATGGTGGGCAGCTCTCTCTCAAACTTAAGTGAAATTAAATATTTGATTGAAGCAAAACTTTTTGTTTTGCATTTAGATTCGATTGAAATTCAAATATCGGATCGAACTAAATAACCAGCTCTTGCTGGGGTTCATTCGAATAATTCTTGTTTGATACAGACCTCTTATACATAATACTCATAAATAGTAAATTTGCTTAAAAAGCATAGAAAGAAATGGCCCAAAATACTATTCTTATATTTCGGAATTTTGCAAATTCTTGAGAAGCTATTTAGAACATTTTACAGCATTTTTTTCCCCACATATTTCGCTATAACACTCAAGTTTATGACTCAACTAAATTTTTTCCTTATAAGAAGTTTTGGTAGAAAACATTTATATGTAGATAAGAAGATTTCATACTATAAAAACAATACAGTAGACATCAATGAAATTATATTGTACATACAAAAACCCAAAAATATATAATATACACATAAACGTATATCCCTCGACTTATAATAACATTTGGTTAAATAACGGCCAACTTCTGGCCGACACAAATCGTTAAATGGAGATACCTGTACGAGTAATACTTATCCATTGTTATTTAAAAATTATAATATTATATCTAATCATATACATGAACTTTAAAATATGCAAAAATGAGTATTTATCAATTTCATGACTACTTTGTACTCAAAAAGAAATTTACATATATCGTCATATAATATTTATAAAGTCGGCCAACAAGAATATAAACTTGAAAAAAATATTTTTACTGTTTCAATTAAACTTTTTTTGCATTTAAATTCAAATTCAGAGAAAAAGAGATAACCTCTTACTTTGTGCTCTGCACGGCGGATGAGAATAAAAGTCTCAAAATAAGATGCTGTTGTTTTTCATAGTGATACAAAAATAGAATTGCCTGCAGCCATACCGAAGTTATAAAGTATTTTTGAAATCAAATTTGGTTTTAAGTACTTATTTCGTGATCTTTGCCAGATAATCTTTCTGAATTCTTTATTCCCTTTTTATTTCAATTCACTTTAATTCACAAGAAGCATAAAGCTTGCTCTACACTGTAAATATTCTATCAAACAATATGTGTATTGTAAGCAATAACGACGTTACTACATATATAAAAATAAAACCACCCACCGGAATGCAATGAAAATTATAAAAATTAACATAATTAAAGTAATGTAGAAAACTTTTACTTGTAATTAAATACATGCGTACGAAATGTTTAATTAACCATAATGCCCAATATTTTGAGCTCCTCATTAATCCTGTATAACTAAAATCAGCAATACTAGTAACAATATTATTAACATCAGCTTAGAAATGACTAGGGGCTTCAATGTGCTTATAGTATCAACATCAGCCATTGTTATGACATACGAAAATAAAATAAAGTTTCCAATAAATTAATTACACGTAATATTTTCTTACTGTATTTTCAATAATGTTTGAAATCAATTTAAATCAGAACAACTCCAGCTTGTTCACTTGTAAACTCGCATACAAAAGTGATGATGCACCATCATTTACATGCTATATTTATTAATTTAAATGCATGCTTATCAATTATTAGTAATGATTGGTAAATATGATATAAAAGTATCAAGAATTTGGTTTCATCTAAAACAAACATAAGTAAAATATAGTGCTTCATCTTTCCATGTTCGTTTATGTAATAAAATATTGCTAGTACAGGTTTCACACCAGCAGTTATAAAAATGATGTTGCCATAAAATAATAATGGTTTTTGTATTATTTGATGGGAATAAGCATGAAGTTATGTACGTATGTATATATACAAATAGATGTGTCAACATTCACACGAATTTTTTTTTACAATTATTTGGGACATTTAGTCAATTATTTATAATATTGACAACATGTAATTTCAGAGTAAGAGCCACTCACAGGAATCGATTCAACTCATTTATAACGTGCTTGACACCAGTTTGACGTTCTATAAAACGTAAAATTAAATCCATGATACATATATAACCGAATATTTGACATTGACATAAGAGCAAACACATATTTACACGAAGGATCAGTTGTGTGGGTGATGATGTGTTGTTTGAAAAACTGACAGCATACCTTTATTAATTTTCAAAAAAAATCGATTATCATGGCAATAATATAGATTATATTTAAAAAAAATAAAGTTATATGAACTTCAATCAATTCTAAATTTCATAAAATAATGCGATATACCAAAGATTGAAAAACTACACTGTAAAATGAATGTAAATTTGTATTAGTTTTTATACATTTTTTAAAATTAAATTATACAAAAATACAATTATCCTAAATTCCAGTAAAATAAACGACCCTGATTATAATATATGTACGTAGAAAAAAATATGTTTTTTCTTGCATTATGGTCGCTGAATTAAAAATAATATTTACTATTAAAAAAATGCTTTGTCAAGGATTCAGAAGATATTAATTGTATTGTGTAATCCAAACAATTTTTAAATTTAATAAACTTGAGCCGTGCGTAATTTAATTATTTTCAGAACTTTTTAATTCGTTTCAATTATAATAGATATTCGTTGTAGATGTTCATAATTCCGAAGATACGAAAGCAGAAGCAAGTTAAAAATTGTTTAAGATTTCAAAAAAGTTTGACTCAAAACGATTACGATTTATTATTGCAGACAGTATCAAAATATAATAGTGTAGTTTAAAGTTAATTGCTAATGATACAATTAGCCATTATTATAATGTTTTTTTTTCTAGTATATAAAGTTTCAGGTCATTCCGGTCATTGGCACCAAAATGTCAATCACTTTATGTTAGTGCTTAAAGGCTGAAGCTAGCCAATATATTCGGTGTGTCATGTGTATATCCATAAAATTGAAGCCGTGGTAACTAGTGAGTAAATATTTGGCTTAGCCGTATTTGTAAACACATTTCTACTGCTAGTAAATAGAAAATAAAACTGTTTGTCGCAACGATTACTGTGTGTTTTGTTTTATTTTCTCGTAATGTTTGTGGATGAAAAAATATAAATGTAATGGTTGTTAAACTATGACCAATTAATGTGAATTGACTATTGATTTTCGTAAATAATTTATTTATCATGATGGCTTTAAAATTGAGGTGACAATACATACCTATGTATATTCTTAATTATTCTGAAGTATGCAGAAATTTTAGTATTTTATAATTTCTTAGGATTTATAATATTATCCGAATTTTCTATCTTGAATAAGAAGATAGATTAACCAACCAAATATTACTTGACATGCTTAAAATGTTAAAGAGTATTAGAATTATCAAAATGTTTATCAAATAAACGTAAATATTATATAAATATTAATCGTAAACCTGATTTTGCTGATTGTGTACAATAGTGATTATATTTGACCATTGTAAAAAATACCCCTGATTCCATAGCGATCATATATGATCGCCATGACTTATTTTTCATTTCACGTAACTGGTTTTATAATTTATATTTTACGTGCCCGCTTAGGCCTCACATACTGTACCTGTTTAAATTATATATACTTTTAAATTTATAATTTAATATTTTCAAAAATTGATGGTGAATGTCACTTGACGCCTTTTAAGCCCATTCAATCGATATATTTTTTTAGGCAAATGTATTTACTTAAAATAAATGAATACAAAATAAAATATTGAGTTTTAAATGAACGCTAACGTAGTAAGTTAGTATTTAACACAAAATACAAATTATACTTCGGTTAGATTCGTTAAATTAACTTCATTAAATAGGTTTTTGCTCAATCACGATCTTCCAAATTACCTTAAGTAGCAACCTGGAATAATTTTGAATCAAGGAAACATTGGCATTTTAAAATTAAATATTTTACTAATTCAAACAATCAAATTAAAATTCTTCAATACCATGATACTAAGGCAAACAGAAGACCAATCTGTTTTTATTTTATTAATTAATTTAAAATATAAATTTTAAATTTTTATGGCTTCAAGCCTCATTCTGCAAGAACTTAATTATTTTTGGTATATTAATATACCAACAGAGGTTTTTTTTTGAGAGCCATGTAACTCTGGAAGTATAAAACCTATAAAATTTAAATTGCTAACGGCACATTGTGGTACTCGAGTTATACGTGTATTTAAGGTGAACCATCAACTTCGCTAAAACATCGTGCCTTGCAAATGAAAACTAAAAAAATACTATTCGATGTGTGTTTGCATAAAAAATGCTTGGTAAAAATTTCATTTATTTTGATCTTGTATTAATGGAGAAAAAAAAATAAAAACTATGAAAAAGTGCCTATTTTGGGGGTTTTTATTTTTTATCTCCAATAATACTAGTTAGAAATAAATGAAATTTTTATCATGCATTTTTAATGCAAATACACATCGAAT
This sequence comes from Nebria ingens riversi, assembly GCA_018344505.1. Classification (NCBI taxonomy): domain Eukaryota; kingdom Metazoa; phylum Arthropoda; class Insecta; order Coleoptera; family Carabidae; genus Nebria; species Nebria ingens. The sequence goes on along the minus strand of JADQWA010000085.1, from coordinate 106,905 downwards.
AGATTTTCTTTAATTTTCATTTGCAAGGCACGATGCATTTCTAAACGAACCTGATGGTTCACCTTAATTTTGTAAAATCTGCAGAAGGGAAGAAGCTACAATATCTTATGGGCAAGTAGTATGTATATGAGTAATATACATTTTTAAATCAGAAACATGTGAAATTAATTTGTATAAAATTGTTGATTGTTATATTCACACGATACATTACCGAAAAGAAGCTCGTCTTACAGCAAGTTTGTTCTGCAAATAATAGATAACTCTGAAAAAAAAGTTATAAATATCTTCAGAACTTGACCCATTCGTAAACCATTTTCTTGAGAGTTTCATGAATAAGTCTAGACTAAGTATATTTTGAAAAAAAAAAGTGTCCATCCTTGCGTGTGCATAACATTTCCAAAGGTATTAACACTTCATGCAACTTTTAACATTTTGTAAAACCATTTACATAAAACTTTTAGTGTTGTATCGATTTTGTCTTGAAACTCATTCACATTCATGTCTCAAAATCGGGACATGGCTGCAAAATTCGAACCTCATTTAATAGGTTAAGGTGACATTATTTTGTATATGTGGTCACAGTAATTTAGCCCAAACATTGTCGGTCTTCTGTAACGAAATTTGACAAAGAGGACGACGAACAAAGGAGTTGTTAGTATATGCTGATATAGCAATGAGACCCACGCCACATTTAAAGGAAAATTGACAGCTTAAACTAGTTGCGTGAAACAATTATACAACCAATCATATAAACCATTCTTGTTATGATAGGTATTTCGTTCGCCATTGTTTCGTTTAGAAGATGAAAGAAAATAAATATAATAAATATTACGTCATGTAATTTTACTTTCCTTTTCACCAAATCGAGGCTTTTATTATATTTACTGTAAGACATGAATTACTAGCAACATATGATGGACATGATGAGGGAGCTTGTTGTAATAGTAGCTCAAATAGTTTTACAATCTCGAAGGCGAGTTGCGAACCCCGACTTCGTGCTCTGAGTGATGCCGGTGCTTATAAGTGTTCGCAAGTTACCAAGTATATAGACGACACCCTTAGCCTTATAACCACGACTACACACATAAGAGTGATTTGAAAAATAAATAAAGTGACTGACGTCATTGAGCTACATACTAAAAAAAATTATTATAGTTTTAATAGGTCGATTTTAAGCAAAACTAAACCACATGTGGTGAAATCTGTTAGACTAGTTGTATATTCTTACAGATATTACATCTATTCTGTATAAAAAACGCTGGGCTGACTCATACATTTATATATTCAACAATAACAAATTGTAATTCATGAAATATCTACCAAAGAACAGTATTAGAAGGTAATGTTCATATATTCATCTTTTAAACAGTAATTTTGGCTTGTCTATAGTACAAGTTTTCGCCTCAACGGGTTGATTAATCTAGGAGTCGTAATTTAGCGCAGCTAAAACTACAATGGAAAAGATCGATACCGGATAATTATCTTCTAGTACTGCAAGTCATTTGACAGTGTTTTAATATTGGAAACAATTGGACAAAAACAGTAATAGCAAAATAGTGAAACAATAGAAAGTGATTATGTAGCACGAATCAACAAACTGAAATACGATTCTGAGATAATACATATTTTAATTACCTCTCTTAACGTTTTTCATAATGCCAATTGTTTGGAATTTAAACCTGATCATGTTTATTTTTGTGACAATTACGAAGAAGTATGATAATCGACAGATTTGGTGCGGTATTATTTTGTTAGAAGACAATAAAAAATACAAACATTGTATTCAAAAAGCTTTAATGATACTTTTAAGTTAAACTTTTGAACTTCTAAGACTACGATTGTAAATACTCATTGAAAATTTACTATTTTTCAATACCACTGCCATAATGAAAAACTAGGTGAAGTTATATCAATGTCTTTTTTGTCGTTCGATATAAAACTTATAATTAAATATAATAAAACTTCTTTCCATTTTGCTAAAGGAAATCGAACTATTAAAAACATCGACGTTTTATATTATGGAAACGAGATTATAGTGATGATAAAAATAAAAGACGGTTGATAATGGATTTTTAGAATCAGCGCATTTAAATCGCAAAGTAATACCTATTCTACGTTAAATAAACATTAATGTTTTACGGTGTTATCTATCATTTTACATATACCTACAACATCATGACACCATAGGGTAATGGTAATAGCGGTACATGAGATATATGAAGATTACATTGGCTTTACATAAGATTGGCTAAGACAGTTTATTTGATTAATTCTAACGCAAGAAATTGAAATTGAATATTAAATGAGTTAGCAAACGTAAAAGAACTAGCGTCTCTATTTCCTCAAATGATCTCATTTGTCGAAGCTGTTTTTTATTGGATGTACAGCTCCAAAATTAATTGCAATAGCACAAGCTCTAGTTGTCAATTCTTTTCTTTATAGATGCATTAAATATTTGATCAAAAAAACATCTCGATGAAGTTGTAAAATTAGTGGATGGCTGAATATATGTAAATATGAAATATATACGTACTTTAAAAAAAAAAAATTTATATATATATATATATATATATATATATATATATATTTATATATATATATCCTAAATGATATCACCACATTAACGTTGTAGTTCTACAGGTTTTACAATGCAAAAGAAAAGCATGGAAAAGTCATTAAATGAAATTAAGTAAGTTCTAAGCAAGAAATTGAATTTGATATCTAAATGAATTAGTAAACGCGAATAAAAAAACAATCATTCGGTTTAGGTACCTTTTGCTCATAACGTTTCAAGTGTCGCAGCTGTGCGCCCACGCGGTGTCTTTTGTAAATTGATTACAATAGCCTAAAACACAGTTCAATCTTGCTAATGTAGGAGTATAGGTATATGGATATAAAGTGCCGAAAATGGTCTGGTATTAAATTCTCCCTAGCATAGCATAAAGAAATTACATGAAAGGTAGTAATTTGAAAATTAGAAAAGTGTTGAGAAAATAGGATGTTTTATGTGGCGGTAAATCTTGTGATTACCATGTAACGGAGCTATTGAGGGCTATAACAAAAGCTCTTGATTTCTCAAAAATTGACCTCTGAACCCGGCACCGAAATGATACTGCGAAGCGCGCAACGTTAGCCATATTGGAGTACGGCTATTAAATGTAATGAAGGGTAGTTGATGGACGTTGAACGTTCTCTCGCACACAGACACACACTCTCCCTCGTTTCAGTTTGCTGCTGTGTGGCCTGTAATCCACCAGCTATTGCAAGACCAGCAGAGCCAGTGAGCCTTTACAACTTTTGGATCACAAAATACATCTCGCTCCGCACTCTTCTTGTTGGTCCGCGCGCGTTGTTCTGTTCTGTTCTGTGCTGTTCCGAGCGAACCATATCGAATCCACGACATACGACGTCGCGATGCCTGGGAAGGCATTCTCTACATGTATTTACAAGCGGTTCAGTGCGACCGAAGCGGAGTCAACAGCTGTGCGCTTATGCTTGCCTGCGCTATCGCTTGCCCGGTCTCTATGCTGCTGCCACTGCCTGTTGTTTTATGCCCGCGACAACATTTGGGTTCCAACTCAAAAATAAATACTTAAATAGCAATGCGGACCAAATCGGATAGAGACATAAATCAAATATACATAAAGGGGACAATGATATATTAGTGAATCATGGCATATTTTCCTCTATTGTTTCTTTAGTATTTGACATATCTTTGATAGATTTTCAAACAAAACGTATACGTATAGATATTCATAAGTTACATAACAATTAGTATATAACCGAATATTATGAAGGGCTTAACGATTAAAAAATGCTGATGATGTTTTAATTTCACAACGTTCAATTTATAAAAATATCAACCGATCATCAAAACCGCTGTTTATTTTTAATGAACCGAATGGAAATTTTCAAACCCTTTATTTAATTCTAATATTATACAATTCTATGTCAATGGAATATAAATTTTAATTTCGATTGAATCTGTGTTAAATTTAATTAATAGGATAGAAAAGATCTTTTCGCATTTGCTATTCCGCGATTAAATTTAATTGATATTTATAGAGCGTACAATTATATGTTAATGTATGGATAAAAAAAAATGTTGGGTATGAAAAACAAAGTATAAAAAAAGCAACTGCTGTGGGTCAGCTTTTTTAGGGCAAAAGAGATACTAGTAGGAATACGGCATGGAGACAAATGTATACTTTCAATAGGAGATCATCAAATAAAGTGGCACAGTCATATTGATAGCTTCACAAATGTAAGACTGACTAAGAGAATTATATGGGTTATCTGATAGGAATCAATTGTCAATGCGGAAGAATTTGCGAAACAAATAAGTAATTATAATAAAGATTGAATTGTATAATAGAGAAGTCTAAGTAATTAGAATAAAAGAGCATATTTGAAGATTCTGAATGAAGCGCTTAAGTGGTAAATTCAATATACAATAAACAAAATAAGAATGCACGTCCACTTTATTATTACTAACGTAACTTGTGTCGATTGCTTCACGAAAACTACAAAGTTGTACAACACATTTTTACTTTCTTTTACGAAGTAATAAGTAAGTATTGTAATCACAAAAAAAAAAAATTCTCGAAATTTTTACGGAAATACACCTTTTGACCTTCCCTGAATCGAGTCTGACTATTTTTGGAATGACGTCTGTGTGTGTGTGTGTGTGTGTCTGTCTGCGCTCTACAGCCTACACCGTTAAAGATAAAATTATGAAACTTTAAACTTAAGATTTGTATATGCCTGGGAGGAAAACCTCCTATTTTTGAAAAGCATATTCAAACTGGAAGTACATGTTTACTCAAGACTTTTTTTGCAATTTCTGCAATATCTCCGAAACGGCTATACTTGCAGTAAATATAGTTAGAATAAAATTGAAAGATATTAGTATTCTGCACAACTTTTGTTTGAAACATTTCTTCAAAAAGTACCAGATACAAGATCTTATCTTATTGATATTGCCATAGTTACGTAGGTATGGGAAATTATATATAATAAATCGCATCTACTATGCATGTCAATTGTTTTAAATATTCAAATATTTTGACATTAAACATTTATTGTCAGTGTTACAAATAAGTTTAGTGAAAAAGCGTTACAAAGGTTAGTAAATAATTTAAAATATTATATAAAAATATAAATATATAAATATAAATTTTTAATAATGTGTAATGAATAATTATATTTTCTGTATATTACTATAGAATTGAACATTTTAAATCTAAAATACATATGTTTTATTAGAAATCTGACAATAATCTAACTTTACAGTTTTACTGGACATAATGAATGAAAATATTTTCTGTTAAATTTTAACATTTTATATTTTAATTTATATACTATCAAATCAAAATATACTGACTACGTAAAAGAAAGTTTAGGGCCAATACATGGCCGATGTTTTTTTAATAAATTAGATGCATTTGATGAAAATGACATTTCTTCAAAATATCTATGCGAAATGAACCAATTTTGATTTGTCAACACGATCTACTATTAATAACTTATTTATATTACAATTGATCATGTCAACGATTTGGAACTCGGGCAAGTAGATAAATATAGGATATTATATGGAAAATATATGTAAAAGGATCCACATATTTACATCTACAAACTTGTGAATGCTTACAGCAAATATGAATACTAATATACATACATGATTTATACAATTTTCTGGACAGATAATATTTTAATTTCGTTATTATAATGAAATACATTGAAAATAGGTGCATATTATAAAATTCACATTTTTAATTTAAAATGCTGAATTCAATAGCATATATGCGATTTTTTATATTTTTCATACTGAATACGTAGTACAGGAAAATCGGAATAGCTTGTGCCGCGACATGCGCAGAAGAAAGTGTGAGTGCACTATGATAGAAAGTTTTTCCCGCGCATCAAGCTATTCCGAGTAGCCTATATCTACATAAATTGAAATAAAATATTGAATATTACTTGTATGCTTGCATCTTTTTTTTTATCAAATACTAGAAGAAAAAAGCAGCGAACAAATATTGCTACACAGTTATCTGTACAGAAATAAATAAATTTATAAGACGGGTTTTATAGGAAAAAAAATTGTATGTCGATCGGTTGCATTGACGAAATATTTTTTTTAATAAGCCGAGTAAGTATACTATGTAAAGAACTTTATAATAACATCAAGCTCTTGCAAGTAAATTTCATATTGAGGAAATAATCAGCTTGTCTAGTTATTATTATTACTGTAATAAACCAGTTACTTTAAGCAGGGATAAATGTAGTCGTTATATTTACGTGATAAAATTATAAATTGCATTTTCAATTGAAATAAAAGAAAAGAAGTCGATATAAAGTACTTTTAAAGTGGTGTTGAACGATATTATGTTTTATGTTTCAAATTCGGTTTTATGCTCATAAGCAATTTATGCCGTATACTTTTATTATTTGTACACTCGGCAAAAAGGGAAACAAAACCAATCCTATTCCGCACAGAAAAGAATTCTCAGTTGATTATATTTTTGGTCGAATATATCTGTTATTATTACGTTTGTGTTTTGTACTTTCATAACGTTTAAAATGTTTATTTGATTTCCTTTGAATCAAACGTGTTCTGTATTTGTTCAATACAATAGTACTGTTTTTTAAAAATAAAATGACCAAAAGGTATCAAATAATTCAAAAAACACAATTCAGTTTCAGTACAGGTTTCTCTTTAAAAGTAAAACACTTATCATTCAAGAGATGATCTTCAAATACTTCAAGAATATCTACAAGTGTATCCACTGAAATAAAATAAAATTTGTAGGGCTCTATAAAAAATATCTGCACTGTCTTGCACTGAACTTTCTTATACGTAGTTTAGATAGGAAGAGTATTGAAATACAAATGTTTAAACCATCAGGAAAATATAATTATGCATTACGCTATATTTGAATTATTATGGTCGAGAGTTTTTTGAAATTTTCAAATGAACCTAAAACCTAACAAGATATTTGTATATAATATTTTTAATAATTTAATATTCCTTGGCACGCTTTTCACTAAATCTATTTGTGACAATAGACGCTAAATGCCAAATCACAAATTATTTCAGTCTATTTTGTTTTCCTGTTAAACAGGAATGTCTACTTAACTATAGCAGTGTAAATTAGAAAAGTAAGGATTTCAATTGCAATTGTCTTGTCACTGGTATACTTTTTGAAGAAGAAAGAAACACAAAAATATTAATATCTTTCATTTAAGTTGTTATCCTTTTCACTAGTGCACCGGTTTTGGAGATATTGCAGAATTCCCAAAAAATTACTTGAATAAACATGCACTTTGAATATTTTTTTTCAAAAATAGGTTTTCTTGCGAGCAAGCAATATACATTTTTTTTCATGATTATAGCTTTGGCAGTTTTGGCTGTAGAGCGTTCACACACACACAGACCCTCCCTTCACACTCACATATAATTATCAGACTCGGCTCAGGGAGGCCAAAAGGTATATTTCCATTAAAATCTCGGGGTTGAATATTTTCCTGATTACAATAGTTTTTTATATACATTCGTATAAGAAAGTAAAAATACATGCATATGTACATATGCTCAACAAAAACAGTTAAGAACTTGGTTAATCGAATGTTACCACGAAAATTGACGATGTTTATCATCGTACATTTGCATGAAACTGCACTTAGTTTCCCTATTATAATTCAGTAGAGTAAACCTGCACATATACTTCTCAAATATATGAGAATCCTCGATTTTCCTGGGCATGTATGCACTAGGTACTTGTATTAGAAAGTGGTTGAGAAACGTTCAGCAAAAGTTTGTATTGAACCATTGTCCAGTACAGTACTCATCGATATTTCATTCGGTTAGTACGTACAGTATGTAGATATATTTCTATTTTGATATAAACAAATTGAAACTGATGATATTGACACATTACTGTTTCTTATTGAGGAATTCATCAATTTGGTTATATTTAGTAAACTTATTTGTGTATAACAAACTTACATGTTACTTCATTGTCCTTTTGAATCCTTTAATAGCATAGTCTAACTAATACAATTGTTCAAGTCCGTATACAATATATACTATATATCCGACACCTAGACGCGTTGGAGTTTTTATTATTATTATTTTTGATAATAAAGCAATTTTATAATTTTTACTTTCTTATAGTAAATATTTAGTAATGACGAAAAATTTACAAATTTAGATTTTATCGGATATGTCCGTCTTGATCGCCTCTGAATCGATACCGACTATTTTCGCAAATAAAAAGAGAACTATTTAGTGACTTGTACACTTATATTAAAAAAAGAGACATATATATATATATATATATATATATATATATATATATATATAAATATACAGCTTTACAGTTAACATCTATTTGGTTGTGAATGCATATTTGGTATACCTGTCCTAAAATATTTCTCTTAGTTACATTTATTACTTGAGATGAAATTAGTGAACATTTGGCCATTTCATAATTATTGAAATATTTTGAAACATGATAAAACGTAAAATTAATAATTGTGCCCTTGATTTTTTTTGTATTTCATCCTTCCTACTAAACAGCTATAATGTGTAAAATAAAGTCGTGTATAGTGCACTCCAGATTTTTTATTTAAAAAAATAATAATTTTCACGTAATATAACATTATTTTATTTGTATATATCTCAATTTAATACTACAAGCGGAGCCAAAACAAGAAGGGTAATGAGGAAGAGGGCATACTATTAGAAATGACGCTAGGCTGTCTTGCTTATGTTTTTGGAAAATAATGAATAACACTTATAATAATTAGTATTTAAATGATTGTGTTTTGCGGATTATCAGTCAAAGTTAAACTTTGTTGGGTTTGCTGCGGTTAGTAACACAGTAATGAAACAGTTGCGAAGCTCTTCATTTTCTCTTATAGGTACCAGCCAGTTGAGATGAAAATGAAGGTTATAGTAACACGCAAATATAACGTCAGGTATTTTTACTTGGTTTGTTGGTTCTCACGTGTATTACAATAACTAAAAGTATTATATAGTAAGAAAACATACCTTCAAAATTTACTTCGCCAAAATGACTAATTTATATTAACCTATATGCGCTAAACATTGCTAGGTTGACGTAAATTTACTAGGAATGACCGTAATTATTATTTTGTCTAGATGAGGCTCTGTTTCAATTTTCAATTTCTTATAGTAATGAACATATTTCTTATTTTGAATTCGAACAATTTCAAATCTAATAGGTCACATCTTCGAACTGAAATATAATTATTGGAACAAATATAATGCGTTCTTCCGGTACGGTAAGATTCTGTTATAATTGAAGTCAAGAATATATATCACAATGAAAATGAACAAAATTGAAATCCTCTGGTTGCTACGCTGCTTCAATTATTACGCCCGAGTTTCAATTTAATTATTGAAAACATATTAAAAGTTTCAGGTGGGGATCTGTAACTTGATTTACACACATACAGTCGCATATACTAATAAATATACATGCACACAAACCTACAATATTAACGAATTAACAGACACAGACAAATAGTTAATTCGCGTACAAGACCGACAATCGAGGATTATTAGTAGTCCTGTGTAAAATGGAGCCTCATTATCTTTAATCAAACCCACTCGCAAGTGGCATTATGTTTTATTAAAGCTCTCATGTGTGCACTCCGCGGTTACATTAATTGCATTCTCGTTCGGCAGGCTCATAACTCGATTTTGTGTCTATACCGTGCCAACTAAGTGACCACATAGCCATAGTGCATACTACACAAAACAAACTCATATGCACACACACGTTAGGTTACGTTAAGCTTGCTAATATCACCGTCAATGCCTAATTACCACAACAAACCTTATTCACTTATAAATAACAAAAATACAAAACTATCTCACTATTAAGCTCATCAAAATGATCTACTTGAATAATAGGAAACGAAAGAAGATATAGCTAATTTATTTTAAATTCCTTCTTCTGGAAAATAAATTTATTTTAATAAATCTCTTAAAATGTAAATATAGAAAGGTATTCAGTTGATATTCTATTATTACTGTAAAAATTTGAAATATAAAGGTTAACGTGAAAATGTTCGAACTTGAGATTTTGAAGGAAATACACGTTTTGATTATCCTTGAATCATATCTAACTAAATTCGGAATGATGTCTATGCTTATGTGACCACTCTAGAGCTGAAACTGTTAAAGGTAATATTATGAAACATTAAACTTAAGACTTCTATATGGTCTAGATGTGCAGCATCTATTTTTGAAAAGTACATTCAAACTGAAAGTGCATGTTTAACCTTAATATTTTGTTTGTCATTTCTGCATTATCTACAAAACTTACAGCAAATATAGTACTGGTCAAAATGAAATATATTAATATTTCAAACCACTTTTGCTTGAAAAGTTTCGTTAAAAAGTGTATCAGTGACAAGAAAATTGCTACTGAAATTCTCAATTTTTTGTTTATGTTGCTATAGTTACTTTGGTATGGGATATTATATTTAATAAATCAGATCCATTAAGGCTGTCAATTTCTAGAAACGAGTTTGTGCTCTATTGAATTTTGAACTAAAATTAAACTGGTGTACATTTATAATTATTATAAACTGTTATTAAAATCGAAACAGTTTTAACAATTTACTTGCTCTTTAGGCATGAAATCGACTGCTATTTATAGGAAAGAGCATCTTAGTATGTATGGGTGTATTTGATTAATTTTGAAAGGAGTATTTATATAAAGAGATGTCACTCGTATGCTCTTCAAAAAAAAAGTACATATTATTTGTAAATTGGAAATAGTCCGTTAGAGATTTGAAGCGGCTATAATTTTGTTCTTTTAATATTTATATTGTAAGAAACGAAGGTTATATTTAAACATTATTTCTGATGGTTTGAATTATCAATCTGAACAAACAATTACCGCTTGCAGCATGCCCTAAGCTAAACTATAACAGCAATCATGAAGTATGGTAGCATTCAAATAAAATATTACGGTAAATGTATAAAACGACATTTCCGGTAAATATACCAAACTACCTTAAGAACTCTTCAACTAATAAGGTATACAATTTTTTCTTCTATAGAATGACTAGCTTGAATGACATAAGTTAAGGGAGATTAATTAAACATCTGCAGTGCCCCATAGTATTCTGTGTAGATAGGAATAGGTATAATAAAAAGCAAAATTTCAAAATGTGCAGATTTTAATCAGGGATGGTCAAAACATTTAGTTTCGTTATAATATCAAGTGCTCAAATGTATATGATTACAATATTTCTCTATATACATCCGTATAAGAAAGTAAAAAGTAGTACTGTTTAAGCCACCAGGACCTACAGGTCCTTCTGAAGAGTTAATTCAAATAATTTATAATTTAATTGGCATACAAATGTACCTTGCGACTGCAAATGATAGAAACAGTATAACAACACAATATTCCGGTCGACGCGTTGCATTGAAAAAAGGATGATGTTTGCAAACAAAGGGAACCGCAGCGACTCGCTTTGCAATCGGCGAGAAATTGATGTCCATCTTTGCCATGAAACAAAAGAACTCGTTAAAAAGCTAGCACCGCCGCGCGGAGTTAATATTCCGCGCTCTAACCGGCCGCTTCCACTTCCCACTCTATTCCTCTCAGCACCGAAGGGACGAAGAAGAACGGTTCATTATTTATGAACGCAATTTAATGAAACCACGAATTTCCTTATTATCTTTAATAGGCAGGAAAATATTTGTCTTCCTTAGGTCTTAGAAAAATTATGATGAAACTTTAGTTCTGAAATTAATCACTGCTCTTAAAAACGGAAAGATATAATGACCGTTGCAAAATTTATACTGATGTAATTTATTTTTTTCTGTTCGTCGTGGAAATTTTCAACGTTCGAGACGAGCTTAATTAGAGGTCTAAAGAATATCTTTGTTTATGTATACAGCATTTTCCGAAATGAGTTAACTTAATTTAGAATAACTTTGATGTTGCAAAATAACGGTGCTATAAATGAACAAATTACTCTCTTTTTACTTTCTTTGGCGTAATATAAAAGAAACTATTGTTAACATCATCAGTGGTGAAGGTTGTCTATTTTATTTCTCTAGAGAGGGACACTCATCATGTAGTGCCTATAATTTTTATTTCTGCAACAAAGATTTAGACCCAACCTCTCTCGTTGGGTGAATGCCTTTCTCGACTGTACCCTAACCACGCTACTGAAGCAGACACATAAATCGTACGTTGTTACTGCTTACACCGAAATTGATGTCATTGAACTATACGAATAATCTCACTATTTCTACCACAAGTAAGAACCTCTTTCTAGACCGTTTTTAATGTTCTTGTCAGGATTAAAACAATTTGTTTAATCAAGTTTCAAACGTACTTAATAGTTTTATTTTAATTAAAGTTAAATTTTATTCAAAAGCAACAACATAAGAAGAATATGAGAAAGTATAAACATTTTTGTCCATATAATCCCCTGTGCAGAAAAGCTCGTAGAACACTAACAAAGTGTTAATTAGTCCGTCAAGGATCCAAACTATATCCGGATTTTATCCTTTACAAATGAATGCTTGTCTGCTCTTGATAACAAACTTGTCTGCAACTGCGCATAAGTAATTTGTAATAACAAAAAATGCAATCTAATGTATACAGGTGTGACACGCCGGTAGGCGTAAGCAACAACTTGCAGATTTTACAAATGATATCGTTGTTGTATAACAAGTATTATATTCTTCCGCTATCTTATGCTCTCGCGAGAGTAATAACGGAAAAAGAACTCGCAGGATCCAATCGAGCAAATACCGACGATATTTCTAGTTATATATTTTTCGTTATTTCCCCAGTTCAATTTAACGTATCTCAGTTGAGTTAACCTCTATAGACAACACAACGCCGAACCGTGCCGCCGAAATACTTTTGATCACGGAAGGAAGTAGGCGAATCCACTGCCGCCGGATAGTCATTTATATATAACGTCTCTTTCTCCCTCTATATATCTCTCTATTTATCTATCTATATATGTATATATATATATATATATTTATATATATATATATATATATATATTTATATATATATATATATATATATATATATATATATATATATATATATATATATATATATATATAGACGTAAAGAGAAATCTTACCGGCTAATAATGAGTCGGTTGAGCTTAAGCCATGCATGCTATTCCCCCATTTATGGCCAGTGATCGAAATCAAACTTCATTTTGTCACATCAGTATATTCATTCGGTTGCAGATAGAAACGCACACATACACTGTGCATGTGTGTATGATACACACATGCTCCAAACTGGTACCAAGATAATTTGATGTTTTATTAAATTGTTAATTTCACTTATTAAATTTGATATCGATTTTGTAACTTTAATAACAAGTTTATAGCTTTAGTTAAAGTACCATTAAAATAATATTTGTTGCTATGCAAAGTAAGTACTCTGTTAAATAGTGTGGGTGGAAGGATCAATAATTCATGCTCACTGTAGTAAATTATGATTAATCTCGATGTATAGCTGACTCTTTTTTTATGAAAGATATTTATTGAAGAAACAAATTTAAATATTTCAATTTATAACAATTTAAAATATACGACCAAGTTGCTTTGAATTATTAACAATTTTCTATATTTCAAAATTATTATTCATGATAGATTTTAAAAAGTATTTCTTTTGACGGTTCTTTATATAAAATGTTTTTAAAACTCAATTATAACTGGAAACTGTCTTTGGAGACCTGTAACTCTGGAAGTATAAAACTTATTGAATTTAATATGCAAGCAGCACAATTTGCGCACTAACGTTATGTGTGTAATACGTTTGGTTAAGATTGGTTGGATATTACTGTGAAGTCAAAAGATGAAATAATAAGAAAACATGAGTTTGGTTCATATAAAGTGTTATTTCTTTTATTAATCTGTCAAACTTAATAATATGTAGAAGATAAATTATTCTTACCACAAACACATGGTTCGACCCTGTGAATATCGCGTTTTTTGAATCAGTGTATATTCTGTAATGCAGTTTGTATAGCGAGCTAAAAGCATCATGTGAAATGCGATACATATTTTGTTTTATTTAATATAAGCACACAATTTTAGTTAAAATGGTAATACATTTAGTTTAAACTAATATTAACAAACACATATTAGTTGATCTTGTAAAACAAACTGTGAAAGTAATTACGTATAAGCAGGAACTTTTGTTAACTAATAAATAAAAGATGGGTCGATTAATGTTTTACCATATGCAATATGGTACAAAAACCATTTTCTACGAAATGTAGAAAAAGGCATAATATTTGCCAGGCATAGTTATTTATTAATATAATAATATTATACAATACATATAGCAAATAAAACATCGTTAACTATTGTATTTCAGTTTCAGAACAATTATCCATTGTATATTTTGCTATATTTGTTAGGATATTTGTTTTTAACAAATAAATAATGTTTCTCTGTATATTTTTCAACAGATGTTATGAAAAATAAAATTTCATATACAATGAAATTAATATCTTGTTTCCTCATTACTCGACAAAGCTATATTATATTTTATAATTAAAAAGTTACCTTTGAAAACGACAGTTCTGTAAGGGACACTTTTTAAAACACCATTTTAAAATTAACAATCATTTATAATTTAGGTTTTAAAAATAAATATGTAAAATAAATATTATGTAGCTTGACGATATATTTACGTAATCATACTGCGCGTAAAAAGTACTTATAAAATGCAAAGTAAGTTTGTTTGTCCATGCAACAAGTTCTATAGTTCAAAAGTAGGTGCAGTAGCAGCTAGGAGTGAAATGACTATAATTCACGCATTTACAAGATGCGGATGAGAAATGCACGTTTGTAACGAATAGAAGCTCAAATATTGGCATACTTCAAAAAGACTAATTTCAGAATTTTACTTTTTAGAGATTTGTGAGTGAATGATTGAATAAGCGCTCAACCCTAATTTTAAAACTGTTAAGATGCAAGTATATCGCAAGCAAAACTACATACACTTATATTCAATTGCTAAGCTGATGGTTTACACGTATTATTATAATTTCATGTTTATGTGTAAAAAACAATCTACGTATAGGATAATCACTCCAGATATATATTTTTTGTTATTAATTCATCAATAGTTGAATATCAGTGGGTTATAGAAACTACAATACTATATTGTATAAGATTAGATACTATTATACTTATCAATTCAAGGTTATTATCAGATCAAATAGAAACGATCTTACTGATTGTGTAATCTTCGTCTGGCTTCCATTGTAGAAGGATTAGACGTGACAATAATGCCTATACTCGTATTATTATATTATATACATATAAGTAAGTATAAGATATGCTAGTTTATGTTACAAAACTTTGTTTGTTGTGTACTATTATTATCATTTTTTCTGAAATAAGGGCAATCAATAACAGTCGGCTGACCAGTTATTACAGAGAAAAAAAAACACACACACACAAAATAATTAGTAAATCGGTTAACTGGTTAACCGCTGATTTGTACGGATAAAAAAATCAGTTACTTGTATTAGCTACATTTTAATTTTAATCCAAGTAGTTGCAGAAATTAAATATGTGAAGAATGAGTATTACTATCTAAGATTGCATATTTCATTTCGTGTTGACCAAACCTAGATATGCCTGAAATGAAAGCGAGACTGGTTATACGTGCTTTTATTTTTCCATGCTTCCTTTTCAGTCAAATTATAAAAAAATCAACACTAACCCTCGTTGTTCACCTGGGAGACCTTTTTTGCCCCAAGCTATGAAAGTAATAGATTTTTAAAAGTTTTTTTGTACAATTTCGTCTTTTAGGTTTTTTATGTTGCTTGTTCACATACTTGTTCTTTTTATATAATAAACATGCAATTTTGTACATAATAACAGGGTCATTGTGGGGGAGTTAGAGAGTTATATTTGTGGAGTATCAAGGAAGGAGAGTTCAAGGATCGCCATGTTTGAGTTCTAAATTGAAATAAATTTATAAATGTAGAGAATGGTGAAATGTTATATTTAGAGAATGTAGATTGAAAGATCGACTAAAAATATTTATATAAATTATGTAAATTGAGTGAGCTCTCGCCTGCATATATTTACGAATCTTGAAATAACATGAGTAGGCTAACGGAAGACATATAAAAAGGTTTGATGTATTTAAATGAAGTATGTGAAGTGCGTAATGGATGAAAAAGTAATATAATAAATAATATTTCATTTTCGTCTCAACAAAAAATTGCTTCATTTTAAAAGAAGCCGCTTACAATAGATTTGTTGATTGTAGCAATAATTGATGAAAAACAATTATTAATTACATTAACCAACAAACATAATATATTTGGTAATTATTAAGAAGTATTAATATTAACTATTCTTTTCGGACTTTTTGTAATATGCAAGATAACCCAGTTCTTTGAAAAGGAAAAATGATTGAATGTTGTTTTGAGCTATATTTTCATTCGTCCTTACAAAAAACAACTTTCATCTTGACCCTGGCAACTAGACGTTATATCGAAAAAGGACAACGAGGCTCAAAAACTTAAATAATACAGGCTATTCTTGTGCATTCTTTATATATATATATATATATATATATATATATATATATATATATATATATATATATATATATATACATATATATATATATATATATATATATTTATATATATATATATATATATATATATATATATATATATATATATATATATATATATATATATATATATAATAGATAGAATAAACATCAAAGTGGTATGGATTTATCGTGCGGGAGAGATTGAGAGATATAATCTGTGATTGACGATTTTATTTCCTTGTTTTGTGAGAAAAGATGAGATACACACATAGGCACTGATGCACACACTTTGGCATACACCCACAAACTTTGTCACACACACTGAAAGAGAGTTAAAAGATAATATTTGCGACATGCGTATCACACGAAGACGAGGACGAGGGTGACGTGGTGGATGCCGTGGCAGGAGAACCTAACGCAAACATGTCGATACTGTTGACTTAATCTGAACGTGGGGGCCCTTGGCAGCCACCAACCGTCGACCGCTCCACACAGCTTGCTTGTTCGCTTGCTTGCATTTACTTATTGATCCACCTGTTTTCATTCCTCTTCCTGTCTGTCTGTGTGTGTGTGCGCGCTTGTGTATCTGTGCTCGTGAGTGTGAGTTCGTGTGTATGCTTACGTGTGGTGATGTGGCAGTGTAGATCGGTGGTGTGTGCATGTATGGAAAAAGACCGAAGTAAGAAGAAACGCGAACAGTTTGCTGAAGAAGAAGAAGAAGAGGAAGGTCGCTCATTTCTCGCGACTTGATATCAACTGAACTCATCGCATGTCGACAACTGGCAACCGACGGCAACGATGCGACGCGAGGAGAACGTGCACGGCGATATATAATATTACAGAGTGATCTCTGGCGCTCTGGATCGTAGGGTCGCGCGTGGAGCATCTGATTGAAACGCGGAATGAAGCGAAAAATGTTGTGCACGTCATTTAATCCAATGATTGAACATATTACATTCCCACTCTACCTAACAGGTTTTCAACTCCTTGCTCTATGGACCTCTTATTGCCCAACAAAAATTTATGAAATGTTAACAGGAATTTGTGTCACTAGAAGGAGTTTAAATTCCCATTTACCAAAATTAAAATTGACGCTGATGAAATAAAAAATTATTTATTATACTAGACTGTTATTTGAAACTGGTCTTAAGTGAGCCAGTTAAAAGCAGCATGATATTAAAGCCAAATATAAAACAAAATACATGTATCGAAATTAATTAAAAATCAATTTGATGTGATTTGAAAGTCAAATCCTGTACATATCTTTAACATCTCATATTAATCTTTTATGTATAACGTTTTTGTTACAATGATAAAGTAGCTAAACAGAATAAAGTATCAGCACATCTGAGTAATAAAATGTTTAAGCGGTTGAAGTCATAGGTAATTATTTTCTGACAGCTATACGAGCAATTTTGTTTTCATGACTACGTAGATTGGTACAAAAAAGTCTATAGTCTTTAATTACTTTTTCGTGGTACGAAGCTTATTTAAAAACATTTTTAAGTACATATTAAACAGCTTCTGAACAACTTTTTAATTTACTCTTCCTGTAAAATGAACTGGCCCACTTTATATTCAGATTAATTAAACTTTACTCGTAATATTCTAGAAAATTTTCTGTCACATACGTATAAATATATATTTACATATTAAAGTATTAATAAATTGACACTTAAAGATAAATACATAACAATGTGATTTATAAACAATTATTGTAAGTTACACACTGCAGCATGAGGTTCAATTATTTT
Organism: Nebria ingens riversi; assembly: GCA_018344505.1. Lineage (NCBI taxonomy): Eukaryota > Metazoa > Arthropoda > Insecta > Coleoptera > Carabidae > Nebria > Nebria ingens. The sequence continues at coordinate 88,520 of JADQWA010000085.1, read as the reverse complement.
TGTTTTAACAGGATTTAAATTGGGTTTGAAACAGTGACATACGAGCATTAGACACAGGAACACAAAACATTTTTCCCTGTTTATTCAATCCTGTTGTCTATTTTATTGTTGTGGTTCACCGTGATGATGGAATAGTTTTTTCATGTAGATTGTTTGCGTACCGGTTCGTTGCATGTCAGTGTGCTGCGAGAGAGGGCGCACTACCCCATCAGTAATGCAAGCAAATCGCCGAGGTTTAGCTTTGTGTGTTTCCCTTTAAGCTATATATGATGGTTTGAAGTCCGCGCCGTGGTTGTCATTTTACTACTCTAATAAACCCCGAAATAAATTTCAACTACATGATAAAACCCTATCAAATCCCCATATAAAAGCAACTCTAAATAAAGTCCTCCGCGGGACAATCCTATTCATCAGAGAGAACATTTTAATATAAACTTTTCATTTCCATGCTCGTCAAAGTAAATAATAACGTAAGTTAACTCTTTCGTTCCAGTATCAAATCTATATCTAGTAAACAGATACTACTAATACATTGAATGGATGATGCTGTTGTTATTCGGTGAAACATTTTAATAAAATAAATGATTAAAACACTCGGTGAAGTTTAACAAAATATTTTTATTCACGACGACTACTTATGGCTTTTAAACCAGCTTCAGGTCTGACACGAAAGTAGTCGTCGTGATTAAAAATATTTTGTGAAACTTCACCGAATGTTTTAATTAGATACTACTAGGGTTGCCTCGATAAGTTTCAATTTAAATATAACACACAAGTATATGTTTAAGCATACTATATATTAAATGAGTGCGAATGTGCGATGGTCATCACTGAGAAAAATACTTAATATTTACATTTTTGCAGAATGTGCACTTCACATTATTATTGACTTTACTTAGAAAACTGTCTTTTGTATATTCTGACGAAAAAGAATTGATCTACATCAGGAATATGATAACTTCAAGCAAGCAAGAGTTGTTTGTTAACGTTTATATTTGATTTAAAATCTCATTTGATACGTTTAGGATATCATTATAATTGATGCCTAAAGGTCTATCTCTCTTTTGTGAAAAAGTAATCTAATAAACGTTAACAAACTCCGGAGTGGTACGATTCTGGAAACTTTATTCTATACACAACGAAGTTAATTGCAATACGTATGGTTATTAAATATATCTTAAATTTTGTAATAATACATATATCTGACAAATAAATATTGGCTCCCTTGTATGCGGATTATCTAGGGGGGAAATGGTCTATACAAATATTGTATGCGTGGAAGATAAAAAAGGCAACAGCTTCACAATTGTCACACGAGACCAGAGACAAAAGGTGGAAAATGGAATATACATATAGCGAGTTGGTGATGCGCTTGGAGTGTATGTAAAAATCTCGAAATTCAGGCAAAACCCGAATAAATTGAGTAAGCATAAAATCCTATGTGACATTTCACAAAGCTACGTTCACCAGGGCTGTCTTTAAAGGATTTGAAGCAGGACCCCGGACTCGTCGCCGGTGATCAAATCATTCGAAATTCAAACAGCGAATCTGGACGAGTCAGCTTCTACCCAAAATAAAATAAAATCAAAGTGGACGACCCGACCCCACTCGTGTCGGAAATTTTCTATTACCAGTTGTTCACTGCTATGCTGCACGCCGTGCGACCTATATCTATCTATCTATCTATCTATCTATAGAAATTTTGCATCACTTTTCTTCTACTACAAAATCAAATAATAAAGTCTCTCCACAAATATTCTTAACAGTCACGTTCTGTGATATTTTCCCATGGAATACGTTTAAACCGATCTTTCTATATCCACAAAGAAGAAAACTAGATTATTTATTCACAGATACAATATAGATTGGTTGCAATTGTATAATGTTTAATGCACTTCCTTTATTAACTGTGCTATACCAATAAGGTTGATTACACCAACGACAGTTATTAATTAGTAAACTTACTGGAGCAATCAGTCTAATTCGGTAACGTGCATTGCTAAATTACTATACGAGTATGTCGCTATTAATGTCAACAAGACTATCCAAAGTCCAACCCATTGTTCATTACGCAAATATCTGAGCAATATTGCTCACCTACAATACATGATATACAACTGACTGGATAATTTCATTCCTACATAAATAAGCTAATCAAGTTAATTCAATTCAGCTCCAGTACAATAAAGAGACGTTTATAAATTGAATCTAATTGATTTGGAGGAAACTGTCAAATTATGGTTCTTATTTGGGTTGATCTGTAACGAAATAGGGTTGATACATATTGTCATTAAATGTAATATAAACTTATGCATTGTATTTAAAATGCAATTTAACTCAACTTATTGTATTTGATACTATTTTAACAGTTTCTCAAGCAGTAAGTCAATTGCGAACCAGACAAATGAAAAAGCGTTGCTACGAATGAATTGATCGAGCTCTATATAGAGTTAACGAGGACAATGAGTGTATTGAAAGCTAGGTAATCACTTGCTCACCACAGTGCCGCAAACCGTATAGTGTAAAAACATTACACATCATATTTTTGTTCTTATTTGAATATGTAACATTATAGGCAATACAATTGAAATCAATAGTGAATTATGTCAAGAATTATAACAGTTCATTGGTACTAGTGCAGAGAATTCTGCGATGTTTTGATTATATTTATCAAATATCAACTGAAAACAAATTTGAGTGTCGAATTCGTTTATTGCTCACCTAATTAATATTTCAACAAAAATGTTGACAAACACAGGACAGGATGATTGTTTTTTTTATTGTTAAAAGTTTATAAATAACAAATGTTCTATATACGCAACTATTTGAAGTAGTTAAAATATTTCGGATATCTGCTATCCTAAAATAAACATGCCTATAAAATTTTATGTGTATCCCGTTAAATTAACATATAAAATACCTTAACTCACAATAGAAACAGTTGAATTGTGTTGCAACTTTGATGGTAATAGCCAAAAAGCGTGCGGAATTTATTAAGCATAATATAATACATTTTCCCTATCATACAAGCATTAAGCTAAATGGTTTTTAATAGTTTTGAAATGAATTCCCTTTGTGAAGAAAATTTACATATTTTCTATTTGGAATATAAAGTGTTAATTGTCATACGCAGCGAAGCGAGTCTCATCCCAAAATAAATGATAATAATTTAATATAATTAAAAATAATCTTCTCGCTGAAATAAAATACACAAGAGATTCATCGAGTCTGATAGAAGTTGCCTGTACGGATAACCACTGTGTTTGTGTTAGTGAAATCGTCCCTATATAACTCCAGCCAGAGTTCACGCAATTCTCAACGAGAAAAGATTCCGTATTCGTTTTGCTTGTAAAAGAAATAACGAGGCAGACATTGTTTTTTCCAACATTACAAGTGAAAGAAAACTAGACCGTATAATTAACCAAGCAATTCTATAAATCTAACATCACGTTTGGAACGTTTGAGCATTGGAAGAAATAATTTGATTGATGACTAAAAAAGAAACCTAGTATACCGGAAATTATTACAAAAAAATATCAGACAATGTATTGTTTTCTAGAGAGTAATTATATCATTTAATTAAACAAAAAAATACACGCAGTATGGAATTGATTTAAAATGAAATTCGTTACTTTTGATCTAAGAAAGATTCTATGCTATTTCTTTGAAGTAAGGTTTCCAGGACTTTCAGTAATTCTAACAAACACTTATGTCACTGGTATATATGGGTAGACATCTTCAGAAAGTATTCGTCGTTACTTCCTTATCCATAGAAGACTAGCATCCTTATAAAAAATATATTTATTACAAATTTAAAAAAAAAAACGAATAAATATTTATCATAAACGTAAAGTAAATTTTGCGTTATACACTTATAATAACAGTACAAAATAATGTTGTACATGTACTTTTCTCCATTGCGAAATTGTGAATCTGGATAGAGCACATTTAACGGCGGATATTCTTACAAAATCATCTGCACTTGACTTCTTTTATGCGTAGTAGGTATATTTGGATTAAAAAGAATATTAAACACAAATTCTTAAACATTCAAGAAAATATAATTATCCATTACACTATATTAGAAATTATTATGGCCGAACGTTCTTTAGTTTACAAATTAACTTTAAATCTAACAAAAATTCTATATATACGAGTATTTAAAATATTTGGTTAAAGTGAATCTTAGGAGGTCTCACTGACAGTTGCCAACGAAAGACATAGAAGGCATACCCTACGAAGGGATTTGCCCCTTAAGCCATGGCAAAGTTTATGTTGTTGAGGAAGGGGACAAATCAAGAAAACCCTTTCGATTAACTATCTGGAATTAACCTTCAGCGGTTATGTGTTTTTTTTTTGCTAAATGTCAACGAGACATCCTAAGACTCACTTTTACCAAATATTTTACTAACCATTGAATCGCTTTTCAATAAATCTACATATACATATGTGACAATAGATGTTAAATGTCAAATCGCAAATTATTTGAATCTATTTTGTTTTCTTGGTAAACAGTTCATAGGCATAGTTAATATGATTTATTAAATATAATTTACTAAACTTACGTAACTATGGAGAAAACTGGATATATCTGTCTAAACATGATTTTTAATGCAATATGAAACAAGTAACATCCTAATTGGGACAAATATAGAAAAAAGTTTGTGTTTATTTCAATAAATAATAATATTTACTTTTTTTTTTTAATGAAAAAAAAAGTTTCGTTTAATTGGTAAATATTGCTGCATAAATACATAAACAAAACTAATAAACATGTTATATTAGTGACATTTTGGAAGGTCAGTTACTGTTGTTGTAAATTAATATTTTTAAAAATGGTACACTAAATTAAAATTTAAATTTTACACCAAAAAAACCAGAATGAGTACAGTGAAATAAATAAAATGAGTAGAATCATAATAACAATAACGAAAAGAAGTATTCTGTAATTCTGTTAGGCATAATCTCAACTATTGATATTTGATAGAAGTTTAGAAATAAATTTGATTGATTGTTTGACTGGAATAAGATACAAATCCGATGAGGTTCTAAAGCAATATCGAGGTCATAAAAGCCCTATCGAAATTCACAAAGAGAGCCAAACGTCAAACATTTTAAAGTAAACAAAGTTTCAGTATGTTGCCATGGTTACTATTCAGTTCAAAAGTTCGCTTAGAGAAAAATGAAAATTGTATAGAGTTATTTTGCAGAGACATTGGATGAGTAAATTGACCGTATGATCTATTTACTAGTACATATATGCAACATATAGAAATGTCATTTTATATATACATGTTTGTAATCTTATTCCGCAGAAATTTCATGTATAAATAGATAATTCATGTTTACTTTGTCAATGCATTTTGTTAATTAGGCTTTAACATACATATTTACCGTAAACTAAAAACGTATGCAGAAATAGAGTGATTTTAATGGTGCTAACTGGAGAATTAGAAATGTGTAATTATGGTTATGAATGAAAATTTGCAATTTACGAGTAATTTTTAAATTTAAATATATCATTTTATAAAAATGGTTGATGTATTAAATATTTGCGAAATAAAAAAAGTATTTCTATAAATGTTTATTTCTATTAGAAATTGAGAATATTTAATAATAATTTTTTATATGCCAAATATTGATGTTGAGAGAAGATTTTTTTATTAAGTATTTTTTAATATCTTTAAAAATGTACAAGTAAAAAATAATATTTTGAAACTAAATTACAAAAAAAAATTCAAGTTATTAAAGTCTTTAGCATAATCGGAAAATGATTAAAATAGAAACATAATTAAATATACTATGAGGAATTATTTATAGAATACTAATTATTTACGACGTTGGTATATTACAAGTTATTTCATAATTTACCGTCCTTAAATTACACAGAAATAAGCAGCTCATGCATTTGTTCAAATGACCTACTTTTAAGCATGTATTTCATCTAAAACTTGTTTCAGAAAAAACAACCAAATAACATCTTCAGTGACTTGCACTGGCCTTTCTTATACGTAGTAGGTATACCAGTTTCGATAGGAGGCATATTAAAAATCAATATTTAAAAAATTCAAGGAAATATAATTATTCATTATATATTAGTAATTGTTATGAGCAGAAATGTCTTAGAGGTCAAATAAATGAAATACTTTACTGAATTTACTCTTCAATGCTACACTTAGTGAAAGTGCAGCCGCTTTGGAGATATTTTTGGAAACAATATAATTGACTAGAGCAAACATGCGCTTTTGGTTTGAATATTCTTTCCCCTCCCAAACACACGAATGCGCGCCTGCGCGGCCACACATACACGCAAATATTTTAACATAGCAGACTGTTATTAATCTTTTTTGTCACAATAATTTAAAATAGGATGATTAAGATTGTCAAATTAGGTTTATAAGTAAATATAAAATGAAAAACCTTTGTTTCCACAACGTTCAATTTATTAACACTGAGGAAAAAATACATTGTTTTAATCTTATTTTTACTTAATTTAGTATATGGTTATTAAAAGAAATAAATTTAAGAATTTTTTTATTAGCTTAATAAATGTATTATACGATGAATATCTTTAGAGTAAAAAATTCCGAATATAAAAATGTTGGTTATGAATTTCGGAGTGCCTATGGTCAGTAAATACAGAAGCTTGGATGATTCTATGATTTACTAATACAATACGAACAAACAGAAATATGTAAATACGAAAGAAAATAAAAAAGGCGTACGAATTTTTTTACAGTGAAGTTGTGAATATTTTATTTATTAGGTGATAAAAATATCTTATAAAATCTGTGATTGCATTGATTTATTATTATCATAATGCACTATGCAAAATTAATAGTAATGGATAATTAAGCTTTTCCGTTTATCATAATATTTGTTGGTGCTTTTAAAAATATAACTAAGAGACTGGTAGTAAAGTACACATATAAATTATTTTTGTCATACGAGATACGGCTTATGGGAATCTAAAAGCTGACAGAGTTGAAACAAAGTATTTTTATAAAAAAATGTATCAATAGATGTATTATATAAAGCATCTAAAATAATTCCATTGATTATATAATTATATTTCCCAGTTATTAGTAAAATACATCTGGATGTATATATTATGTATGCATAAACATGGTTTTACGAGCTCTTGCCTTTTGTATTTTACATATGTTTTCATATATACCAAGCGTATTTACGTCCACCAGTAAAAGAATTAAATACGAAATATAAAAGCCAATGAAGAGCTGATTTTAATAAATCATGGAGAGATATATGTAAGTAATGTATTATATACAAAATGTATATGTATGTGCTAGTCAAATGAAATGGTTTTCGTACATTACGAGAATTTCAGGTACGGGAACTAAAAGGATATACGTATGTAATGGCCAAGGCAAATAAGGTGTGATCTTTTAAATAAATATGAACATGATTGAACATAATTTACGTTAACGTAATGCATGATAAGTTTCATAATTTTAACATGCTTTGCTCCATTGAGACGTCGCTCCATTTTACACCATCATATATTTATATAAAGTGTGTGCAACTTTTGTTTAAGATGACAAAAAGAAAAACATACCTCTTGTTTTAATACAATATAATTATGTGGATCCTACATAGTACAATATGGAGGGGTTGATCATTGTTTGAATTAAACATACAAATACAGACAACAAGAATTCAAATGCTGTTGTATACAATCATAACATTGATGACGCGGTATTAATTATATATATATAGATGCTTAGACATTCTAAAGTTTAATTAACCTCAATTATCACACTACACGCGTCTATTCGAGACATTATTTAGAAATGTCAGCTGTCGCAAGCACAAGACTGGTACCCAGAGTACTGTTACTGCAACTACTGCCTCTCGCGCGCATATACACACACACACACACACACATATATATATACATATATATATATATATATATATATATATATATATATATATATATATATATACATATATACAGACTTATAGACAAACATACACTGGTACTCACGCATACAAACAAATAAACATACACACGTACATACGTACATACTGTTTGGGAGGGCACGTTTGCTGTTGCTGTTTAGAAATGTTCTCATGAGTATTACTACACAGCTATCGTTATTTCGCTATGGTCGCTTTGTACATGTCGCACACGGCTTTTGTGGCTTTTGTTTGTGCATGTCCTCTAAACGAATAATGCACTTAAAACTTACATGAATTGTGCATTTCGAGCCTTGCCTTCCAAAAAATATTTATTATTATCTTTCGTTATTACACCATGTGCAATAAACTGTATCAGAATGACAAGGCAATCCCAAAATAGATTGGTCTAAGAATAAATAATGATACAATCACAATGTACTTTACATTATGTAAGGTAAATCATATGAAGAGTTAACCATGTCAAGAGCATGTTGCTAAACTAAAAGGTAATATGTTTATGAATAACTGCATTATAGTTATATTCAACAAAGATCTCCAAGAAGATGTGCATGCACTGAAAATGTATAGCTATTAAGTAGTTGTTGCAACGATTTCGTTATTTTTGATGCGTATTCGCTAACTAAACTGCCTATTTAGTAAAAGTTAGATGAAATTTAGAATTAATATATTGGCAGCATTCGTTTAGAGAAGAATGATTTTATTAGATAAACATTTTAAAAAATCAGTTTGTATATATGTTTGTTATATATATTTTAATATCCATAGAAATAATTGGTGATTATTTATCTTAGTACAATGCTTCATTTTAACTAAGTGTTTAGCATGGCTAAATATTAAAACGGAAGTCGAATTAGAACTGCTGGTTTTTAGGTTAAAATACTCAGTTTTACATCAACATTATATACATATGAGACTGCCTTCTGTTGATTATTAAATTAAGTAGAAACTGTTTTTTTTGTAGGGGTTGGTAATATATTTAGTGTAAAATAAGAAATTATTTGAATTTTATTAATTTGCGGTTCTTTAAATGTACACCTTCGAACATAAGTCTTGTCCCTTTATAGCCACCTAAAGTCTCACAACCAGCATTGCATGATTTTAATGCAAGTTATGCAGCACGTGCAAAGTTAAATCAGCTTAAATTACTAATAGGAATGATATCCATACGCAATCATTCGCTTTGCATTAGAATCACGCAATGCACGAGACTTTAGATAAAGGACAAGACATTCCAAATGATATAACACAACGTACACGATCCAAGATATTAAAATGCGTGTCAATATAAGTACATTATCATTCTAGCATATCTTTAAGTACGCATTCGCATAAATTTACAGTATCAAGTATCTTTCATAAGAGCACTTTAGGTACACTAATCACGGCAATATCAGCCACGCACACTGACATCACACACCACGCTATGAGTACGGAATAAAACAATTCATATCGAGATACTATTGCCAGTATTTGGTGTTTATGCAATATGTTTACTCATGGCAAAAAAATAAGAGACGTTTAAAACAGGTTAGTTTATAAATGTGTATTATTCCATATGATGTCGTCATTGTTTTTTGCCCAAATACGTTTAACATCTTGTTTGTTTCAAATAAGTAATATGTACAAAAAAGGATAAGATATAACAGAGAATTTATTTCACAGTTTCTTGCGCAGAAATTGATGACGCTGTGATCGATTAGAATCTTACTGTAAATATCCACTAAAAATATGTAGTAGAGAAGAAGTAAGATTAAAGCTTATCTGATGCTATTGAAAAAGAACATATCAACAATCACTATTTTTAAAAAAATATATAAAAATCAATGTACTCCATTCTCGCTATTTTGTAAAAGCATACTTAATTACATCATGCTTAATTTATTACATTTCGTATATCACAAATGAAAATACTCTACTGCTGCATCCGCTTTAATACATGTGTTACCACAACTAACAAATATTTATTCTATAAATTTAGAAGAGTTGTATGTGAAGCGTAGAATTAATAGAATGGAAGAGATTATCATTCCCCATTTGAGGATTATATTTTATATTCAGTGATGAAATAAAATGTAGAAACAATTGCAACGCTTTCATTTACAAAAATAACCTATCCAACCACATCCAATTTCGTTAATGCTGCTGCTCAAACTAGCACAGTTAGTTCTATAAACTGAGAATGTTACTTGACTTTTCCTAATGAATGATTATCTATAATTATTTAAAACACGTTGTAAAGCGTTTAGTTAAAATGTCGTAAAAAAGATGGAGTGCTATTATTGTGGCGAAAAATAGTTTAACTTACAAAAGCTGTCAAATAAGCATAGGTAAACATTCCTATATTTAACTGTCTGGTACCTTATAGCTAAAATGAGACATATCGTTAGCTTATTGGAATGAATCAGGCAACTTTGTTAAGTTTGTGTGCAAAAGTAGCTATTACACACTAATAAGTGTTAAAAAGTAGACCTTTTATCATTTTATCAATAACGGCTCAATTCAATTTCTGGAATAAACTACTTCCCAATTTTTTTCATAGAGACACGTACTGGGCTATTTCTTAAATCGTAAAAAATAAATAAATAGTAAAATATGATTTTTAACATGCAAATATTCTTTTCAATAATTTTTGATTTCGCAAATATAAAAATGTCAAAATAACAAATATACTTATAATTTACATGAAAGTAGATAGAAGACAGTTCAAAACTACGCATTTGATTGGTCTACAAGATCGTGAACTCATGTACTTTTACTTTGGTGAAAAAGCAATGAATCGAAATTCAAAATCATAAAAACATAGTCTAGCAAGAATTTAAGTATTTTCAATTCCTTTCCTGTAAGCAAGGATAGATGGTGAACAAATGTATTTAAAGCAAAATAAGAAGAAGGTTAGGGATTAAGTAAAGGTTCAAAATATTTCTTGGTCAGTACTTAAATGATAAATTAAAGACAACCGTCTTTGAAAAAAAACGCTTCGACGCCATCACTCTTACGTAGTGAATATAAAAAAGAAAATAATGCTGCATATGAAAAAAAAAACCGGATACTTGGATCTACACCAACAAGAGACGCAGTGCCTTCAACAGCCTATAAGCTAGCTCCACACTTGAATATAAAACACAATTTCAACATGAAAACTGTAGTGAAATAGTTAACATCATAGAGCCTTCCTTCACCATCACCGTCACACCCATATGGAATGGTGTTTACAAAATGCTATGCGTGATTCGTATATTGCATATGAGATTTTAAAGCATACATATATTTTGATTAATCATTACATGTTTTTAAAATGTTATTGATCATGTATCCCCAAGTTACCCTAAATAAATTATTATAATTATTTTTGTATGCGCAGTTGTATGGCATGTTGCCCTTCAGCGTGTTGTGTGATGTTAGTGTGCGTGGCCGATATTTGCCGCGACTAGAGTGTACCTAAAGCTAACCTGACCGAGCTCTGACTCTCTTTGTTTGTCTCTATGGTATAGAATTCTGAAATTATCGAGTCGCATGTATTTGTGTGTATTTTCTACTCTGGGGAACCGGAGTACCCGGAGAAACCTGCCGACGTACCGTTTTACCAAAGTAAATCACAGGTGAAAAAATCCATTCAATTTAGGTGGGAATCGAACCAAGCAAACTTCATATTACATGGATGCTTCCCTAAATAAATAAGGATATTGGGGTTATAACAGTAATTATCAATTTTAATTTCTGATCTTACGAATAGAAAAATTATTCATTAAAAATGATAATAACAATTTAGATAATTAATTCTTGTATGAAAAGAAGGTAATGAAATATAACAAACTCTATTCATTACTGTCTATCATTAGTAGATACAATAATAATACATGTCGCAGTTTTATTCTTTAGAGCGATAAAATTGTAATTAAAATATTGTCGAAGACGAAAGAAAATGGTGACATTTTTACACAATCTCAAATCAAGTAGTAATTAACTAAAACAGTCCATAAATCAGATTTGGTGTTCAAATATCACTAAATATAGACAATCTTCTATTTAATAAAATGATTTTACTTAAACACATAAATAAAAGTCAACATGACGATTTTTACTTGTAATAACGAGTTTAGTAGCTGGGATATCAAATTAGTTAATTTATTCCAGCCATATTTCGTCGCGTCACAGGAAACGTATGATTTTTATGTTTGCGACGTGCTTTCAGAAATGATCACGCGCCAACTGAAAAGATAGTATATTGTATGTACAATGAAATATTATGCAAGCAGGGGAGATTGGGGTAAAGCAAAACAGGCCAGCATACGCATGAGGTGTTATATAAACGAATTGATAATGACTTTTTAATGTATTATGTTTGTGGAAAAAGGGAAAGTAATACATGTTGTTTCTCTCTAAAGAGAAATATGAAAGGCTATTATTAAAACAAGCTTAAACTATATATTACTTTACATATTAAGACCACAGTTGCAAGAAAAATATTATTTAACTAATGCTATAGTTTAAATTTAGTTAATAGTTAATACAACACGAACTATTTACTTTATATAAAGCATACAAAAAGCTATAGTAAAATGAATACATACATAGATGTTCAAATCATGACTTTCACTTAAAATCTGAAATATTCGTGTTCACAATTCCTTTTTTTTCATAAACACTAAAAAATCTTATTAACTAACGATGTTTAAAATAAATAATAAAACTGATAATAGCATGTAAATTTAATAATCCATATAAACAAATAATCCTGAAATATTTTAGGTTATAATGATTTGTTTAATTAATTAATCCGTCACAAATTAATTTGCAGTAAAAATTTTAATAGCCTGTAAGTATTTTGTCTATATATACTATAGTATATTTAGAGAACATTCCTATCTACTTCCAATTACTGAATAATAGGACTCATAAAAACGCAATCATAAATCAAAAGTCACACACTAATGTATGATTCAAAATAGCTTTCATTCTGGTTATATTGTAACTATGACTCATCATTAGCATGTATTCGCTCTAGTAACTGTTGATCAATATTATTTTGTTTAAATCTATATAGATAACTTATATATTATAATAGAATTTATTATTTAAATATATTTTTTTTAAATTTAATATTAAGGCATATGATTTTATAACTGAAATATTATAATTTTTTCGAAACGTTTATATTTTATATAGGTTTAATTCGGAAGAATCAAATTTCCTTAATCTGACTTTCTCAAGATCCCAAAAATTAAACTTATACTTAGCAAGTCAACAATAAATCAATTACTTATAATTTATATTGTTTGATTTACTGCTATTTAAAAATATTGCTTTCCTAGTGATACAATTTTGAAGGAGATTATTTTTCCAAATTTTTTACATTTATACAATTTAGTTTTGTTTGTTTGACATTTTATTGTTTGTTCCATGAAATATTATTCAAATAAATAGAGAGAAAATGAGACACATGTTTTTTTGTTGTGAAATAATTAATAATTAGTTATCTTTTGTTATGAATGCAACACGGAACACTTACAACTTTAGGTCTAATTCCACTCGACAGAGAGCATTGACAACAAAGCAGTCGAAATTCAATGAAGACTATATGTGCATCACCCGAAGACAATAGCATTTAAAAGCTTCCAATTATAGCTGAACTTGATTCTATTCATATAGAAAATATAGGGCATAAGCAATATGATAAATAGAACGGAACAATACCGAGCTTTGGAATGCTTTAAATAAAATAATGGCGAACGTATTTATTATCATACCAGTCCAACGGTGTTATTTAAAGCTGGTTCATAATCATAAGAGATCAGTAAATATTTAACTAGGATTTAACCTATTGAGTTGCTCAATAAATAAAGCAATATTGAATATTTGAAGTAAATTTATAAATTATTTTGTGTTTTTAAACCAAACTTCTTTTACATTCCCTGCAAATAACTGGCGATTTCTATTTATCTAATGACATCAAGTGATATAATTTCATCCTTGTTATTTTAATCATAAATATCTTTAACATTTTATATACAATAAACAAACATACTGGATACCAACTTGGCCGCTGTTTGGCTAAATAATAGACGTATGTATTCCATGTCTGTTTCATATAAATTGTGTAAGTGAAAGAGAATAAAAAAGTGTTGCTATATCGATTGTTTCAATAGCGGTTGGCAACAGTAAATATGTTTTATAGAAATTATTCTTCAGTATATGAAATCATATTTTCTTCTATAATTTAACAATGGTGTACAAACGAAAATTATAGTACCGTGTGCCGCCTAATTGAAAAGTTTCATCAATTGCTCGACCTTCGGAAAAACAATGAAAGTCGAGTTTATTTTGGAGGCGCGCGTGTGTGTTCTCATAAAGTAAGTTTAAAAAGACTGTAGTTCAGGCTGTCTACGGGATTAACTATAGAAAATACAAGTAAATAGGTCACGTTCTCCCGCTAAATTACTTGAAACTTTGTTATTGAAAGGAAATGTTTGAAACATTGAATAAATAAGGTTTTGATTAAAATAAACTTTCATAACAATTGCTTAGTGCTTAAACTCTTAAAGATATTTATGTATCAGCAAATATATATTCTTTTTGATTGTATCTTAGTATTTTAATATAAAAATAATTGTTATACGATTTGTTGACATTAAGTAGTGTTTTCATGGAACAAATATTGTCCGATGAAATTTGTTACCAATAATTAATTTATATTGAATATTTAACCAAGTGCACTACAGCATTTTTGGTATAGTTCATATTATTCTTCTAAATATTTGAGTACCATTAAATATTGGTTTACCAATGTTTGATATAAATATATAAACATAAATATCTGATGTGGCCAGCACATAACTTTCTTGTAGGTTATATCTTGTTAGATTTCTAGATTTTGTCATTTATATTTCACAAATATCGCTATTTATTATTTACTTATCAGGCAATATCGAATTTTATAAATACACTTTTTTCATGTTTTCGTGACCTATGTAATTTTATATTTAATAATAAAAATAAATCATAATTGGTGGCATTGTCTACTTAAATAAATATAAAGGCACATCAAGTATACTATCAGAAGTTAATTTAAAATACTTTAGAAATAAAAGTTGAAGAACAAATGGTCTTGTCTTTTTATTTTCTAAATAAGTGCATGTTCTAATTAACGCATGATTATTTAAAAATAAACAAAAGCGGGAAATTGTTTAAAATATCATATACTTTCGTTGGGTCAATTATTGCAAAAAATCGTCAAATCTAAATTAAAATAAAAAAATCAATATAATGTTTTTTAATTATTGATTTATCCATTTTTGAGCTACAATATGTAAAGACTTACAGTCATAAAAACAAACATACAAATATAAAGGCGCAAATTAACAATATGGTTTTAGAGGCACATCAAGAGATATATTTGCCTTAAAATCACAAACTGGACATTTATTGTGTTTTTTTTTCTATATGTTCTTCAAGCGACGTAATATGATGCATAGTTGAATTTCAACTTAAGTTACAATAGCTATTGATGAAAAATCAAACAGTTTTTTTTTTACAGAAGTATGTGTTGGTGAAATTTGTTGGTCGAACAAATAAAACGAGGAATATGAACTTTATCAATAACTAAAATTGCTTTATCATCGTTTGCTTCATTAGGCCGAACTCGCTAGCACACGGGATTAAATGGGAAGGTATTGTATGTACCTAATATGAAAACGTTGAACAAATTGGTACTGCCCATTATACAGTAATTTTTGACATGGATGCAGGGCGTTTTACGTGATTGTAACATTTCAGCTCTGAGGTTGGTGGCGGCAGACGTTTTTATTTTATTTTTCACCGCTTATACTCTGGAACAATTCCAATTTCATTTTATACACAATGACATACACAACCAACCAAACACACACACACACACACTAGCGAGAAAAATCCGCATACACACACAGAGATATCTACATTGGTACGCACACGAATCCAAACATACTCATGTAGAACACATACTGATACACGTACAAACAGACACTAACATAATATGTACACATCACATACTAAAACAAACGTAGATGAACACAGAAACCAATACACGTAAAGTTCCGCAAAAATGCTCCAACAAGAGCACATTTAGACACATCAACACTGATACACACACATATACACACACAAGATACACCCATATTTACGTAGAGCAGAACAGCTACAAACAAAAACACACACATACATATAAATTCACTACGTCGACGTGTGCACATACATACACACATGCAGAGGAAGAGAGAAAGAGACTATCAGGAGGCAAGCCAGTGTTCGTTTAAAACTGTAACGATTTATATTCATTAGCGTAGCTGACCCAAGCTTTGTGCTGGTCGTCCGTTGCGGTGGTAGCCCATGTCCTACTGAACTAAATCATAGGGATTTTTTTATATCCACCAGGAGGCAGGCGGTCTCGGACATGCTATAGCAACCTTCAACCGGAATTTTTCTGTCATAGCGTGAACGTGTTACGTTAGCACACCAGAAAATAGCACAGAGAAATTTTTGTAGCGGTCAAAGAGAACGTGCGAGTCCACGTATACTTATACCAAAAACGGTAAAGCATGTAGTTCAAATACTACTACAAATCCACATATAATAGTGTTTTATTTTTACGTGAAATCTCAGCTTATCTCCCTATACTTGTGTGTTCTTTTTGGAGACACTGTCTTTTTAAACCTTTATACTACGAGCTTCTTTTTTTGTAGGACTTATCAATATACCTAAGAGATAAACATCTCTACTAAAATATTGTTCAAATGGACCATCAGACTAGATAAATGTTAGTTTAAAACACAGAAAAGTTTATCTATGAATGTGTAGTTTCCCCGCTGGAATTTGGTAAGTACAATTAAGAGGTGATGCTAAAAATGTTACTCGCCAAAATCAATAAAACCAAACTTAAACCATTTAACTTGTATTTCTGAAAGCTATCCTTAATAATCTGTGCTCAACTCCTGTTATTATCCAAACCCTGTATTAGTTATGGTCTTGGCCGGTACCCGTAAGGTAAAAATAAAGTAAATGTCAGGTCAAACCCCCAAACGTAACAATATGATTAATTTCAGAAGTTATGAACTACAAAATAGAAAATGTTGAAATATGCTTTTATTATTTACGAATTTAAATTACTTAAATATAGATGTTTTTTCAAGTTTTGATGGGTCCCAAACGAAGCATAGCTTGTAACGTTTTGTGATAGCTAGGATAACAACTAAAGGTTCACGACACATGGGATGTGCAGTCCCATCATCCCGTTGAGACTATTCCCAAACATATACGCGGCAGAACCACCACCATACACAACTACAGCTTTACTTATTTATACAGGAACGTGTCAGACGGGGCCAATCTTCCCTTGCTGCGGCGCATCTCGTCCAACGGACGGGCCAGGTTGGGAAATGTCAGAACCGCCGTAAACGTTTAAGACATTTGCACATACCCTTGAGAATTGTTTACAACATTCTGTTTATATTTAGCTATCTTGATTTATTTTCACTTTTATATATTTTTATTTCACTTTAAAGCTATTCGCTTTTTTATTCCATGGAATAGGATGTTCACACGAAAGAATTTATGCGATTCATGTTGGTGTTTTTTATTTTGTATAGTATAATTTTGTGAAGTGTGTCAGGATAAAATTGATTGAAGCAATATTTTTAAAAAGAGAATGGAATGGGTTGTTTGTACTTTTAGAATTGACTAGGTTATAATCATAAATTTGTTTTACATACATGCTTCCTGCCAGAAATTGTATTTTGCTATGATATACATATCCACATCGATTAAAGGTTCAAATATTATTATTTTAATAAAAAAAATTACAAGGATAAGTATATTAATAATTTTAAATATTTCTTACGTAATTAAACTTATGAATGTGACCATTCATGGTTAACTAATTACATTTACAACTAACTTATTACAGCATGGTAAATTATTTTCAAATATTTGGCACTATTTGTCGATAACAGAAGCTATAATTGCAAATATGTATTCACTGGTATTTTTGCTTTGTGTTTGAGGTAAATGTTAAAAAAAGATGGAAGAACTCATATAAAGACGTAGTCATTAGGAAAATAAATTCAAAATATACTAGTATCCTACTTTTGATATTAAAGAATGATACATATATAATTTTGTGCAATTATTATTAGTATATAACATATGAGCTTACTTTAAAACTTTTTACGTAAAGCATTTATTAACTTTTGAAATTTGTAAGTAGATATTTGAATATTTCGATACTTCGACCATTAGTTGCCAATGCAGTCAAAGTAAGTAGAGAAAATGTTATTGTGGTATGATTCACTACCTGTCACGTGTTACCTGCTAGAGTATGTTATTTTGACAGTGTTTCATTCTTTGGTGGATTTGGTTCAGATTTACTAATTAAAAAAAGTAAATTAATGATGATAAGTGATTTTTAATTAACACAGTGCATATTTCAATAAACAAAAATAACGATTAACATCGATATTTGATACGTACGGAACACTAATTTCCATAGTAACATGCTTCAATTATGCACTAGCAATGTTCTAAACTTGACCTGGAAATCCCCGTGCGGATTGCTACGTCACGATCTCAAAATGCTTAACATTTAAAAATTCATATCTCTGAAAGTACTCGGTTAAAATATAAAGAATAAAGTAGCAATTATAGAATTATGTAAACTTTCATGAATTTGAACAGATATTCCGTACTTGAATACTAAGGATCAGGTCACTTCATGTTTAAGGATAGATATTAAAAAAATTTACATATAATATGATTTTAAAATATTTATTTTAATACTAAATAATAATCAATGATAAAAAAATTAAGATTTACATTTCAAATATGTTACGTTCTGCAATATATATTTAATGTATTTTCTTATGTGTTTTTTTTTCTCTAGAACATAAAATCATCCGTCCGAAGTTTCTTTCTTGAAATTATTTAAATATATAAAGATTGTTTCAACCAGAAACAATACGAATACGACGAATGATATAATTTTGAAAATATATTTCCCATGTGCTCTGTGGAGAGTGCTATTATCCTTGATCCACAGATCCTCGAATGAATAAAATATTAAGGTATTTTAGCTGCCTGTTAGTTCAATCATATACTGTCAGTTGACATTTGTGAGAAAAGAAATCCTACTAGAAAGACGTGACCTGCATTCTTTATGTAAAAAATGTATAAAACTTGACTCAAACTTTTATATATTTGATCATGTTTAATTTATACGTTTACTTTATCAATAAACATCAATTGCTCCTATAATGAAGCGATATAAACTTATAAATTTACAAACATAAATATAACAAATTATTAAATATTTCTATGGTATTTGATCGCATAGATAAATAATTATGCACAAGATATTTATAGTAAGAAATTGTATATTTTCGCAGATTCATTTATTTTTCCGAAGAAAATATTTAATAAAATATCGACCAATATTTAACTTTCTTAATAAAATATTCACATCTTTTTTATTTCATTGACAAAGAGAAAATATTAATATATTTCGTTTAATATGACACCAAAATTTAACATATTTTGAAATACTCTGAAGCAATCTTATTTTGTTCAACTGGCAAATATATTTTATGTTGTAAATACTAAATTATATATTAATATTTAATCTAAAAATATAATTTGCAGCGACTCTTACCAAGTAGTGTAAAGGTACTTTTTGAAGTGTAATTTATATAATTAAGATTATAAATATGTGCGTCTTGGCTTCAATCGTTGTGTATCAGTGTATCTTCATATATTTCTCATGTTTTAACTTTGTCACTTTGGTGTCAATTTAAAGTTAGAAAGAAAATATGAATACAAGCACACACTTTTGAGATATATTTGCTAACATGTTTTATACATCTCACTTAGAGATGAGAAATTTTCGACAATTTAGTATTGGCGAATTGTCTGAGTAACTTAAGATAAATTAACTTTTTGCATTAAATATGTATACATATTTAAATTTTATATACTCAAAGTGGCCTGGTATTTTCGTATGAATAATAAATTCATATAATTTCAGTTGTATTTTATTTAAAGTTTAAAAATATATTTTCGCAAATAATTGTGAATATAAAGTGCTGAAGAACAAAAACAAACAAAAAACATTAGTTTTTTGTCAGACACAAGGACGTCACATTTGATTAACGTTTGTTTTTATGATTGTTATCGTAAACATACCGAAACAATTTCAGCGTAAGAAAGTAGAAAATTTCTACAAAACTTAAGACTCCACAACCCAAAAATAGGCCTGCCAGTCCTCCAACATTTACTGTAAACAAATATATAAAGAATAAGTATTAGATCTTGAAATTGATTCTGTGCGTTTTTTATTCTTCTCAGAAAGTGTTGAATTATTTATTTTCAAATCCGATTTAACCAATTACCACTGAAAAAGGTTTTGCGAATAGCTTTAGATCATTAAAATTTGAAATATTCACAGACGAGGCTATCTCTTATAAAGGATAATTGAACGGCAAAGCTATTGTTTGGATAGAATAAGCTTCACAAAGTTAAGTGTATATGATGACTATATACTTTACAAGAATTGTATATTTCTAAGAAGTGTCATTAATCTCCGACGTAACAGTATGGAGTACGTTCGATTTTTCTTTCCATAGTAACTGCTCTTCTTTGGAACTTTCTCGTTATTTGCGCAATTATGTTTTGAATATCACAAGTGCCTTGTTTCGATGAAGTAACAGAATTTTTGATATGAATTAAATACGTCTTTCAGGGGCGAAGATAATGCATCTTTCACATTATTTGAACGTGTGCGATGTGAGACAATAATCTTAACTTGAATTATTGGGACAAAACAATTTACTATTCATAACAAAGTTTGTAATATTAAACATAGTAACCAACTTATGAAAATATTTTGATGAAGAACCAAACTTGCGGCGATACTTTGTGGAAAGCTGTTTGTAAAGAGCCGAAATACCCTAGATCAAATTTGAGGTAGTACTATCGCAAATTCACATTCTTGCCATTTATTTACATAGCAACTGTGTTAGTTTAGGATATGACTAACTAATATATGAGCTAGAATGGAATCAGTCAATCAGTTTTGTGTTCTGTACAAAATATACTCCTGTATCTACAATTCAAAATCAATAATAATTTCAGACTAAATTAATTCATATAAGATTATTTGTTTAGGCTTTTTTGTTCCAGGTAAGATTAGTTAAAAAATAATATTAATTTAAATTTAATATTTTGCTATACATTTCTTAATTAATAATAATGAACTGAGTAGTTGTATTTTACTAAAGAGCTAATTGATTTTAACAAATATGTGAACTCCATCAATGCTTTTCAATATTATTAAATAATGATTTATTTAACGCAAATATATGGTTTTAAAAGGTAAATTAATATTGCTTGAGTAGCATGATTTTATTAGGAAAAAGTAAGCAAAATGCATCATTGCAAGTATTTGTATTTTGTCATCAAGAAGATTCGCTGTTAGTTTTTACGATGTATCAGATAGTATTTATGTTTATCTGTAATCAAATTATTTTTCTTTCTCAAGATAAAAAATACGAAGAACTAGACTAATGACTGGAAAACAGAAATAGCATAAGTCAGTGGAATGAAAATAGATATTTTGCAAGAAAAGCTGATCTATTGAAAAAAACACCGAAGTTACTAGCTTGTGATGCCATAATTTTAATGCTTGACGTTTTAAAATGTATAGGTGTTATTTATAATAATAATAATAATAATAAAATGTGTTCAGCAATGCAGGGTTTAAATTAGTATGCGTTAATTTTTGAATTAGATACTCACTTAAAACATCAATTAAACCAAATATTAGATCTCGCCGGAACCGCAACTTTGGAAATGCTCTTATAGTCCACTGTATTGAACTTCCAAACAGCCAATCACCAATTTCGATATTTTGCAAGAAGTATCGATCGATATTACAATTCGGCATACAATCACACAATGACTTATTATGTGTGTTATCAAACAGATATTCGAGTTTATCTAGAATTAAGGAATCAATTTTAAAGGGGCCAGGATCAGAGATCGCAGACTAATACCTGTATGACGACTTAAACATCTCATACCTTCTGGGCCACATATTTCCTCACCATCTATATTCAATTATGATTAATTAGAACTAGTAACGGATTTGTTCATGCATTTATCTTCGCGAATAATTGAAATATAAAACATTTGTCTATTGTGTGGTTTATAGTTGTTTCATATCAAAATTGAAAAAAAATATAGTATGAATGTTTCTTTGTCTAAGCTTAGATTAGCTTTCAGTTACTATGATTTTATAATTTTAAAAATTACTTCATGCTCATTATGAATCAATTCCAAAGTATACGGAGTAAATATCTTTCAGTGCTTTAATTGTGCAAAATTTTGACTATATTCCATGCTTTATTCCATATATCTAAATTATATTAGTTAATTTTTATATATAAAACAATTTGATCATCTTTGCATTTTAATAACTATAATTTTAAACTATACGTTACAAATTGAATTAGAATACATCTACATAGGTATGAAGCTTTGGTATTATAAACTATAATTAAATAAATCAATTCATAAATAATTTTATGACGGTTTTCAAATTGTGAATAATATAAAATTTATATACAATAATAGAAGTTTAGTTGGCCATAACTAATGGTGATTTAAAATATTTATTTATTATTTAGGAACTTATCGAACATAACCGAATATGTTGGGTTTATTTTCAACATTTTGCAGTTATTGATATCAATATTAAAAATAATAGTTTGTTCATTTTATTTCGTATAAACTCCATAAGGTAGATTGAATTTTGTTTTATGAATAATTGTAATATGCCAAAGATGTTACATGTACAAGTATAAGTTGCTACGGAGATTACCTAATTGACGGTAAAAATATGGAATACACTTGCAGTACTCTAGGCATAAAGTAATACGACATTCGATCCGGCACGAAGTGTAACTATAAGCGGGACTATGTTTGAGATTCGATTCGTGTGTTAGGCGACAATTCCGTTGAGAAGGACTTAGTTTAATAACATCGGCCGTTGTCCAGAGATTAACCACACCTAAAGTAATTTGTGATATACCCCGAGACTTCGTGAAGATCTTACGGCTTCCTAAATCTACGGCATCATTGTATGAGTGGAGTATAAACTATAAAAATACGAATATTTAAAATCTAACATAATGAAGATTAAAGATTTTTAAAAATTTATGATAAAATTTGATATTTAATTTTATAAAAACGATGATTCCTTTACGATGACAACACTTTGCTAGAAAATGTATTTGTTTATCCACAAAATAATTAGTTTTCGTTTTCCATTAAATGTTGTTGGATATAAAGACATGAAATCGATGACAATATAGTTTACAACGTTATTTATTTTCCTTTGATTTCAATGAATAATACATTTTGCTTACGTTTGTTGCATGATCAAAATTCGACGCTGTCATGCTAATAGTGCCCATAACTGCAGTGAATCTAAGCAATTCATCAGAATTATCAAATAAATCCCATCTCTTTTCTGACCAATATCTAAAACATACAATGTAAATAAAACCGAAAAGATTCTATTTCACTAATTTCTTACTCTAGAGAACTATAATTAGCAATTTTGGAATTGTAAGCATAACATATTCCAAACTCAGTGACAACTTTTATTGGTATGCCAACCAAGGAACTCGTTGATGTAAAATCGGGTATAAAATCGTTTGTTAGTTCATTTAAAATGCTCAAGTAGTCTTCTTTTTTAATTTTATCGAAGTCTTTTATGTATTGAAAGTTGCGAAATGGAGTATCATACAAATTAATAAAAAACTGTTTCAATTCTATATGCTCATCATAAGTAATGTTCTCATAATTGTTTCTAGGGTGAAGAATTATTTCATTAGTAACAGGTACTTAGTAAATTATATATACATTACTTATTAAATTATATCTACTTTTATTAAATATGTTGTAAATTATATTTTTGTTTTTATTTATTTAATCCAATTACGTATTTTCTTTCCATTATTTATTTAATCCAATTACGTATTTTCTTTCCATTATTTGCTTAGAAAAAATATCAACAAATAAACGGTAAATCCACAAAAAAACATGTTTGTTAAAAATTTAAAATACAAACAATAACATCATTATATTTTACGTTATATGAATTCCATGCGCATATGCTTTCACAAGCTTTGTCTTTTTTTCCTTTCCGTATATCATTTACTAAATTCATTCATGATCGTAACTTTGTTCATACCCACATTGAGTTACGCATGTTTACCATTTTTCACGCATTTTCTACAATACTCACATTTATTCATATAAAAGAGAGATATGTTCAAGCAAGTTTACATTCTTAATTTTTAAGTTTTGTACAAATGGTTTACTTTAAGTATCACAAATAAAATGTTGTTTTTTTGAAGAACTAACAAAAAATCGTATTTCAATATTTGAATAAAAAAGTGTAAGTCCGATGGCGATGTAAAAAGAGACCAAAAATATCTTAAAAATCTACGAAATAGTTTTAATTTAATTAAATATTAAGTGAGCAGCACAACTTAAAGAAATCCTATTTAGTATATATACAAATAATTTTGAATATGTTTCATAAAACAACAAAATAAAGTTTAAAGTGCACATTTTTGTAACACACTAAACTTATCCTCCGTTGCCACTTAACATGCTCTTAAAATGCCGCATTGGGTTATCATTAAATTTGTGTATGTTTGGTACGGAGTTCATAGTTTTATATTATTGTCCTTCATGAGCTCTTTTTTTGTGGTCACGATACGTTTCGATCGCTAAATCGGTATTAAATGATCTAGCGATCGAAATGCGACGTTACCACAAAAAAAAACCACTATAAAGGACAGTAATATCAGTCACTATTATTAAACTTTCGAAATTATAAATATTGCAGTTTTCCATATATAGCCTTTTCATAACCCTCATTTCCAAAGCAAGCGCCTTTTTTTAAGTTAACTCCGCCACACCCAAAATTTGTTGCCATGCATCAAAGTAATTACGGGAACATTTATTTCGCACGTAAATATCCATGTCAAATTTGACACTGAAGTAGAAAATAATTGCGGTTTCATTTGTGTTTTTCGGAATACTCCACTGTCAGCCGTTTGCATTTGCTTAAAAAGCTAAATTTATTTTGAATGACACTTTCTAGACAGGATCCTATGATTTTATTTCCCTTTTAATATAAGTTTTGCAAAATTGAAGCAAAACCCGTTTTATCGTTGCTGAGTTGCATAAACGTATTTGTAGATCAATATCACAAACAAAAACATTTGGATTGGTGGAATGAACGGTTGTCTATTCCATACATGATTTTGATGATTTTTTGATTTAATATTAAAACAACTGAATTTTCATCGTTATTAAAATTGTTTTTACTCGACAAAAGAATGATTAAATGTTGATATTGCTCATAATGTCATTTCTCTACGAAATTTACAAATCTATATTACATTAGGCTTTGACCACAAAGCTCAATAAAATCATTGTATTCAGTGCTAATATCAAATAGTATATTCTATAACACACGAGAACATTTTAACTTTTAGAAATTTATTAAGTGGAATCGCTTTTTATTAAATTTGGAATAAAACCTTATATTAAAAAAAAAAATCTCCAATAATTATTAGTTATTTTATATTTAATTTACATATACGTAAAGCTAATATATCAATTCTAACCTATTGCGAAATTAGCTCCTATTTACATAGCAGATTTTTCCGATCAATCACAACTATTGTAATTTAAAACAAAATTAAATAAGCAAAATGCATATTTGTAATCGTTCAATTAGAAATACGTTTATGACGTTATAAAATCAAAACTAGAACATGTATACGCAACTTCTATCTTTAGCTGTTAGAGCAGCAAATTCATAATTAATTTTACCAATTGCCAAAGTGATTTAACGACATGCCGCGTTGGTGTCCAATTAATGAATAAATGAACCCGTTAAAGTTTGTGCTACCATATACCATATTGGTTTTCATTGTCGATAAATGATAGTTTCATGTTTTGATTCTAAATTTTAGATTATATTATAGAGAAAAAGACTAACGTTTCAGGAAATTTTCACATATAACATGTACATCCAAATTACATCACTAGATGCTAATATTGGATAGGCGTTAGACAAATTTAATTTTTACACATCTTTTAACATACATTAATTAGTTTAATAAGTATTACTGTATTTTACTTAATTGTCGATATATGATCGTTTTGATTATTTATATATGACCCTGCTCGGGAGCGTATTTTTTATGATATGAAAACGGGATGATTTTAAAAAAGATAATTCATAAAATAAAGGAAATATTATCTTACGCAATATAAGAATCGATGGTTTCATCTTTCAAAATGGGACAAATGGTTGCTGTAAAAAATGTAATATTCCAGTTCTGGCGATCGAGCTCCAACGATATAACCGTAGGATTCACTTGGTATCTGTGCCAAGTTTCATGCGCTAGTGTTATGTACCCATAGAGAGCAATAATTATGAATACAGTCCATAAAACTCTAAAAAAAAAAAACAAGAAACAGCGTACATTAATACGTACAAACGTCGTTTTAAAACAACAAACTTTTCTGAAGTAGTCCGTTTTGCAATGAGATGATTCAGTCCGTGAATAGATGAGAGGCCAACACATATTTTAACGTAATTTTTAAATGCTTGAAAAAACATAATTTTCTTTCCGGCATTCTTTTTTATCGCTGTTGCTTTACGTTTGCTCATATTTTTCTTTTGATATACATCGGTGTGTTACTGCGTTTATATAATGGAATATGGTGTCTGAATATTTCATAAAGTCGTGACAAATACATGGTAATGTAACACAAAATATTTTAAATATTAATTGTTCAAATCAGTTTTACAGCCACAAATACCAGCGACATGATATGTCTATAATCTCTTTTAATTTACAGTGTTGCTATAAATTTATTATTTCATAAAACTATTCAAAGCTCAATAAAATTATCCTATTTATTAACAATGCAAGCATATCAATTTCAGATATATGATTTGGATAACATAACACTTTAATCCCTAAAAAGTATCTATTTGTAATTTTAATAAATCAATCTTTTCTTTCCACTTACTAAGCCATATGTTATTGATCATATAGATAATAATGGAAAGTCATAGTCACTGTTTGCTGTCGATATAAATAAAATTGGGGTTTATCGGGTTAGAGAAATAGGAAAAACGTCGAACAAGTTTGACATGAATATTACAATTAACGTATAAAATTCTATGATTATATTTTCAATTCATCACTAGTGATAGTAAACAATTTTTTATTGAACAACCAAGCCATGAAACTGATCCATTGTGCGCCCTATCAGAGAGAAATTCACATTTGATCATATTGGTACAGCCTGCAATGAAACATTGTAATTTTCCAATTATTCTTTCTTTCAACGATGTCAAACAATTTTAAACTCATTATTAGCGCAGTAGCGAATTGTAAATTAGAAAAAGTGATATTTATAGCAGTGCTATAGAGCAGTACTGACTCACTGAATGAGTATTAATAAGAGAACACCGAGCACTGAACAGGGGAAGTGACTATAATAAGTCACAGAGTCCGAATTAAAGTATCATTTACTTACAGTAGCTGTAGAGATTACCTACGCGTATAGAGCACACCGACTTCGTTATCTATAGTACCGCACTATCGTTAGCGGCATTCGGTTCGATTATTTCGTCGCTTTCAAGTAGTTGTACGTGGGGCCGCTTTATCTACACGAGTTCAGAACGAAAATTTAATACCGTGCGGTTGAGATAATAACCCCGAACCAACCTGTACCTGTGTATGTATACTACCGTTTCGCTCTCAGTTTTGTTTGTGAAAGATTTCTTAAAATGTAATTATCATTTGCTCTGTAGGTACCCTATGTACAAAGTACCAATTTTGTTAATACGCGGTGCTTGATTTAAACATTATTAGCGACAAAGGCTTGTTAGTTAACCTTAAGTATACAAAGTTGAGGTCGTTAACCAGCCTCTATTTATATATATATATATATATATATATATATATATATATATATATATATATATATATATATATATATGAATAATGTGTGTTACAATCGCGGCAGTGCATATACATATTTATAAAATTAATAAATTAAGTTGTAAAGCCTAAGATACAAAGATGAATAAATAAGGGAGATAAAAGAGTTCATAGACATTTTTATTGGTAAAGAAAATATTTGAATAAGTCCATAGTGTTGAAAAACGAGGCAGGTAGAAGTGGGATATTTTATGCGTAATATTCGTGCAATAAAAATGTAAAACTCTCTACATGGCAGGGCCCCTGGGAGTGCGAGATACCTGAATATATCACAAAGACCGTTTGAGGCCGAAACGGACGTACAAATATCTACGTCAAAATGGAATTTCGCTGTGTGAATTTAACGGTTTTGAAATTTAATTTGGTGCAGAATGTATTTTGAATATTTATGGGTGGGTGGCTGCCCGTGTTCTCTTTACGCTGCGATAAACTCGTCTAACACTACACGTTTTCCTTTTTCTCTAATCATATTAACCACTTGTAATTGATATGTACTCTCAACGTGAGATTCAATCCTGCTCGATATCATATTATTATTGCTAATAAGAGTTAACTACAACCAGAAAGTTCTGAGCACAAATAGAATAAGATATGTAACGCAGTTGATCAATACGAAATAACAAATGACGTTCGTATGCAAAGCTATTAGTCCCGTGTACTAAAGATTTTGCATATACATGATATTGTGACATTGAGCGGTACATAAATATTAATTCGTTTTACGACTAATTTTGGTCATATCCATGTAACCATTACAGAATATGAAATTTCTACAATATGAATAACTTATAACGACCACGTAACCATGAAAATGTGACCGGTAACGTGCTTACAATTGCAGAACATTTTAAAATAAAAAAGAAAACAAATGTTAATTTATGTAACCAAAAAATAGTGACTGATTCACTATCAAGAATTATAATTATATAGAGATATTAATAATTCTGTTATTATTAATATAACAGATTTCTTTTTCAAATATAGTTAAAAGAAAATATTGATTTATTTTCAGAGTTCAGAAAGATGCAAAGGACAATTATTAGCTTTTTAATTACTGATACATACTGTTTGGATATATTCTGCTTTGTAACTGGTGTTCAATGTATTTCCATTTATACTTGATTTTGATAAAATTCAACGGGACACAGTAACTAGCCCCCGGATGATAGCAAGACGTTTGATTTCTGTATGTGGCAGAAGCAATGACAGTGCTTTGTTCTAATTCAGTGAACATTTGCTGCGTTCTATAGAACGTGACAATTATTTAGATAGCATCAACAAATATTTACGCTAGTATTATCTAGTTGTACGATGATGCTCGCAATATTCAAGAAATTTAATGCTTTACTCCTAACTAGTCATATGATTATAATTACAAAGTGCAATGAAACTTAGAGGATGAAACGTGTTTTATGTTTCATAAAGAAACTACATTTTATATAAACTATAACAATAAACTTAAAATATCGCGCAGGGACCGATTCGTATTTAATTAGCGAAATAAAAAATATTTCAAATTAATCTAACTTATTCGGGTATATATGAAAAATCAATTTTCGCTGCTCAAAGTGTATCAGATAATCCAATTTATAAAGCATGAATATTGATTTCAAAGTTGTGTTATCTCCTATCGTATATTTTCAGATGGTAAGCAATAAATTACGATTGAAGCACGTATAAATTCACATGGAGGAAACATTTGCTAAAAAAAATGGAAGATTGACACGAAAGCTTGCTGAAAAATTGTTCATCATTTGACCTTAAAAGGGCGATCCTAAAACCATTATAATGGCAAGGCCAAATGGAAACAATATTGTTGAAAATGTTTGTAGTGCCATTACGAAATGTTCTTGAATAATTTAGAGCAAAATAGCTCTTACAAGAAATGTTTAATCAAATTTTGTTACTAAGGTTTCAAATTATTTGTTATGGCACCCTTATTTGAGGTCAATTAAATTCGTAATGTTTCAATTATTGTTTCAAATAAACTAAATATAAAAAAAGTTAACATATGGTTTTGGCATAGAAACGATATAAATTAAGAGCTATCTTTCCGTATTTAGGAAATGCATATTTTGGTGGAGTTGCTTTTTAATGAATTTCAACCACAATAATGTGATTGCTGCTATTTGATATAGATAGTTAATGATTGTATTAAAGTAAACACGTTTTTGACTAGGCTCATTAACTGTACTGACATTGTTGTTACAATATTTTTATAATAAATTAGTATTTATTTATAACTAAGATATCAAAACAAATGTAAAATGTTGAAGTAATTTCCAATTTTATTTTATAATTTGATTTTAGACAACTTTTAATTATTCAGAAATGTGATATTTATTACTATTTTAATTAAATAATTGCAACCGCAATCACTACTGTATCACCTATCGCAACTTAGGATGTCGTTGATAAATAGCTGGTAACGCATATCATATGGCAATTGCCATTTCTGTTAATGCTTGTATGAATGCGTTTTTTTCTTCTTTTTTTTCTTATTTGAATAAATTGTACACTAAAGAAAATAAACCAGATATACTTTTACCAAGAACAACCATGACACATTTTGAACTGTTATTCAAAATGATTTTTATTTGGATAATTTTTCATTTAAACAAAATTATAAGTGTTTTACTTAATCAAATTTAATATTCATATGTATAATTATGATGTTTCTTTATTTTATTCTACCTTGGTAATAATTAGGTTAAGCAAAATGAGTAATGATACTTTTGCTTATATTAATACCATGTGTAATATTATTTCTGCTATAATATTAATAAAGGTGGCACATTTCTTTAATACATTTGAATAATAAAATAAAACATGGGTAAAATTTATCACAAAAATTCCATTTTCTCCTGGAGACCGTACTGCCTCTTTTGAAGCCGTTCGAACTTTCTCATGATCAGAGTTCACAATTGGCTTACCATAAGAATTTTTTGGTCGCATTTTATATATTCTTATAGGCAGCTTTACATGGTCCGAGGGTCACGGCGATCGAGGGCCACTATTAAACGTGTGTAACCGGATATCCTGGACTAAACCGACCGACCTCCGGCACATTACATAACCTTGCTCCAACACATCACGATCCTAGATTTTATATGGGCTTGTTCTTTGCGTGTTTCGATTTTACTATACATATATAACATGTATAGATATATGCCAGTAGTTAAAGCTGAAGCACTATACTACTACTTTGTTTGTTGTCACTGTAATTTTGTTAATGGGATTTCCTGCGTGAAATATGCGTCTCTCGAATCGCCGATCCGCGAAAGCGTATCTTGTAAATCAATTCGCTCTTGGGGATACATAACATTAATGAGACGATTACAACTGACTTGGTTATTAAATTATTTTGCATCGCATTACTAGTGGTACACGTATTAACTTGCAATTATCGTTATGTCAAATAATGCTCTAAGTTATTTAAAAATCGAAATCAAAGATATTACATCTTATATTTAGTACAACCTCTGTCCTACATTTTAATTGAAACAGCACATACATTAAATATTTATAGATATTTAAAGTATAATGTAATATTATTTCCGTTTCTCAGCCCTCTTTCTGCGCTTATTTCATATCGTCTGCATGAATACATTTTGACATAATTAAATTAATCATATTTGATTGCGTCGTCAACAAATTATTGTCAATTTATGTATCAATTTCGTTATTAAATACTCATTTATTGCAAAAATTTAGCTGTCAAACTTCTTAATTTTTCAGCTTTTATTTGTACCTAAATATGTATTTCGTGTTTTTAAAATATATAAATTCAATAATCCAATAACATCATGTATACATATTTTTGGAGATTTTTGATAACTTTTCATTTATTTTCGGGGTGGAAAATGTTTGCTAGTATGCTAGTTTACGGAAATGATAATTATTAAAAACTTTAATATATATTTAAAATCCTTCAAAATTGAAATCTTTAAAAAACATAATTGGACACTTAGCTATACAGAGTTATTTTATTGTAAATTTAATTAATGGATTCTGAATTAATTTAAGAAAATTTAGATTTAAGAATTAAGGAACCTGTGTATTGAATATGAAACACACTGTAAATTTTACTAATAGTAGTAATAATTATAATATAATCATAGACAATAATGATAATATCATTAGGAGAATCATTATGTTCCTTCATGAAGGTGGTTATGATCAATATCTAAGATTTTTGCGTTATTTTATATAATATTAGGAATAGATGAGAGCGTATATAGGTAGTTAAAACTATATTTAATATTATTTTTGGAGTACAACCTGATATTAATTTAGCTCTTAACATTATAACGGATGAGGCCGTTTGTTTTCTAGAATGCCACCCTTAAATTAATGTATTACAAACAATGGCAAATGACCTTAGTTGTCGTTCCGCTATACTAAATAAAAAATCGCCATAATTAATACTTAGTCAAGATAGAGCACAAAACAAGGATAAATTATTTATTTATGGCTATTTAAATATAAAATATAATAAACTGTTAGAACTACGAGAGAAATACACTATTAAGTGTGCGTGAATATCGATTCATGTAAACAAGTGTAAACAAATCAACCCTAAGCTATCAATAAATTTCGCAGTGAGAGGTTATGACATTACAGATATCATTCGCGTAGTCGTAGTGTTTTATAAAGTCGTGTTGAAAATGTATTTTGTGTTGCGTCACTATAGTATTTGAATCGTAAAGTTCGACAAAATTCGATATTCAATGTGAATAAACCCATAAAAGAAACAAGATCGCACACAACTCTTGCTTCAAACCCGAATTGGAGTAGTATCAGAATTTATTTCACTGGTTGTATGAGATTGCTACAATGCGAGTTTAGTTGAAACTATTCAAATAATTCTCTACTTGGGTACAAGGAAACATTTCTTTTTATTGTATCTTTTCAGCAAATCAAATTTCATTTATAATTTTGGTTTCTGGGGGATCTAAAAATAATATTTGTGACATAGGCTATTCCATTTTAAAAAATGTAGCACAAAAAAGATTTTAGTTTTTGTTGTATATTGTACGGTGACATACATAAAATGTTATCAAATTTAGGAATCCATGTATATGGTCGATTATATATTTTATATATAGAATTGAATCGTTAAAGAATCCGCAACAAAACGCATCAACCACAGTTAATGATGCAGTAGCATTGATTCTTTTTCTAGTTTTATTTTCCTTTAAATCCGTGTACCCATACGTTCATTTTAGAGTGCAATTTAACTGGGCTGAGTTGGCAACACCTACCTCCATTATATTTACTCCGAGTAAGATAGTGATACATTTGTTGAATGAACGTTTATTCTTCGTAATAGCGTCTGCATTTGACGTTGTGTTTTAAACCATTGTTTCTAAACGAACACTTGTATTATCATATGAATCACATTCTTCTCTGCATTCGTTTCACTTTTCGACATATAGTATGATGTTTCTTATCTTATATGTTAAATAAAAAACCTTTATTATGAATTTATGACCCAGTTTAGTGTTTTTCACACCTACATCAAAATTTGTATAGTTTAAACTTTTATGTGTATTCTGATAGTGTAAATACAACTCGAGAATCAAATGTTTTACTCAGTATTTTTAGATTAGTGATCTTGGTATACTGAGCATTTTAATATTTAAGAAATTTTAAATAACAATAAACAATTACAACATATATCCTTCCTATCTAAACAAAATATACTTGTACGCATAAGAAAGTCCAGTGTAAGACACTACAGGAGTTTTACTACTATAATTGAACAATTTTGAAATATATATATATATATATATATATATATATATAAATATATATATATATATATATATATATATATATAATATATATATATATATATATATATATATATATATATATATATATATATATTTAAATATTAAATATATTAAAATAAATTAAGTAATCAATAACATGACTAATAAATATGATTATATTAGTAAATGTTTCAATATCGTCCTCTTTTATTACAAATTGTTTTTAAATTGTGATAAATTGAATGCAATTTTGAAGAAATCAAACCCGATCGTTGGAATTAGGACAAAGATCCGCTTAAAATATTACATCTACATGAATGCTATCGTTTTGCTTAATATATCTATATATGAATATGTAATCATATTTCGAGAAAGTTGTATAAGTACTATAATATTTAATAATATTAGATATAAATGTGTCCCGAGCAGATGAAACCAATACTAGTGATTAATATATCCAATTAGGTGTGTTTTTCTTATTTACCGAGTACAGTTTTGTACAAATCAATTTGAAAAAGTCTTTACTGTGAGACAGCATGACAGACAAACTCAAAGAGATATTTAAAATAACTTCTGAAAGTTTAATTTTGAAACATGGCCTAATCTTCTTTACTTATGTAAACATGTATGTAAAGGACTACTGAGGAAGTAACAAGGTAACACAAGGAGTTAAGTTTTTCGCCTTCGTTATAACTAACTAAATACGGTTATTGCTCGTAAGTCAAGCGTGTTTTTTTGAAACTTATATAATGCAAACTTTTCTTATTTAAAAACTTCTTTTTTACTTTCTCGTTAAACGCGATTTTAAATAAGACTGTTAAAAAAAGCTTAAAAGTTATGTTTCACGTTATTCGTGTAATGTACGGACACAGCAAATCGTATAACAGGCATTTCATTTTAGTTAAAAAAAAAATAATAATTTCATTTAGTTAATGTTGTTATTAAAATTTACAGTAAAATCTCCTGAATAATAATAGCTTAAATGAAAAAATCCGTTATACGTACATTTATAATTCAGTTGGAATTTTATATTAATTTTTTTTAGAATTTTTAATATCTTTAAAGTCAGAGTTATGTGTTTTATCTAATATATAATCAAAAAGTAACTAAATGTGGAGCACAATAACTGTATTTTAGTTTTATATTTGTTTAAAAAACGTTAAAACCATTTTTATGTTTCTAGAAATTTAATTCGAACCCATTGCTTTTCGCAATTTGAACTTAAATACAATTTGTATCAGTAATTGGAAATATAGGCACTACTATTAACATGCAAATTTATTGATGTCATATACGAACTAAAATCAATTAACTCAAAATTTTGCAATAGAAGTGAATCAACCCAATAATATTACACGATTTATATAAACATCATTTTGGCAAAGCCCATACCTCAACGTATAAATGATATTTGACTGTGCAAATGTCATATTTTACATTGATCAACATTTATAATTGCAACCAGTCGCTAATGGATGGAAGATTGAGTTTTGTTATTTTTAATTAAATATTTTTCTAAAATGTGCAAATATACTTTTTATGAAACATATATGTATAAAATGTATTGAA
Organism: Nebria ingens riversi; assembly: GCA_018344505.1. NCBI lineage: Eukaryota > Metazoa > Arthropoda > Insecta > Coleoptera > Carabidae > Nebria > Nebria ingens. The sequence continues at coordinate 53,104 of JADQWA010000085.1, read as the reverse complement.
AAATTATAGAAATATCAAAAATGTTTTAGGAATATCACACCAAATGTTGATCAAATTCATATCTCCTTTTAAAAATTTAAAAGATAATGAAACATGTTAATATTATGTATAACTTTTATTTGAAATTTTTCTATAAAAAGTGTACTTATTACGAAAAAATTGCTGTTGAAAATTTAAAATTTCTTATTTATTGTAAACGTGTTGCAAAAGTTAGTAAAATATTTAAAATATTATATATAAATATTTTTTTAGGTTTTTGGTTCATTTGAAAACTAAAATCGTCTAGCCATAATTTTTTCTAATATAACGTAATGCATAATATTTTCCTTAATTTTTATCATTTTATATTTTATAATTTTATAAATAATAATAGCAAAAGAAAGTCCAGTGCAAGACACAGCAGATGTTTTTATATGAATTCATGAAGTTGTTATTTTATACCCGTAACATCATATCGAATAAGTGATTGTGAATACATTTTGTAAATAAAGCAATAAATTGCGTAAAATTTTAATCACAAACAAAAAAAAAATAATGAAATAGTTTTTTGAGCAACACACAGGTAAATATACATTTTCACTTAAGGATTTAATTTCATTCCAACCACATTATACCTTTTAGTGTACCATCGTGGAACATCCATTAATGCATTTGTGTTGTCTATGTGAATGTATGGGTGTATATCTGTGCATGTGTGTGTATGTGTGTACATATATAGGCATAATATGCTTAGACAATGCGAAATGTGGTTTAAAACATGGAGACAATATTTTACGTATCTGCGGAGTGGATGAGTTTCTACGAGTCTGAATCTAAAGATGTACAAAATTGTTCTGTGTGAAAGGAAAGGTTTCTATTTAAATGTTACACAAAGCATTTTAATATGGATTACGATTTTTTTCTTGCTATTATTTTGTGGACAGGAAAAGCATAAATTAAATAAACGTTTAGAATAAAAGTTGTTCAAGTTATATTACAAATAAGTAATATTTAAATCTGTTTCTAGCGACAATAAATACATTACCGAATTAATAATCTTTTTAACGATTTATTGATTCATGAAAGCTAATTATATATTTTTTGTGATATTATAATTTTTTTGGCGCCAAGTCTTGTAATTTTTTTATACTAATAGTGTTGGTTAATAAAATAACTTTGAGGAGATTCTGATAGTGTGTGAGAATATAAATTGAGTTATTTTGGACAACTGACAACATATGACTCGCATTATATCGTGAATGTACACGGCATACATACAGGGTCGCTAACATTAAATTACAAAATGCTTATTAACATGCAAGTATTTTATTCTAAGATATTTACTGAAAAATAAATAATATGCTTATGCTCTTCTTTGGTATAAAACCAATGAATTAAACCTCAAACACATAAAAGCATAATCTGCCAAGAGGAAAGACATTCAGCATTTCTCTCATGTATATTCAACGATAGATGGTGAGTTATGAAAAATGGACCTAAACTGTTTAAGAAAAAGATTTGAATCTTAAAAAAGATCACAGTTTTCAAATGTTCTTTGTCGACGAATGTAAGACCTGTTTTTGTTGAATCCGCCTCGAATCCCATGTTTCAGTATTAGGTGAATAAGAAAAGAAAATAATGCAGCATGTTAAAAAAATGCAGATATTTAGGTTTACATCAACAATAAACGCAGTTATTTCAACGGTATACAGGCTAGCTTAACAATTGAATGCATAAGACAATTTCAGCATGAAGAGTGATATAAATATCAGCCTATTGTCTCACACATATGGTGTTCACCAATTGATAATTTCTAATTTTGAAGCATAAGTTTGTTTTGATTATGTGTGGTTAGTTAATTATATTTTTATTGTTACAGCTATTGTATAAGTTTTATTCAACATCTATCCCCAAGATATTCTATATTTTAAATACGGCATACATTGTTACAAAAGCTAAACTTAATAGAGCTGAACTACCAAACAAGAAAGTTTATATTCTACTTTTCAATTTATGTACCTATGTATAAACTATAATTTCTTTGTTCATATACGAATTCTGAAACAATCACATAATCTATTCAACTACAACAAACTTCACTAAAACTAATCATTTATGCTGCTACAAATTGGATTTATTGTTTTCAATTAATTACCTATCAAATACCATACATATATTTAGCTGGTAAAAAATGCGCGTAGTAATGAAAGCAGACATTCAAATCCGTTAAGTAATAATAGTTAGGTAGATGTGCGTTTTATCGGTTATGATCAGCTATGATCACACCGGAACTATATAATATACCAATATGGGCGCGTTAACATACTCGTAGGTGTGTACATATGCAAATGATCCGAAATCCTCGCGGTAGGCTGCAGCCATTCGTGGCGGCATCAGCATATTTCAAGGCCCGCTCTGTTACTTAATATGGTCACGCACCCTCGCCTAAATGCCCCAATTCCCAGCTCGGCTAACAGCGATTTAAATTAAGTTGACAATGTTATTAACAAAGCAAAGAGAATGGACCCGCAAATGAATTTCATATGTTTCTAGTCTAATTTATACCTTCATTTGTAATAAGTTACCTTATTGCCGGCTCACTGTTATTTACTCAACTACAACAACACGCACGCTTATTAAATTTCTACATCAATAAATTATAAGTCATTTCGTCTGAGTACTTCCTGTAAAATGTTTGTGTTTAATTTAAATTATTGCGGGCCTCGAAATGGTTAATTAATTTTTGACTCAAATTCTCATTTTAGAGGGTATTTAATTATTTAAATGTTACTTTATTTTACGTTTAAGAAAATATTATATTTGTACGCTTGTACTAACAACATAGAAGATATTTTCTGATAATACTGAGACCCATGCTAAGAATATTTAATCACATTCCTCCGAAAATTCAGACAAATATTTTGCATTCTTTAATAACATACATGTTCGTTTCGAAAATTACAAATATCTGAAAAATTTTACCTTTATATTTTATAAGTTGATCTTCACTGCATACAACTGATTTTCTATTGGTAATTTGTAAAAACCTGTAAATAAACCGAAAAATTATATTTTAATATGTTGTAAGCATATTGAGGCGATTTCTTAAATATCTTGGCATTTAATTAAGCATAATTTCAAATGCGATGTAAGAGATACGATATGGGTGTCTCAAATTCGATTGTTATCTAGCGGCGATATAAATATGTACTTATCTACGTATGCATGTGTGCTTCTGTGTTTGACAAGAACAAAATTAAATACTCAGATTATTTGCTAAGCGAAAGTTGTCGATAATTTCATTTAAAATCCGTGCAATCTAAAATTAATAAATTGATGCACTCTTTAATATAGTATAATTTTGTTTTTTAATAATAAATAACGCCTATACATAAGCACCCCGCTGTGCTTACCAACTAATATAACTTAAAAATTCATTTCTACGAGTATATATACTCGTATATATATATATATATATATATATATATATATATATATATATATATATATATATATATTTATATATATATATATATATATATATATATATATATATGTATATGTATATACATATATATATATCTTAATTTTTAATAGATAATACCACTACGATAAATGCTTAATATAATATTTTTTACTGAATATGTGCTTTCCTACTACATTCCTTCATATTAACTAAAAACGCCTAGGCATGTGCAATATGCAGTGTCTGTCTTTAGTAGGTTGTTACAGTTACAATATTTTCATAGTTTACCGTATTTAGTGAATCAATTAATTAGTTACCCAGGCTGTTATTAAATTACAATAGAAATTATATCATTTGATTCTTGAATCCAATATACAAAGTACTAATAATTAGTGTAACAACATAGAGTAGAAAGTTTCCTTATAGGGCAAATATCTAAATTTGATAAAATATATGTGTCAATTCTGTGAATAGCTAAAGCGTTGAAAACCTCCGCAGACTCGCGAGTAGCTGGCATATAAATCGCGTAATTAATTCAATTTTATATGATGTTGCAACCGGATAATATGACAATAGCACATCTTTTGGAAAGGGAAGCAATGCTTGTGATCAGCGGCGAAAGTTGCCGGGTGTAAAATTCGTTTGCAACCAGCTAAAGCAGCGAAGAACAACCGCCGTTTCGATAGCGCGTATATACATACATACAACCCAACCAAGAGAAGTAAATAATTAACGAGCAGGCAAACGACTGAGATACTGATGTTACAATGTATAGGATGTGACGTCAGCGTGAAACAAGCATGGATGGAATGATGGTGTTGCCTGCGACTCGCACACCCACACACACTGAGAGAAACAGAGCCGTGCTAAGCTCTTCTGGCCCATAGCCACTTCAATTGTTTGATTGGGGAAAATTATTTGTTATATGGATATTTTAAGAATTTTATACTAATACATATATAAATTTCACAGCTAATTTAAAGATGAGTTATATATATATATATATTATATATATATATATATATATATATATATATATATATATATATATATATTTATAATTTATCCGTAAGTTACCAGATATATGCCGGTAACTTACATAAATGTATATAAATCATAGCTATGCTAATCATATTTCATATCAACATTTCTATAACTTCATTTCATTACCACATATTGTAGTTTGTTGTCTAAAGTATTAGTTTGTTTTCCAAGAATTTATGATACTGAGAATTAATACGTAATTAGTTACGAATGGCAAAATAAGAACAAAATATGTAGGTCGACTAATTGTCAATTTTTGAATGTGTAATGCAACCATTTGAAAATTATATCATATTTAAAATGATTCTAAAAATGTAATTACCTATTTTGTCTTTTAAGTTGAAAATTGCAACCGCTTCTATCGGAATAATGATTGAGCAACAGTTCCCATTAGTAGCACTGTTGACCTGTGTTCATACTAAACATTGCATTTCAATCAAATAGAATAAATTTGTCGATTTTTATTACGAATTTGCTATTCATTTTATACTATAAAAAAGACATTATTTTCTTGGAAAAGTCAAGTGCACAATACCAAATCAAATAGTTTAAAATTCTTCATCAGTGTTCCCGTCACTTAACTTACAAATTGTACTTGTTTCAGTTGAGTTCATCAAGACTTTCATACAACGATCTGTATTTTCCTTGTTAAAAACGGCATATTTAATCCAATTCAATATTCTTGCATTTTCCTTCTCTAGTTAATATTTCGTAAGTCAACAATCAATTGTTCTAATGAGAAAACCTATTTGGTAAAACAAATTTATTTAGACAAAAAAATATTTCGTAATTAAATAAAGTCAATATAATTTTTCAAACATATTTTATTATTGAATTAATAATATTTTAATTAAAAATATTGACTCTGCATAAATAACGATTTGTGTATTTTTTTTCAGTCAATTTACAATTCTTATTATGTGACCCACTCTTAGGACGATGTTTTAAATTTATATCATATACTTTTGAAATATTTAGCCAATTTCATTCTACAAATATAGAAAATAGAATTTCCATTAGTGTCCTCTGCCGAATATTTATTTGCTCTGGTTAAACATATCTTATGCATAAATAATCCATCTTGTATATTCATATTTGTAAATACATATAATAAGATATCTTTTACGAAGTAAAAAATCGATATATATATATATATATATATATATATATATATATATATATATATTATTTCTGTTTTTCTTTGAAAATGTATACATCGCCCTCTATTCTTGAGGGTAAATCAAAGTTGTCTGTATTTTAGTATAATTATATCATTTTGTAATTGAAGTAACCGAGGAATATTTTATTTGGTGGAGGTGCCTATAAGCTAGGGACTGTGAGCCCAAAGGACTAGCTCCTTAGGGCGGCCCTGGAAAGATACCAAGTACAACGCTACCACCAGCGATCGAGCGCGCATGGCCCTGGCTTAGTTATGTTGTAGGGGTGGTACGTAATTACGATTTAAGATAGCTGCAAAAATACTGCCCCGGGTTTTGTGCCATCAATTTGTGTCCTCCCTTCTTTACGACAACTTCGTTTTTTGCCCGTATATCACTACCCGGATAAATTTATCCGTAACAGACGACGGGCTATATCACTATTATTTTTTAAATGTAATACTTTTATATTTATTTGTATAACAAAGTACAACATCGCGAATACTTAAATAAATCTCACATAATAAATGAACCGGCGCGGCAGAGTATCGTTAACTAAATTGCTTCATAAAGGTGTTAGACAAATGTTTAAAAACAAGGATATTTTTTATATTGTTTGATGTATCAAAAGAGCTTTCGAATCTTACTTTATTAATTTACAATAAATGCTTACAAAAAAAAAGCCTAAGAGCAACACTGAGAAGTAAAGAAATACCAAAACTATTATTATGACTTGGTTCTCAAAAAACGCAGTTGTATCAGGACTCAACGTATTGGATATCCGAAGTCGAGTTATATTCCATGCAGCGTTTATACAAAATTATTATGATTCAATGTTCTCACAATATGTTATATTTGCAAGATTAATTAAAAAAGCAAATAAGTTCATATTTTTATTAATTTGCTATACTAAATAACTATTTGGAGGGAAGTTTATAAAAAAGGAATAGAATGGTGAGAGTTTTTAATATTGTGGAAACTTCATACGAGTAGCTTGTTACTTCATCTGGTTATGTAAACATAAACATTTACGATAACTATATCTAAAAATTCTCCGAGAATCATTGAAAACGTCAAGGTTAATCTAAGGAAACATTATGACTTAAGTTAACAAATATCAAGTATTATATAAAATTAGCACGATAAAGCTTTAGTTGATGGCAAAGAGCTCGGAAGAATTACTGTAATGCAAAGTACTTCAATATGATTTCCTTTTTCAGACATTTAGATAAAATAAAAAAAAAGGTTAATATGGCAACTAAAACCAGTACCTACATATTTCAAAATATGTTTATGCAATTTTAAAAATACATCTGCAGTGTCTTGCACTGGAGCACGTATATTAATTTACATATGTAGATATGTAAGATATTCAAGGAAATATCATTATTCATTATATATTAGTAATTATTATGATTAGAAATTTGTTAGTTTCAAGTTATTTAAATACATTACGAAATATATACTTTAATTCTATAACAATATCATTAACCTTTTAAAGCATATCTCATCTATCTATTCTGCAGAATCCATGTCAAATGTTGAATCCCAAATTATTTTAGTAATTTTTGAAATTTGTTGCTGTTGAAATATTGATAGGCACATCTTTTTTTTTCATTTTTAAGAAACTTTTCAAATAAATTGTGCAAAATATTGATATCCTTCATTTTGAATATTGAAATATTGCAGAGGACAAAAAGTAAACATGTATTTCTGGTGTGAATATTCTTTTCAAAAATAAAAGATTTTCTTGCGCGATATATACAAATCTTAAGTTTAAAGTTTCATGACAAATCGAATAAATTTTTTTTTAAGTTTATATAAGTTTCTCATTTGATGCATTTGGCATAAATAAAATTAACTTAGAGACATCATATTTGTGACAATTTAATATTCGTATGAGTATTTTTTCTTAAATATTATAGAATTTTTTCTTATACATATATAGTTCATGAATAATTTACAGGGGTCCCAGAGCATTTTCTATAAGTTTTCCACTTTTTTAGCCAATTATATTGAATTTCAAACAGTTCAAACAGTATGCATTGGCAAACTTTTCGAATAATTTTCAGTAGCTTGAGAGTATTTCTCGTAAGTTTATTTTGTTACCTATATTGCATTTCGAACTTTCCACGGAGCGCGGTTAAAATTTCTGAACGTTAACTCAACTATTTATTGGGAAAACGTTACGATACCAATTCGCAAAACTTGCTTGAAAACGAAATAAACCTAACATGGTTCACTTATCGGATGTGTAGACTAAATAACAATTTACAAAATTTCAATGAGCAAACAACTTTTGATTCCACATTCATATTCAAACGTTGTGGCTTCTAGGCAATTAATGAATCTTAAATTCGTTCGCAAAAATCTTCTTGAAGCTCTGTGTGAAGAACTGAAAAGCATCATGAGTACCTCCTTTAGCTTTGCTAATAAGCTTTTACATTTCCTTTCATCGCAATGTCCTCTGTCAAATATCCTTAAGAAATGAACAATGTGGATGGAACCAGAGTATGGAGGCACTTTTATATTTATTTCAGTAATTAAGGAATGTTCTTCAAAAAAAACTTATCCTGTTGAAAATAATGAATTTGCAAAAAAACATTATTTTATATAATGGTATATTATATACTTATACTCACTTGTCGGACTCAGTTGAGGACGCTGAACTGAATAACAATTATTTTACCAGTATATCATAAAATCATAGAATTAATTTTGTCATTATATATTTTTATATACGTAAATGACAGTTAAGTGCTGAAAAAGCTTTGAAAGCTCGAATATGGTTCTTCAACATACATGTATATAATCTGTATTTAAACTTTAGTTTTGTGTTATACTAAAAAAAATATTCATTAAATATGTAAGTTAGAAAACTATTCAGGGATTAAGTATTAAACTGTTTTCCATTAGCAAGCATATTAAACATATTTTCTTTATGTAGACACCGAAAACACGTTAAACTTCCTAAAAAAACATGGACATATAATAACAATTTATCAAAATCACTCACCCACTAAATATTTACACATTTAACACCTAATTGATTTATATTAAATTTAGTATTATTAACCAAATATCGTTATAAATTAAATATCATTTCACATGATATTAAACCTAAAGTAACTATCGGTTATGCAAATTCAACTAATAAGGAAATATGGATTATTCAAAAGTAATTTTATCGCTTTTGCGTCTTGTTTGAGGATCCGGAGATGACCAAAATAACAACCCTTTGATTCTTGATCAATGGGTAAACGTGACAATGAACCAAATATTCCATGACCACATTTCAAATTTCCGGACATTTGTGGTTACTAAAGTGACCGATCAACCGTAGATATAGAAACCAAGAGAATATTTCATTGTACTTTACAGAACTTCGTTGTTGTTGACTACCGCACATCACTTCTTGTTTTTTCTGTGCATGATACATGTATGCCATTTTCCATTCTCATTAAATGCAATGGCATGAAGGACCTTCATTCCACTCTAGTTTGATTAAGACTACGAATATTCGTGAAAATGTTTGAATATACAAACTAATATATGGTATCCAAAAAATATGCATATACGACAATTTAATAGTTCAAAATTGTGTTTTAAAAACATGGATATTTGGATATAACTAAAAAATAGAAGTTATCAGATTTATCCGAATAAAATATAGCATTTAACCGAAAATACGAGTTGGTTTGAATTATTGAATTGATATTGGTATTTCATTTGTTGCTTCCTTATATCTAGATTTATCTACATGCTTCACATAAATCCAGATAGCTGTTTGTTCAAGTATATCTAATGATAAAAATATATGATAAAATCCTAATTCTACAAAGAAAGATGAACAAATTCTCTTTATATAACTTTCCATTCTTTTTGATCAAAACTATCTTTTCATCTAACTCATTCGATATCTAACTTTACTATACATTTTATGAATAGGTCTTTGCTTTCAATCGATTTACATTGGTATATACAGGTCTGTTAACATATCTGTAGCAATTTCTTGCATTGCTTACAAACCGTAGCAAAAAATCGATTATAATCAAAGTTGCTATTTCTAACCGGGCACTCATACCACTATTAACAGATATAATTATTATGAAAAATTAGATTTTAAACCGACCCTAATTATAAATATAATATTTACTTAAATATGCAGATGATATTTCTGATTTGGTTTTTTATAGGTTTATAGGGAAGTGTGCAATGGAAAATATGGCATGCTTATCTTAATTTTGTACCCTTATAACTATTATAAACCATATCAATTTACTTTAAAACGCTAAAAATTCAATATTAATTTAATTTTGAAATTTGTAAAGTAGAATTTGAAATTGTTGTACTTTATTATAGCAAATAGAAAACCGCAAGTTAAACTACATATATTTTGGCTGCTAGTATTATCTATGAATTGTGATTGTCATAAATTTTGTTAAACGAATTTATTTTAGTGTCGCAATTTTATTTCCTAATATAATTATTCCCAATGACATATAAAAGCTGTTTTGTGACGTCTTGTAGCTAACTAATTACGTATAACACCGAAAATATATTTGTGAGGGTGACAAAAGTGAAACATCTTCAAGATCGTTGGTTTGAAGCAATCGGAAGAACACCTACTTCAATGTTCAGTAAAACTGTTTAAGTCCATTTTTGGCCAATTATCTGATTGAGTTTTTAAATAACTAATTTCACTCATTTTGAATAATAATGTAGGCTTTTAACACAATAATCAAGCAATAAATCAAACACGAAATATAATTCTCCCAAGACACAATAAGGCTAAATAAAGTAGTCGAATCAAGAAAAATAACTAGATACATTTTATAGTAGTATAAAGAAAATATTATTATTCATTACATATTATTAAAAAATTATTATGGCCGGGCATTTTTTTAGTTTTCAAATTAACTTTAAACCAGAGAAAATATTTATATATAATATTTTAAATTATTTACTAACCTTTGTAACGGTTTTTCACTAAACTTATTTGTGACACTGACAATAAATGTTAAATGTCAAAATATTGGAATATTTAAAACAATTGACATGCATAGTAGATGCGATTTATTATATATGATTTCCCATACCAATGTAACAATGGCAATATAAATAAGATAAGATCTTGTAACAGGTACTTTTTGAAGAAAAGTTTTAAACAAAAGTTGTGCAGAATACTAATATCTTTCAATGTTATTCTAACTATTTTTACTGCAAGTATAACCGTTTCAGAGATATTGCAGAAATTGCAAAAAAGGTCTTTGTAACATGCACTTCCGGTATGAATATGCTTTTCAAAAATAAGAGGTTTTCGCCCCAGGCATATACACATCTTAAGTTTAAAGTTTCATAATTTTATCTTCAACGGTGTAGGCTGTAGAGCGCATACACACAGCACACACACACACACACACACACACACACACAGACGTCATTCCAAAAATAGTCAGGCTCGATTCAGGGAAGGTCAAAAGGTGTATTTCCGTAAAAATTTCGAGAAAATTTTTTTTCGTGATTACAATACTTACTTATTACTTCGTAAAAGAAAGTAAAAATACGTATAGTTTAAAATAATGTTTTCTAGTATTTTTTTTTTGCCTATTCTTCAATTTATCTTAAAAACAATTCCAACTTCTCTTCTAAAAGCATAATTTCTACTGACTTTGTTCCACTTAGCAGTACCTTTCTACATTAGAATCATGTGCAGAAGCTTTGACTGATAATCGTATATCTTTAGATATATAAAATTTTCGAGCGAAGACTTGTGAAGCTTCCAACTGCATAAAAAATAAACGATAATATTATTTTTTGCAGTTAGAATACCTTAAAAGAAGTCACACTGTCAAACTGTTAGTCTGGTCAAAAGATTCTCGACAACAAAGCCAAATGAATCCGTGTCTTTCGTCAGTAATACCATCATAAAGTTTGAGCCACAAAGAAAACTTTCAACCGTTACAGTTCAACGAAGAATGTCCTAACTTAAAAATTTTACTCTAATTAAGAAACCTAATAACATAGGAACAAGAGATGTTTTCTAATTGAATTTCTTATTACAAAATAATTAAGCCTATGCTGTGTAAAGGTCTTTCTTGACGATGAAGAGGATCACACGGTCCAGCTAACAAAATATTCATAATAATCCAGAAATTCGTGATTGATTGCGTTTCAAAGAATAAACCTTTCAGCTTATCAACGTCATATGCTTCATGTGTTTTCAGCTTTTTATTTTAACAGAGAGGGCAGAATATGAGAAAAAAGAGTATAAGTATAGCATTGAGTACCCGTACTCGTCGTATTCGTTCACTAATTAGCGTTCGAAGTAATAAAATGAAAACGTTGCGGTATCGACTAATAAAGTAGACTAGAAATTTGTGCTTGTGCAGAAGAGATCGTTCGCACTCATTTCCTTCTTGCGGTGTTTCTCTCTTTTCCGACCAATTCCTTACCACAAGATTTATATATCTCCTTTTTCCTTTTTGTTTTCTTTCGTAGCTTAAGAAACAAGTTTACTGTAAACTGATCACGTACTTTGAAAAATGAACAAAACAAAAAAAATACCAAATACACAAGGATAAAGTTTGTGGAAATATTACTACCATATATGAGAAGATATATGCCGAAATAAATATAATTCATTTGGCTCTGTTATCAAATTTGTTCGCGTGCAAAAAAGTAAAAATATCAAATTTAAATACCATGATGTTTCATGTTACTTTACTGGAAACTTTAATGAGTGAATGAAATGGGTTAAAAGCAAAGTTGTACTAATTCTACTAACCTACTTTGCTTGAAATGTTTGTGCGACCATATTTAAATTAGAATTGTGTTTAGTATTGATGTCATACAAAAATTCATCCAGTCGTAGCATGATTGATTGGTGATATTGATGTAATTAAAATTTTGACAGATAATTTAAAATTAATTAATTTTTGTTTATACTACAACTTTTTAAGCTTAAAGTATTAGTTAAAATTAAATTCTATAAGTAGGTATATTTTGGATTTTCTTGCGTTTGTGTATGATTATACTATGATTTCTTGTTTAATTTATACAATTTTTATAAAAACATATTTATTTTGCTACAGCACATGTTATTAGTACCTGGAACAGTATTGTATTATATTTTATATATAAGCTCAGTTAGTGTAATATTAGTTTCGGAATGGCAAAAGATTGTCAAGAAGTATGAATTTATGTATGGATCGTATGTATACATACATATGTGTATAAATCCTATTACAATAGTTATTTTAAGTTTTAGTAAAATTAATTTTAAATTAAATCATATTTAATATTATGGAAATGATGTTGTTCATTGATTGCCAAATGGTGTAAGTTCATTTTTCTCATAGTTATTATTAAGTTTAAATTTAGTATTATTTCTATTTAAACAATCTGTACTAGCTGGTCGTATTGCACGATCTTATAATTATTCGAGACATTATTGTTTGATCAGCTTATTAGGCATTAACAGTCGCTAGTCACTACTATCAATAATTATTAAAACATTGTTTGGAATGTGTTAAAATACAATAGTAATTAAAGACCATTCATTTTAGTAAAGCATTATTAATTTTAGAGAATTTTTATTTACGCTGTTGAAGAAAATATCTAAACTATAATAATGATTCAAAAAATTGTTATTTTTCGCAATGCAATTGACGTGTTAATTAAAATTTATATTTAAAAACTTCCTGTTTATGATTTTCATTAATGAAAAACAACAAAAAAATATATCAACACATAGGAATGACAATGTTATAGCGTTGGTTTATTCTTTTTTTCTATAACTTGTTTTACATTTCCTGTAATAGAAAGAAAGAAACTACTGATGTTTTTGAAGAGCTTCATTTATAATTGGATGAGATGACATTTAAACTCAATTAAATTGGATATGTCCAGACAAATACGTTTTTTCTTCAAAGAACTTATATAATTGAATTTTATTTATTTCAAGTTTAGTTTTACACGTAATTAAGCTACTACGATTTTTATAAAGATTGCACTAAACTCCTAGACCACCCTAGACCATGCCAGGCCTACCCAGATATAGAAGCATTTCACACAAATACACAGCATCCTATACTATGTGATCTAAAGCATGTACTTACGCGATTCAATCAACCAGTCAATCAAGTAAAGTGTAAATTCAATTATTGGATACTTCTCTACATTAGTAATAAAACTAATAGTGAAACAAAAAATCTTCACCAAATTTTAGTAGTTATGTTATTTATATCTATATGGTAACACTTAGGTATAAACAATTACATTACTCAATGTATGAAGCCAGCGTTCGCTTCCTATCATCGACAATTATATCTTATTCAGGGCTAACCTGTAATGTCAATCATAGAATTTTTATGATATGTTGCTCGGTACTGCATGTCATTGGATAAATAAAATCAAATATTTAAGTTACTAGGAGAAAAATGTAGGGCTATATAAATTTAACGTCATATTCAGAACAAGGACAAGAACTCCATTACAGTAACAGTGGCAAAACCGTTTTAGAAAATAATTAACTGAACTTAGTATGGGATCTAATTTTAATTCATTTTTAACACCTATAATAATTGTTGAACGAACGATCAATATCGATTGTGTAACGTATTTGTAAGAATTAGACGAGTTAAATAAGAAACAGTAATATAACCTAAATTTGTTATTAGACGTCTCTATCGCAATTGGGTCTTCTAAAAGCCAATTTGTAATATGAAACTAAGAAAGGGGTTCGAGGACGTAAGGGTAAGAATAATTATTGTAATTGATGTTATGAAGTTACTTATATAAATGAAATCTTAATTTTTGTGTCTTTGATTTCTTTTTGATGAAAAGAATGTTTAATTAAGAACAAAGAAGTTGAATTGCGCTCGTTTAGTAGCTCGAGTATATTAAAAAAAAATATGTAGCTTAGAATGCGAAAGAAAAAATAGTAGAGTCTATGCGGAATTGTTAAAAATGGTCATCAAAATAGTTAAATTCCATCGTATTACAATTTTGTGTGCCTGTAAATAAAATTTAATTAGAAATTCCTGAGCACAATTCACCCATCAGTTCTCCGTCCTGTGATTCGCTGTAAATGCCTGCCTTGGCTGGCTGCTGGCTGTCCAACTGCAGGCACCAGAGAAGAGTCTTTGTTCTTCAGATTTATACCAGTTCTTTCGGTTTAAGCAATTACAATAATTTATTTCATTTACAGATTGAATTTCTTTTCCTTCGAGGAGCATTTCTATGTTTTCTGGTTGAAATTTACGCTTAAATATTCCTCCAAGGACCATTCTTGATGTTGGATTCTACAGTTGGACATGTGTGTTAAACCCATTCAAATTAAGTGTTATTTCCTTCTTATTAAAACTTTAATTTCTTTTAATCTATCAACATTTGCAGCTGTATTTACACTAAATTTTATTGTTAGAATATATTACAACAAAATTAGGATGAACATTCTACGAAAACTAAATATAGATTATTAAAAGGTTCAAACGATGAGGAGATATATTAGAATTATATAAATAAGAAAAAAGGAAATATATATATATATATATATATATATATATATATATATATATATATATATGTGTATAACTATAACATTTGTTTTTTTTTTTCACATAAATAAGATATATCGTATATATAAGTAGAAGTAACCCAATATTGGACAATAACACTGACACTACTGTAATAAATAAAAAAAAATGCTTAGTGCCTAGATTTTTTATCTATTTAAATTTGAACTCTTCATATATTCACATTATAAATTTTGAATCAATTCAATATATGTAGGTGTTTGTTAACTTGTGACTTAACACATTATCATTATTTCAATAAGGGCAGCGTGCTTTTTTGTGTTATAGAAAGCATAAAGTGTTATATAATGCATAAAGTGACATATAAAGCATATCTTTGTATATTTAGTAAAAGTAGGTACTTTGCAAAAGGAAACATATTTTAAATAATTCTAATAACTGTCCCGCATTAACAAGCTGCTTCAAATAAGATACCGTACAACAAACGAATGAATTATTTTTAATCGGATGATGTTTATTTAAAACAAGTACCAACTTCGTACAAAGATGTTTTGTATATCATTAAATATATAAGTAACTACAAATTACTTAAGATTTAAAAAAAATACAAAAAAGGTATGAGTAACAAATTTTATTTTATTATTTGCTTAAAATTGTTTAAATTTCCTATTTAAACAATCTATTTTTAATCTTCAATCACATAAAATGCAAACAAGACTAATAGCTCGACAGCTGAGTGTGTAATTTAATTTTGTTAAAAATATGTCATTTCATAGCTTGAATTTTAATACAAGTGCAATATAAGCAATATTAAATCCTTTGATATTCATAGGCAGCAATACTGGATATAGACAAAGAAATTCATTCCAAAGCTGAGGGTATTCAATGTGTGCTTGGTAAATAAAACCGATTTCTATATTTGCACAAGAAAATAGTTTTAGCGTGTTTATATGAAAAACTTTTATCTTACAATTTAAAACCTTTTTCCTAGAATGTATATGGAATATACATTTAAACAATGAAATGGAGAAATCAATATTTAGTATTAAAAATTACCTAAAGCTTATTTATGTTGCACCTATTCTATTTTTTGGAACTTTGATCTTTTGTATACATTTGGAAATAGTAGAAATAATATATAGGTTTATTTTGTAAAAAGATTGAATTAAATCGAACACCAACATAAATATGTACATGATGCAAGTAGTATATTACGAACATACCTGCATAATGTAACAATATAGATACACAAAATAATGTAATTTCAATTTCCATATCCTTGAAAACAAGGTTATTTTGTTGAGAATACAGACATGTGCTAACTCACTTTGTGATATTACAATATAGCAGAGGCGAGAGTCAAAATGCATTGTCTGACGAATGGTGAAATCGCGTCATACTATATTTACAATTTCATAGTTCAAAAATGCAAAGTTTACGTGGCAAACATATAGCTCTCAGCTCTTCTCTGCTTTCCTCTACTCTTCTCATCTTTGGGGTAGGGGGCAAAGAAACGTATAGCACCTACATGCAATATGTGTCTAGCTAGTCGTGTGAACGCGAATATATCTTGGGTAGATGTAAAACGACGACTTCGTAGGTAATATTTTATATTCAAGTCGCCACAATTCTTATATATGAGAAAGTAAAGAAAAAAAAAAACGAACACAAAGTTAAACACATGAATTTTAAAGTTTTTTTTCTACTTCGACAGTGCAAGTAAATTATCATTGTTGAAATACGTGTAATATAGAACTTTACATTCAGTACTCGGAATAAAAGTTATGGCCAGTGAGTGGGACATATTATGATAATAAGGCATAGGAATAATATCTACAAATTTTTCGAACATAGTATAAAATTCGAGATTTTAACGGAAATAGACGTATTGAATATTCTGTAAATAGAATATTTTAGCAATTACTTGCGTATATGCGCACAAAGAAGTTTGTGTGTTGTTAGTGTCGGCGCGTAAGCAAGCCGCAGGTAGCTATCCACGTGCTACTTTTTTTATTATTAATTTACTTTTTCACAAATTGGCAAATTGAGAAATCTCTAAATTTAAAAATAAACGTATAACATTGGAAAATGTTTGTGCTGTAAAAAATAGGTAGTAACATTATATAGTATACGCTGCATTTGCATATCGTAAAATTATGTAATCTTGCAATGATTAGTAAACGTTAGTCTCTTGCTCCCAAAATGACTAAATTGAAATGTTTCATAAATGCAAATAATATCGTAACCTTTAAAATACTATGTAATGTAATAATTTTAGATTCAATGACGACAGAATAAGTTCGTGTAAAACACCAATTTAAACAAATCATAACCGAGCAACGTAATCATGAATAAATTTGATTGAGAAAATTTCGGGTATAATTTTGCCTGATATTGCAAAACAAAGACGTTTCTATAGAAAATGTAATTACATTAGACACTTATGTAGAGATTCCTGAACTTTGTAGCAGTTGCGAAAGTAATTAGGAGAGACATGAATTATTTCATAATTCGACTAGACCTTGTTATTCATTGAACGTTATAATCTTACTAAATTTCGACTTATTAATTTTATAAACGATACTGCTGTTCTTCATGTAATTTAATCTGGAATAAAAACCGATCTACGTTATCGTAATAAAGTTGCGCAAAAAAAATGTTATCACACATTTTTCACATTTTTTCATCGGAGTTAATTACGTTTTTCTACGTCCTCGGTATAACTAGCTTTTTGAAGGAATCGTGTATGAAAGGTTTAAATTTGACATGAAAGGTATTTGAAATTGACAGATTTAAAATAGATTACGTTGATTGAAAATTAGTTTCGTGTCGGCAACCAGCCTGCATATATTCCTTTCTATTTCAATCACAATTTCACGGATTATTTCTCTGGAAATGTCATCATAAAGTTCTAATTACGTATCTAATGTTTCTATAACTAATACGTCGTTCAAGAAATTTTTAATTTTAATAGGTGAACACCATTATACCTATGGCGCCATTTATAATTGGCCCAATTTTATACGTTACTGTTATTTTCTAACATTATTGTTCATTATTTAAACAATTGTTATTATGTAAAATATAAATTGAAGAAGTTTCCCATTTTTCTTAAAACAATAAAAATATATATTTACTATTTTAATTCCGAACCATTGATTATTGTATGTTTTTCATGCGATGTGTTTTTTTTTACAACTCAGCTAACAATTTGTTATATAAATCATATTTTCGGAAAAGTATTACCTCAATAAATAAAAAATTATCAGGGGGTTGACTGTAGAGAAGAAATAAATATTATATATAGATATATCACAAACTAACACTCCAATATACACATATATACTATAAATACATACACGTAGATAAACCGACAAAAAGATACAGTCCTTGGGAACACCCTTCAAAGGTCGTTCCCGACAAACTCTGAAGGAGGGTACATGGGTTTTCCTAATAAATAATAGGTACTAGATAAGAGCTGAAAAGTCGTTACTCAATCCTGCTGCCAAGTGCCCGCACGATGCTTTGTATCGCGCGCGCGAAACTGTAAAGTAAGTGCGTCCTGCTATTCCATAGAGATAGAAAACTATAGAGCATGTTGAATAATACTCGTAAAGCCAATTGCTATCTTGCGAAGCGGCGGGCATAGTTATGCTGCGACATCTCATAAAATCTTAAGTCGGAAAATAATTACTTTATACATCTACGTATATACGTCTTAATATAAAGTTCAAATTTAATAAAATAAGAGATATTTAAAAAAAATTGTATCTGCACATTGTAAAACTGTTTCAATTTAATTGCAAATTGAACTTGGATAGGATTTATGAAATATATAGAAAATAATTCTTGATTTATGTAATGAACTATCCGAAAAAAATATATAAGTACCTTAAAAGAAGCTACAATTTAAAAAAAATAAGCCTTGCCTTCGGCAATACCTAAAGTTTGATATGGCGAATTTCTGTTTAAAAAAACAATATTTGTATTATAATTAAAACTATCAAAGTAACAATCAAACCAACAAGGGCACAGTAAACAATCTAAGATTCTATTTTATATCTTGAATCTTATAAAAAATACATATTAGGCGAGCTTTTTAGCATTGGATGCGCCAATGCCTAAAGTTTGGCACTGCGCATTTTTGTATAAATAAACAATATTTGTATTAAATTAAAATAATCAAACCAATATATATTAGTTAAAACATCGCACAAGTCGAAAAACAAAAATAAAAAAGGTCAATTGTTCTTTATTTATTTTAAAAATTTATTATAATTATTGTTTTACGGCCTTTGGTTATAACATAAATTATAGTTTTACGTAGATTTTTTGGTGTAGCAATTTTGTTTTAAAACGTATATTATGGCCTGCTATTTTTGGGACCCAATATCTGCTGAAGTACGGCATTGATTGGATTTAAAATGTAAACTGATTCGATCAGGCACCTATATAATATGTGTGTTAAATTTGGCTGAAATCGGCTCAGTACCTTTAGAGGAGAAGGGCGACAAAATTTGTTCTTACGACCAGCGAGTGAGCAACCAATATATTACCAAGTATATGACATATTTACAATTTCGGAATCTGTGCGAGGTGAAATAATTTTCCGTGATTACATTTTTAAATCCAAGAATGTTATAGACAAAATATGCACACAAATACTTAAGCTCTTCTGTACTACGTACGGCGACCTAAAATTAGTTTTGTCTTACAGAATTTCAGATAGCTTCAATTTTGCACAATTGACAGTATAAACATGAATGATAAAAATTAAAACCTCTATGATATATTAAACAATATAAACATATAGCAAGCATTGACATTGCAAATGTTTAAACCCCGTCTTTGACGACTGAAAAGGATTTTATCAATTTCATTTACATTAGTTTTGCTATTTAAAAATTGACGTAATTATTAAAAAACATTGATTTTCGTTTTTGAAAAAAAGGTCAAAATATATAGATTTTTTTTGTACATATTTTGAGTTTTATTCAAAAAAATTAAAATTCAATATTTAAGGTTTTTGCTTTTTGGGTCTCAATAACTCACGACATAAAAAGACTAATGGATTTAAAATGCAAACAGCATGATTTATGTACTCATCGATTATGTATACCGAATTTCGTGTCTATCTGTTGAGTATTCTCAGAGGAGAAAGAGTGACAAATTTTGGTCTTACGAGCGACAACTAACATATTAGTATATGAGTTATATACATTTTTGGATTCAAAGCCATGAGAGACGAACTTTTCGTTTCAATTCCAAATACATACAAACACACGACCGAATGCTTTAGTTCTTCAGTATTAAACGGTGAGTTAAAAATTATTAATTATTTTCGTAAATTTAAAAGTGAGAAATCAAATAATTTTATTTCCGTTGTACTTAATTAACTGATTTAATAAGTATGTGAACTATAAAAATAGCAATTTAGTCAACTGAAACGCACCGGTGGTCACATATGTTTATGTATTAATAAATTCTACATAGAAAATATTAATGCACGCTTTTATTAGAGATTATAATGCTTTTACACTATTTTGTGCATTACAAAATTAACCTGAAACTTTATATGGTTAGTAGCGTGGACACATAACTAAAGTTTTTGCTTTTCCAGCTAAAACCTTGTAATTTCGCGAGTAAATATATACATGTCGTTGTTATTTAGTACCATGTTTACCTGAAAAATGTAATTTACTCAACTGTCTAAATACGCTTGAAACAGAAAAGCTCAGGTCAATAAAAAAAGTTAAATTATATATGTTGAATCATATTAGATTCAATTTAATTTAACTTGTTTTTATTTGAAAAACAAATTAATTAATATTAAATTAAGATAAGTTAAAATTAATCAAACTAGCCTTAAAAAAAGTTTCTACTTTGAAAATAATTACGTTTTTAATCGACTTCCACTCTTGTTAGAATTAAAGTAATGTAATGATGTTTGTATAACTTCAAGGTGCCCAATTACTATCAAAACCTAACCTATATTAAATCTACAATTAATGCAAAATCAAAACTTTTCCTTATATCATATTGCTTACGATTAGTTATTAATATTTTCGAATAACATTATAGATTATGCTAAAAGTTAAAAAGTTTCAGATTTTCATATATTTTTAAAATTTTGAAAAAAGGAAGAGTATTACGTCAATAACAACAGTGAATGCATTTTTCATGGCATTCACATTTTTAAATAGCTATAATTTTATACGAGGGACTGAAGCACAATAGTCCACTTCACCACAACTAGCACCACCTATTTTTCATGAATATTTCGAGAAAGTAACTTTCATGAAATTAATGCCTTTCTATACAGGTAATCCCATCTATTTTATAAAATGAAATACATAGAAATACGAAATATTTGCATTTATACAGTTTTGAATACATTTTAGGATTCACTAGCAATATCATTTATTTTATGAATAGATTGAAGAGAGTGTTCTTTCATATACAAAATTATTAATATTGTATATCTTGCATGAAATAAATTTACATTCTTTTTAGATCAGTTTTATAATTGAAACTGTATTACCCAAGCCTTGAAAAATAAAATGAGATTTTATATACATTTTTGGTTTCAAAGGTGGAACAGCCTCTTTGAACTATTCAATATCCATTGATTTATGTTTTTGCGGTTATATATATATATATATATATATATATATATATATATATATATATATATATATATATATATATATATATATATATATATATATATATATATATATATATATATATATATATATATATATATATATAATATATATATATATATATTACGTTGCGTATAGTTTAATTGTATTTTTAGTAATTTATTTATATTATTTATTATTATTATATATTATTTATATTAAACCAAGTAGAATAGCTAAGTGTTAGTAGTATTTTAGTGTGATATTATTTATGTAAGATAATATTCCCATTCAAAGGCTTCAAGCAAGTCACAAATAATATGATCCCTGTTGTTGTAACCTTGAAGGCGTTAATTTTCTGCAGAAAACGGTTGAAGATATGAGCAAGAGATACGACACAGTTTATCACTGGTTAAAAAAGTATTACTTTGACAGCGCCAGCTAGTTTGATGTCGGTGGATGATGGTAAAATAGTAATATAGTCGTATGATGTGCGTGTGCGTACGTAAACCAACGTTACGCGATGCTCGTAACGTAATAAATAGCTTAGCGCTCGAGGTCTTTATTACTTTTATGTTGTTGTACAGAATTTACAAAGATGAAGGGGTACTGGCGTCTTACAAGGATCTAAAGGCCACGCGGGACATTGTCCTGTAGTTGTAGCTATAGTTATAGCGCCAGGCCAGACCAACCTACACAGACGATATTATACGTATCTTCTCTTTCCTTCCGTTTATTTTTACACATACATTCCTCAGTCCTCCATCAAGCACATACATTTCTTTTCACGCACCGAAACTCGCCATCTTGTTAGGTATTTTATATATATATATATATATATATATATATATATATATATATATATATATATATATATACTCGTATATATATATATATATATATATATATATATATATATATATATATATATATATATATATATATATATATTCTTTATTTTATTATAGCAATATTTGAAATACATACACGTAACGCATGTAATATTAATAGTAATTTGGTTTAAAGCTAGTTTAAAGA
Source organism: Nebria ingens riversi (assembly GCA_018344505.1). Lineage (NCBI taxonomy): Eukaryota > Metazoa > Arthropoda > Insecta > Coleoptera > Carabidae > Nebria > Nebria ingens. The sequence continues at coordinate 30,237 of JADQWA010000085.1, read as the reverse complement.
TTACAAGTTCAAAAAGTGTACAATAAAATTGCTACTGTAATTCTTAAATTTATGTCGCCATAGTTACGTAGGTATGGGCAATTATATTAAATAAATTATAGCCGCTTTGGGCCAATTTCAACAACCTCAGTTAAATGTATTCCTCAGTTAAATAAAAGATTTAACTGACAGCAATGTTATTTTTCTATAAGACATAATTCCTAAGGAATAAATCTAAATTGATTGATAGAAGTAATTAAAAGGTTGGTGCTATATTCAAAATATTGTAGAATGTTTTATGTAAGGTATTTAATTTATTTGAAAAAAAAAAATTGTTATAATAATTAATATATAATATAAATATATTTTCTTCAATATCCTTCTACGTATAAGAAAATCCAGTGCAAGAAACTGCCGAGTTTAATTGAGTAGTGTAGCAACATGTTTGACTGACATTACCAATTACATTCCTAAAACTAGACCGTAACCATACGCGTAAAGTATTCCCCTTACCACTTATTAAGAAAACAAAAGTTACGAAATTATGATTACCTTGAATTAATAATTAAATCTATGATTTGTTTAAATTATTACGATTTCATAGAGCCCGATACTTTTTATTTCTGTAGGAAACTTACTTTATGATAAATTGTAACAACCGGAAAGGCAATTTCTGTTATAATCTTGTTAACAAATCGTACATCAAATACCATTTTTACTTACATATATTGTCATATTGTTAAAATGAAGTTGCTATGAAATAACTTCAGTGCTCTTAAAAGCAGAGAGAGCAGAGAGGAATGTAAGAGTGTGATATTGAAAAACATGTTGTATGTAGATTGAGTGCTATTCAAATGAGATGGTTTTGACACATTGCGATAGCGTCGTGTTTTCTGTGAGATATTAATAAAAGGGATACATATGGCTGATGCGAATGGGGTGAGAATGAGGTCGGTCTCGAAATAATGGAAATGAATATGTCGCAGAGTAAAAATGTTGTCATTTATCGGAACAAAAGTGCATTTTATGAAATGTTTGATTCGTTTAGAAGTTATATACCTACTACATGACGGGTACAAATATATTTCAATATCACCTTATAGAAAATGTAGTTGATCTTGTTTTAATTGTAATTATTTGTGTAGATTTTATTTTTAAAATCTTTTATACTGTTCTTTGTTTGTAATATGACAGATTTTCAATATTGGCTGTCAATCTTGTAAGAATTATATATATATATATATATATATATATATATATATATATATATATATATATATATATATATATATATATATATATAAATAGCAAATTTAGGTAAATGACAGCCTTAATCATATGATCTTTACAGTATAAATTTCTTACATATATCTTTATGGTAGTTTATAGATGCTTTTTAAGATATTTGGGCAAACAATAGTTTATTAATTTATTTATACGCTATTAATTTCAATAGGCTTTTATAATAAAACCAAGTATACCTGAATCATTTGTCAAAATGATGAATACTACTTAAGGATGCAGAAAAATAAAAATTACGTACCACTTTGTGTCGCAAGCAAATGTTTTCTTGTAATATTGTTTTTATAACTAAACCTGGGGCGATTACATTTTTTTGTTTACTCAAACAAATTAAAATACCCTAGAAAACTGTCACGATATTAACATTAAGAAAACAGGATATTTCGCATCAATTATTTTTAAATGATGGCGTGATTTAAAGTAGTAAATAACATATGTTTTCAGTTTTCAGAATTATTTACATACGCAATCATAGTTTGAAATATGGTCACGAATAGTTACCAATTAGATAACAATATTCAACCTGCACTCATTCCCTTTTAAACTATTATTTCAATAGTTAGTAATTATTATAAACTGTAAAACAGTCTAACAATAATCTCGATTTTTAGCGGAAAAATGTATCCGTGAATCTACACACTACTCACTACCTTTCCGACTAAGACTTATGCCATTTTTGTTATTTGCAAAATGCAGATATTTTTTTATTTTTTAGCTATTTTCATCTAGGATAGTTTCTGCTGAACATCTGGTAAAAGTCGTGTGTTAATTTGAACATTTCATAATAAAATGTCTAAAGAATAAAACATGTTCTAGTATATTTTAGTGTGTCAGTACGACGTAGTACGTCAAGCATTTTGCAGGGATGTAATAATACCATGTCATGCGAATTTAATTAAAATAGTCTACCTTCTTTATTTTTGGAACACGGCAATTGCCTTACCGGAAGTGGGTCGCTTAACCGTTTGATGTAATAGGTAATGCATGAATGTATGTATGTGTGTATGTACTATATGTTAAGCTTATTCAATTAAATATTAAATTTACCATATCAGAAAGATAGATAGTTTTGTAATTATAATTAAAGTTAATAAATAGTTATAAATTTAAACTGACTGGTCGTGGTTCCGACGCAAAAGTTGGAATTTGCATGGAAGCTTAGTGAGTTAGGTCATAATTCATTATATTCAATCATATACGTTTATATGAATATGGTAAACATAAAACAGCGTTGAACTTCACCAATTTTTAATTATAATGATTGATAATGGTTATTAGTTTGTAAGTATTGTACTTTATAATGTCAAAATTATAAGATTTATGAACTAGCCACGTTAATACATTTTGAATAAAATCAAATACAATTAGCTTATGATTCATGACCGCAATATTTTATGCCGGAGATTGCAAAAAATGTAATTTTGCGAAAGTTTCTTCATTATAACCGCTCGTTTCTGGGCCTGAGATGTTCTGAGGTTTATACCTTCTCTAACAAACACACACATACACATACTTTCATCATATTTCATTTATTTATGTGTAGCAGGAAAAGAAACATTAATTATATAGGGCTCACAAGCAAGCAAGCAAGCTAAAAAGACTGAGCTTCATACATTCTATTCCGCTTTGAATTCACTATATTGACTATTTAAGGTAGGTACAGTGTTGTACTATCTAAGATAGAAAATAGGGTAAAACTGAGTCTTTACTTGGCAATCTGACGCTTAGTAAAAAAAAACAAATAACCGTTGACGGATAGTTCCAGATAATTAATCGAAAGTGTTTTCTTGATCTGCCCCCCCCCCCCCCCTTCCCCTAACCTAAACATTGCCCTATCTTAAGGGGCAAATCCCTTCGTAGGTTATGCTTTCTATGTATTTCGTTGGCAACTGTCAGTGTGCCAACTAGAGACTCAGTTTAACCGAAAAGGGTATATCTACTACATTTATAGAAATTTTGAATATTCATTAAAATAATATCCTCTTCTACATAGAATTAAAACGGCTACAAACTTAGAAAACTTACAGTTTCTGTTGCTGAGATTGATCCACAGAAAATCATGATATAGTCATAGAGCCACAACATAAAAATACTCACAAACAATTTATATAATATCACACACAAACACTAAAAGTCAACCAGTCGCAACGGAAGGCAACACACTACTATCATTTAAGTTTTGTTGAAACTTGTTTAATGACCACGTTAATTTATTCAAACGGAATAAAAAGCATGAAAAAGGTTCAGTATCAAATATAATATATAGTAAAATTGATGCTCAACTTTATAAAAAAATCAAAACCATCCAATTATGAATAAATGCCTAGTACAGTGTTTAGAAAAAAATGGATGAATAATATCATTAGAGAATCCGAGAAGAAGATGTAATAGAATTTGGACAACACGTATACATGTAAAAGTAAAAGGAATATCTTTAAATATATAATTTTGAGAAATTGAAATTCTTTCTACATTACGTAAAAGCAGCTAAAAACAATTTAAAATACAAGCTACACAGTCTAAAGTTAAAATATGAACACCTATCCATTTTAATTCTATCTTGCAACTGCAGTGTCATATATTTTTTTTGGATTAAAGTAAATCGCCGTCGTACAACCGGATGCAAGATACTTTAGAGGGTTATAAATATCTCAAACTTATCACGTCAATGCTCAACAATTTGGGGTGGTAAAAACCATTTAATAAGTCAACCTTATCTCGCTGTGGTTGTGGGCGGCCTGGGGCAAGGCTCAGACCCTCTATGGTATACAGTCTCACTGTAAGAAACGACTATTTTTTGCTAAAATCGGTTTACTGGTCTTAAAGGATATCGATCCGCTTAGTAAAGACTTACGGACAAGCGAAGCGACACTACAAAAAATCGCACAGTAACTTGGTGATGGAGAGATGACGCTTGAAATATTTATGTAATTCTTTTTATCTACTACAGACCGAAAACTTGCACAACCAAACTTCCAACCACAAATTAAAGATGATAGTATATGAATTTATCCGATGCTATTTTTGCTATTCTTTCCAATATTTTCTGTTTCTATATTTTTTATTTTACTGTTTTGCTTTGGTGCATGATTTATTAAATTAGTTTTCTAACAATTGCATTTAAGAACCTCCACTGAAGTGTATATACGAAGGCTGGGCGACAAAAATAATTTTAAAAACTTACCAGAGGAATTCCGAGCAAGAATCATTTACCAGATGAATGCCTACAAAACAGAAACTGACTATATATGTAAATCAAATTGACCAGCAAATTATAAAAGAAATATAATACATTTTTTTCTTCATTAAAAAACATTTAAAAGGATGCAGAGTACTGGGGTTGTTCCCCATTTTAAAGAGAAAGGTAGTTCGAGAGATTGTAATAACTACAGGGCCATAAGTTTGTTAAGTGGTGTAGGTAACTTGTTTTGAAGTATTATAATTGGGAAAGTAAGGTGTATATCACGAATGAAATTACATGATATACAAGATGGCTCTTTGCCTAAGAGAGGGTGTATATATCAACGGTTCTCTCATCGTACGATTGTAAAAAAGTCACTTTTATACGCAGTAGGTACATTTTGTTTAGATAGGAAGGATAAAATTTTAAACATGCTAGAAAAAATAAATATTCATTACGCAGTATTAGAAGTTAATATGGCCGGACGTATTTTTGTTTATTGAAGGAAGAGTGTCTGCTGCTTGTAAGGTTTTAGGGGCTTTAGGAATGTTTGTGGCAATTTTTAACATTCTTAAGATGCAAAGTTATGCATGTATAATGGTGTGCTTATTTTATCGTTGATGTATGGGAATGAATGTTGGGTTTGGCAAACCAAGCAAAAAAGCGTGACTCTTGTGCAAATTAAATTTTTAAGAGGTATTTATCCAAGAGAGACAGGAAGCTAAATACGTAGATGTATGGTGTGACAATATGTGCTCGTCCTTGGAATAAGTGGATCAATTTGATTGAGTTGTTTGAAAGTGAGAGTGTGAACAAGCGGAAAAGAACAGCGCATTTGAAGCAAAATAATTTTAGAACGACCGAGTTGAAAGGCGGAAGGTTGTAAAAAAGTGAATGGATGTAAAGAGTTCTCTGCCACTCTATTTTATGGGAATAGGTTATGTTATATATGTTATGTATGTATGATTGTATGTCTGTATATTTGTTGTTTTTATTATTAATAATTACGAGTTGTATAAATCTAATTTTGGAAATAATCATCGATATAAAGAGTGTACTGCACCAAATGTTGATGGATACACTCTGATTGATACGGCAAATATAAACATGATCGAAATAAAATCTTGCATGATCTCATTTTTATCTGTGCACAATTAAAAAATAAATCATGTTGGTAGTTCCGAACCATGACAGTATCTCTCCCAGCCAACGAAAAATTTGCGTATGGAAATTACCACGGGGTAAAATAAATGAAAAGATGGTATTAAAAATTCGTATAGAGTAGAATAGGACAAACAGGCTAATCTCATATTACTTCAAGCCGTAACAGAGCTATGGTGGGTTATTGTGTGTCATGCAAGCAGTAATCTAGCATTCATTTGTTCAGGTGCGCATACGACGCGCTGCTAATCTGGTTGGTTTCTTGGGGATTCCTGTCTGATGGAACTACAGTTTTCGCTGGCTTGTCTCTTTGTGCGAGTATGTGTTTCTGCATGTGTGCGTGTGCCGCAATCCCACAAGGGAATCTCGTGAACCGTTCGTAGTTTTTCGCTTGCAAAGGAAGGAAAACCCGAAGTGGAAAAAAGGATAAACTTCTACAGTCGCAATTCACATACACACACGATGAAAAGGAGACTGATCGTGGGGTTGTGTAGCAGATCTTCATTTCTTAAGAACCGTATTGAGACATAGAGTAAGTGTGTCTCTATCCGAAGAAGACGTTAAAGTGTAAACTATTTTCGATCAAGAGTTTAATTTTCGCTGTCACAAAACGCAAGGAAATATACAGTTAATTTTAAATTTTAACAGGAACAAAATATATCTAAAGTATCATTATAAGTATCTATTCCAGTCAGCATATGACATATTTGCTAGGTTTTATCTTTTTGCCGTACATAAAATTTCGAATTAAAGCGTAATTTCTCTTGGAATGAATAAAATGCCATCATTAAAGTTACTTGTCTACTATATGATTTCAGTTTTATCAATATTTCTTCTTCAGTCGAATATTAACAGATGGAAAGTGCCTCGCATATAAAATTTTCTTTATTAGCAATCTTTAGCACCTTGTTACTTTGGTTATTTTCAAGTGTTTTGAAAATACTACATAGCCATTTTTAAATCTATGTGTGGTTTGTAGTAATATTAGTAATATTATTTAACAAGAAGTTCACATGTTCAACATCAAATGTATACCAAAAAACTGACATGAGTTTTGGAAAAGCATTTGCCTCAAATATTTTTTCATCCATATAGGAAAATGCAAATGTCAAGTCACAGCTGTTATCCTACATTCTATTCTGCGTTACATTGATTTAAACTTCACACTGATGAAAAAAAAATTGTATGAGATCCAGCCCATTCTTCATCTTGCTCTTTTCGTCGTCGCACAAGTCTCTCTAACTTAGTTAAAAGCAATTATTCAACGCAATTCTAAGCAATATTATTCGCTGTAATAATTTTTAATATTCCATGTCTTTTATATATTCAATTAAAAATCAGTGATTTATTTTAAATGAAGATGCATAGAGGACATATGCAATATTTCGTCTTGATACGAAAACTTTCATTTCTTTTCAATATTATTGTCGGATACATATCATAAACAGATCACCTCGTCATGTAATAATTACAAGTAGAATCTATTCCAAATAACACAAACATATCCTAAATTGAATCCTAATGTAATCATAATTGCGGAATATTTAAAAATTATTAACTAGCTAATGAAACTCTAAAAATAAAAATAAGAAATCATTTTCAAGTATGCAAATACAAAGAGAATGTTGTAAATTCAATCATTTATTGGCAGATATGGGTTGAATTTATAAAAGTCATATGAAATTAGATTATTCAGGTTCAATTATTTTTATCAATGCCATATCGTTCGGTTTTTTAAATTAATTAAAATGGTCGTGTTTCATGGGTGGAAAATAAATTAATAATGCTTGTATAACTTTGTAGTGGCAATGATAAATTGATTGTGTTTTGTTGCAATATTAAACATACATGATTAAAAAGATAAGTGTGTGAAATATGAAATAGCAGCAGTGAAAGACATTGCAAGTCTTATATTAATTTTGAAGCAATTTGTTGCATTAGACATGCAGAATAATTCTTTATAAACTTATAAAATAGCGCTTGCGCATTCCAGATAAAGTGAGTGAACTGGTTTAATCTAAAAAGGTTTTCATGCGAACGAAATTTGAAGTCTTCATCTATATAGACTATGTTATGTAAAGCAAACAGAGAATATTTTCATTTTGGATGGATTTTCGGATTATGCGTATTTCGTTTGATCATCGGCAAATACAATTTTCGCAGAATAATAATTTTTATATATCATTCAAACTCGATACATATCAATTTTGTTTACAGACAGTTTTGATATCGCGGTTTAGTAATCAACTATAAATATAGGAGACGCCGAAGTTGGATGTTGAGAGCGAAGCAAGATGTAGAACGATTTAAATTACATTTAATATTGAATATGTCTAAAGTCTTTCAAAAATATTATACCAGTTTTCAACAAATGTATAATAAAATTAAATTAAATATTGCTTTATAGTTTCTGAAGTGATAAACATATTGAGGCAAATGAATAAATTTTAGAAATCTTACTACCAGTATACATTTGTTATTACATAATTAAATCTATTGTTTTCAACTATTATAAATGCATATCGTATTTCTAGCTTAGAGGGTAATTTAATTGGAGCAGCTCTCCTGAAATTAAATTAAAGTTTACCGACGGTGTGGATTGCCGGAACTAGATGAAAAATATATTGCTTAGCGTCAGCGCATACAATATCTTCTATTGAATATGAATTCTATGCATTATTTAAAAAAAACTGGTACTACAAAGATTACTCAGAAATTGAAGCACAAAAAGAATATTTGATTACGAACATTATCATTTCCCTTATGGTTTGCCATTTAGCTTAAGGAAATGGAGCAATTTATTTAAGAGTATTCAAATTTGTTTACCTCAACAGTTTTATCTACGTTTGATTTAAGAGAAAAAAAAAACAGAATTTCAATTACTATTATAAAAAGTAATAATTATATTTTAAGTTTCAAATACCTAGCTCACAGTATGTAGGTTATAACTGTAATAAAGGCTTTTAAGGTAAAAAGTACAAAAAATAAAGTTTTCTATAATTCAAATCGCTTGAAATTAAGTTTTTGAGGAAACCCAATTTCAAAGCAACATCTACACCTATTAATCGATTAGTTATAAAAAAGATCTCAGCGATTTCCTGATTATTAAAATGTTGTCGGAGAGAGGATAATGTTTCGCTTCGATCTCATCAGAATCGTTTACATCTCTTGTGACATTTTCGTTCGTATTCTCTTTGCTCCAAATCGCTTCCGTCCGATCGGTCCACCTATATACCTATAGTATGTATGGGTATACGTGTGCCAGTTTGTGTGTGTTATTGATGATGAAAACTGGAACGCTGAATTTCGAGAAGCGCTTTTTGTGCGTGCAATCTTCCCACACATTTAGAGGGAATTGAACTGTGAAATGGAAATGTCGTATGTGAATAATTTTCGCGAGTCACTGATGTAGATTCGGAAAATTTCCATTTGCTACTGATCGATTTTAGATAATGGTTAACTCTGTGAAATATATATTTTTACATACTTGTATGATTAAACGAATAGATTGGATATATAAATTTAATCGTTTTTGCATAAATTCAACATAATGATACAATATCATCATATTTTCAGTTAAACTGGTGATTTAGTAAGCTAATGACCATATCACTGACAAAAAATGTTTGTATTTAATTAAATAGACAGTTTTTAGTGTAAATTATCCTATTACACATAAAACTATTGCAAAATGTGGAAGAATTCCATTTAGATCCCTTTGAAAGAAATCCAAATTTATTTGAGCAACATTTTGCGAGGCAATGTCATTAATCTGTTGGAAGAGTATACAATATTTTAAAATGAATCAAATTGGATGTCACACATATCAAAAAAATTTAGAAATCGATCAAAAACTTCGAATAAAATGTTTCGAGAATCAATAATGTCTATAAAAATAATTTTCTCTCTGACTAAAATTCATTTACTTTAAAGGTTGTACACTGGTGTTCATGCATAATTATTTATCTAAAATTGCTCCTATACGCAGCAACTCTCTTCTCATGTTTTATGACCGATATCAGACTTACAGTTAGGGCAGATGAGGAGTGATAAATATAGAGACACGGTACTGTTTGCTTATTGGTCTACAAACGCAGCTTGCGTCGATTATTGATTGTTCATTAAATAAAATAACCGCAAGAAAAAACATTTAGTTATAACATTAATATACAATCCATTTTAAAAACCTATAAATAAAATTAGAAATTACAGCCATAATCTGAAATCAAAAATGTGTATATGTGTGTGTGAGTATGCTATATAAAAAAATGCATAGAGTAATAATTGAAACAGTGTGGATGTTGTATGCATAACGAATGGGGAGTAACAGATATAAGTTTCACATTTTGTTTTTATTTTCAACGCGTTTTGTCAGATATCGAAACATTTTGTAAATTTTGCCATCTGTAGGTCTGGCATCGGTCGAAAAACATCAAACAAAGCCAATACTTGTTTCTATCAGGTACTTAAATCATAATTTTCGTTTCTCGTTAAAATTTCTAGTTGAGTGAGCCAATAATTTTTTTTTGTTCCGAGACTATAATAATTCATTTTTAAATGTACCAATAAAAAGAACTTAACAATTTTTAAGTGAACTATCACACATACTTTTGATTAACGAGTCTTTTACTAAACTTCCACACTTACTAAAAATGAGATACGACAAATGTGCTCTTTTTCTTTTTTGATAGAAAAAAGCAAATCGCACAAACAACGCAAATTTAAAATGAAAACGAATTCGAGTAAAAGACGTAGCAGCAGTTGAAAAAGAAAGATTGACAATGAAAAACAAATCAATCTTCACTAGGCTGTCACACGTTTGCTTAGGGGTAAAAAAGAGTAACGTTGACAAAATTAATGCACGCCAACACTGTGTAAGTTAGCATGCACGCAAGTAGAACCAGTGGCGGTTCATACATTAGTGTTCTGACACTGTACAATTTCTATTATAATATAATAAAAATAAAATTTTAATTTGACATACTTATTGATTTATTATGAAATCAATATTTGATAGAAAGTAAATGATTGTATTATTATTATTGTATTGATATTAGGTTATTTTAGAGTTTCTTGATTAAAATTTACTACTACTTAACTTGACTTATTGTGGAACTGTACTACCTACTCAAATTCTGTAGTAAACAACAAGCGACCGCCGGATACGACACGGATTAGAGGTGCACTCTAACCAACAAGCACATCAAACACCAGTGTTTATAAGGAAAAGGTTTTTAGAGTTTTGGGGAGAATGTATTATCATAAAACTATTCCCACATTTTCACTTCCATATCTATGCAAATACATGGGTGGCTTTCCAGTGTAATATTTCATCACTTTTACTACATTTGCCTTACTCATAATGTGTTAATATGGAATTATTGAATGGAAACGAGAAACATCTCCGGACTAATTTCTTGAAATTTAAAAACTATTAACATATTTATAGGTTCTAAAAACGCCGTGGTTTTTATGATGATAATTTTAAGAATTAAAAGTTTTTATGAGTATAAAATTGACATAAATACGTTTATTTTGTTACTGATAATACTGATTACGAGTTGGTAGCATATATCAAACATCTTTCTGATTATAGTTCGTATTTTTGATACATTATAAAAGTACATTTCTCAAGGTAAAGACCAAAGAAATAGGAAGAACTTAGAAAAACGAAGAATCAAATTAGACACCGAGATATAAAAATCATCTATGTAATGGCAGCAATAACTGCAACCCGAGCAGATATGTTCAAAAATAACTTATATATACTTTTATTTCTAATCATCAAAACCTTTCAATTAACAAACATACTAAATCTTAAACTGAGTAGCATCATTCTAGTTCATATTTCAAAGGCGAATAATTATGAATAGTTCACGTTCCAAAGTAAATTACATAAGTAATATTATGATGTATTTCACCATAACAAAAGTTTTACTGATGGTTCAGTATTTTCTATTACTCGTTTTGCATTTTACTACACCATTCTCATTTTACTGACCAAAATTACACTGAAACATGTTCACTTAAACTATTATATGCTCTTGGTGTTATTGAAGGGGTGTAATCACGTGTGCATTGTCTGGTGTGGAGAAGTCGACCGGATACCGACATATATGGTACTAGCTATGGGCACATGACGTCAATGAGCTAGATAGGTTACAGGTCAGACAAAGTAGCTGACAGTTACAGGTTTTATTAGTATATAAAATAGTTTTTACAAAAATTGTTTTTATAAATAATATTTGCAGTAATAAACATTATTATATATTCATTAAAAAATTAAAGATGTTTTTAAATTAAAGAGAAAGATAAATTTACCATACTTGACATATGTAGATTGTTGTTTTACTAAAAAATTAAAGGTGTTTAATTGCAGAGCAGCTTTAAAATTACTTTATGCTAAGAAGCAATTTAATATTATGTATTTTTAAAATGTTATTTTTGTCACATATGTAATTTTAAAATTGTTGTAAAATAATAAATATTTTGGTATAAGTGTTTTAAATATGTGGTTGGTTTTACAATTAGATCAACTAAACGTATTTCCTTTATTTAAAAAAGAAAATATTTATGAAACCTGTCATTACACAGTATATGCGTATTTTATTAGTTTAATTAAGCTCCAAATTCACCTTATGCGTATTTGATGAATAATGCTGACGCTAACATTGCTATGCCAAACAAAAAACTCAAAAGATTGTATAAAACGTGGAACTGTTGACTTTTGGACAATCGTTCTCTCGGGCAAATAAGACGAGAAATGGGTATTTGCTCTACATCTAGGTCTAGCCAATCAGAACGAGAGTTGATCTTATTGTCAGAAGACAACTGTAGTGCAGCCCTAGTGATAGAATACATTCGTTTGAGCTCGAATGTCATCTGTGTGTCATTTATTAGTTCCTTGTCGTTTCTTGTGAGTTCATCGTTTATACTGAATCAGTTATCCATGATGATGATCATGTTTAGTATGTCAATCTGTCAGAATGATATACGCTGAATGTATTTACGAAAACAATACAAATACGGCAGGCTAGAAAATTGAAGCTATCACGTATTTGATTAAATTACTGAATTCACGGTGCAAATTGCAAAGATAAAACCATTGCTTATGCAACTAGAATATTATTTATTTTATATCAAGGAACATATGTTTATATTTATAATAAAATTTAAAAAAAAAACTGTTAAATGATTCATAGAACTTTGTAGCATATATATTTTGCTTTTAGAAATAAATATGCCCTTATTTCCATAGTAAATATATTCGTTGGTTAGGTATAATACAATTTTCAAGTTGAGTCCACAAATCCATTTTGTTTATTTTGCTCAAGATTCTAGGATCCGCATTGAATAGCTAGGATTTGAAAACTGGATATATCGGTGGGGTATTGCAACTTCTTATCTGATCTTAAATTTATTTATAAATTCAGGTGTTGTTAGCACAGACTTACTTAAATAGCATATTCAGCCACATTAATTTATTAACTACATATATTTATTATACCTACACTGACCACTATATTTATAGTATTAACTAAAATGACAGATACGCAAGCTACAAATATATTAACTGTTAGTATATTTTAGGTTGTGATAAGTAGTATCTTGTCTCATGTACATTTACAAAATTATGCATTTACTATTCATAACTTTAATAATCACATTTTTATTTATCAGACCATTTATATGTGTTCCTTTTATTCTTATGCATACACCTCATTTTCAGTCATATTTTTTGTGGAAGAAAATCAGTATTGTCTCCATTAACATCACTCACATTTCTTTGTTAAACTTTATAAATATATATATATATATATATATATATATATATTATATATATATATATATATATATACTCGTATATATATATATATATATATATATATATATATATATATATATATATATATATATATATGTATATATATTTATATTCGATATTATTTCAATATGAGCAAAACTATATCGTTTTATATTTCGTTTCTATACCCAATATATACTTTCACAAATCAAATACGCAATTTTACACGCATTATGTAACATTCCTAGAAAACAATTCTGTGTGTCAAAATATTGTATAACCAATTACACTTTCATTTATCCACAGAGAACAATGATAATAATTAAACAATGTGAATAGTATAAACATAACAAAAGCACTCGATTTAATATAAAATTTACGGGTAGTAAAGAATGACAGAAATATCTATTTATATTTAAAAAAATATATTTGAAAAGTCGTTTATAAGTTATTTTTCTGTTTTTTTTTCGCTGTTTCTTTGCTTACTAGGTGTCGTGAGAATGAATTATGAATTTTATTACTGTCGCTATCCCATGACTTTCATGTAGGAGCCAACACTGTGCATAACGCACAACAAAGAGAACGATGCATAAGTATTTCATGGACTTTCACTTTTTATATTACAAAGGAAGAAGAAAGAGAAAAAATTATGAATACCCCGTGAGAAAAGAGCCTTGACTTTCAGGGAGTTGAAAATTGCGAAATCGCATGGAAAGAACGCATGAAAACACAGACTGAACGTTGACGTGAGCCTTCTCTTTCTCCTGATGACGACTGAGGTACATCAAATATGCTAAATCGTGTACTATAGGTTAACCGAACGCGTCCTTTCACTTGGCTGGACAATGCCCAAGCTAAACGTAAATAAACTTGTATATTGTGCGACCATACGTTTCCATCAAATGCAATCAATAACATCTATTCGATGGTTGTAGTTCTTTTTGCCTGTCTCGAGTCGGTCTTAGAATAAAATGTCACGTTCCTCGACTTATCCATTATTGGGTTCAGTTATTCGGGAACACACTGATATCATTGTAAAAATAATCGGAATTCAATTCAAGAATCTCAAAATGGTAAAATATTGTATATATGATTTTCATGACTATATAAAATGTATTATCTTCCTCCAGTACGATAGCAGCTATGTTGACTGAACGTATTTCAATTTCTGCAGAAGTTCCAATTAAGCTCTGACAAATGTGCATTGCGAAATAATCACAAACCTGATTCAATTCTTTATTTACAAGCAAAAGACTAGAAGTATAAAGATGCATGCACGTGGGACTTTAATTAAAATTCTTTTTCATTGAAACCAAGACTGAATAAAATCAAATTAAATGCAAGAATAGATGTTTCGCTGGCCTATTTTATGAGAAAATTGTGTATGCAATATAAATTAGAAGGAAGTATCTTTTTTTAAATTACTTTTATTTTTAGTTTTTCCATTTGTTATTTATAAACTAAAATTGGCAAATGAATGTAGGGTACAATAGGTTGATTTAATTTCATTTGATATTAAATAAATTAGTAGGCATGCCACGTGTGAGTTTTACTTACAGATTTGAATATTAAATTGTAGGTACATATATCTTTTTGCAGCTTGCCCATTTTATAGAACTTACATGTGCATTCAGAGTGGCCTCTCAATAATTTAGATATGACATCTTGACATGTCATATGATCTAGGTGTATATTTTGTTGTTGAAAAATATATATGATGACAGGCTTTAAAATCTATTTTATTAGCTCAATGTGACATGTGAACGATATTTTTATGGAGCACGGCGAATATCGTCGTTTGTACAAATTGTCCGTCGTGCAACTCGACGGCATTCTTTTTATAAATAAAATATAAAAGTTGTGTGCAAACACATACAATAGTGAACTATAATGTCATATGCAGGTGGCGACTGACAAGCGCTACAAGTTTCCCCTGTAGCAACGTTTGCTGCTAGTGTTGGATGCAAGGAGGGTGTATGCAGAGGGATGTAACCTACACGCTGGAGGCACGACTATATCGACAAATTCACCCGCAAACACAGCTCATAATAGACGACATTTCCTGCAGAATTGCATCGTACACCAAGTTTCTTTGTCGAGAGAATTTATAGTATTCATTTATTAAAAACGCGGTGACGTTGGTAGTGGCGGCCCTCGCAACTACGGAGAGGAGGAAAATGAACAGCAACATAGCACGTAACTTGATGATATTCTTTTTACAGCGCTTTATTTTTATACTGCTTTGATATATTTATGAACTTTTTCCCCCCGGCCATTTGGCGCTTTCTGTCCACAAATAAAATCAGATTGGTTCACAAAATACTTCTCTCTATGCAAAACAAATAAATTTGAGGTTTTTTTTTGTTTATTTGTGCACTGTAAAACTTGTGCTTTGCGCGTATTGTAAGCTTATAATGGTTGGTAGATATTTCAAAAAGAGTTGAACAAGGAATTAAAATAACGCAGGAATTCCGTTTGATAAATGCTATTGAGCAGGTCATAATATTCTGTCCATTTGTAGCATGGAACAAACAATTTTATGTATAGATATCTGCACGAGGCCAAAATGAAACAAGAACAAATTTAATTTTTATTATTTTTTGGTTTGTTTGATTTTTAGTGACATTAATCATTTGTTTATTCTACATAAATTATAAATTCTAGTTAGAATCCGATTTGCGTGAACTTCCTTTGTCATTCATAGTTCGTTAGATAAACTAAAAGTTATTTAACTAGCTTCAATTTCAGAGACAGCGTGATGATTTATTCATTTAATTAATTAAAATTGAAAAAGCTCTTATAGAGTTGTTTGTTGTTTATAAATACAATTCTTGATTTTTTCTCTTTTTTAGATTTTATAGTATACATATTAAACCAAATAAGTTTAATAATATAATTAATTTGAAACTTACCATATTTTACTATTTCTCGTCTTCTATAGTTTCAAAATAAAGTAAAATCTAAGCAATACGTAAAGCTGAACTCTACTGAAACATTATATTTGGAGCATTGTGCAGTACAATATGTAAATTTATATATTACTTTGCATAGTAATATTTGGAGTAATTACAAAGTTTTCATACTCAAATAATTTTTAATCTTGATATATGTATTGTAAACATAACGGAGTGAGTATTTTTAGCTCGCCGTACGTAGTACCGAAGAGCTTAAGTGTTTGTCAGCATCGCCCTGATGACGAAAATGCTAATATCTCAAATACTTGGTAACATGTTGGTCGCTCGCTCGGTCGCTCGCTCGCTAGTCGTAAGATCAACCATCCTCACCTCTTCTCCTCTGAAGATACTAAACCGATCTCAACCAAATTTGGCACACATATTATGTAGGGGCCCAATTCCATCTGAGCGTAAATTAAATCTAATCAGAGCCGTACTTCAGGAGATATTGGGCCCGCAAAAAAAATTACACCTTAAAAAGCACTTAGAAAAATAATAGTTATACCAAAAAAATCTACGTAAATTTCCAAATTATTTGATGTATTTAAACATTTTTTAGATTATAACTGAAAGCCGTAAAAAAATAATGAACATGATAATTTTTTAAAATAAATCAATTATACAAAATATTAATTATACCAAACAAATCTACGTAAAATTACAATTTTTTTGATGTATTTAAAGTTTATTCAAGTTATAATTGAAAGCCGTAAACAAATAAAGAAACTACTAATTTTGAAAATAAATAAAATCAATAATAAAACAATTGAACTGTTTTTGTTTTTTTCCGGCTTGTGCGATACTTTAACTAATGCATATGATAGTTGATATTTTAGATTGATTACAATATTGTTGTTAATTTGATTGTTACTTCGATTATTTTAATTATAGTGCAATAATAGTTATTTATACAGAAATTCGACATGCCAAAGTTTAGGCAACAGCTCGCCGACGCCAAGTATATTTTTTATAATTACCAAGGTATGAATAAAGATATCTTTGATTAATTACTATGCCATTGTTGGTTTAATTGTTGCTTTGATCGCTATAAATATATTGTTTATTTATTCAGAAACTCGCCATGCCAAACTTTAAGCATTGGCGCAGACAATGTTAAATAGCTCGCCGCAGGCGAGCTCTGTGCATTGGCGAAGCCAATGCTTGTTCGTTTCAAGCTTGATGTAAGACTTACATATCTATGTTTTATTAGATATTGCGTAGATAAATATAATATTTAAAGGAAAAATTATGTTTTATTCGCTTGTGCACTTATACAATATTTAATTTGATAATTTGACCATTAATTATTTAGTAAATTATATCTTTCTAACATAACATACACAAAAATAAATCAATAATGCTCAAATTGAGTCAAATACCTGTGCTGAACTTCTTACTTGAATTCAAGTTTCACCCTAAACACAATGTTCTTATTCATGAAACTGTCGACTACAGAATCTTATTCCGCCAAAAGTGAACCAACTAATTATTCACAACTTACCAATAAATCCTTGTAGACTTTCCAACTTTGATGTAGAAACAGTGATCTATCTTCCCGAAGAAAACCGAAAAACAACGCGACAAAGCAAACAATTTTGGCATGTTCAGATAACTCAGATATTCGTAGATAAAATACTGTCTAGATTAAATTAAATGAGAAATATCAACCTAATTGTGACTAGTATAATTTATTTGAAAATATCGTATATATATAAGAACCCAGCCAACACAAAATACAAAAAAACATATAGTTGAGACATATCTGATAACTACATTTACACTTTTGGGACTTGTTCTCTAAATATAATATGTAATCAGATATGTAAGATACACACATATGTGTTTCCTGGGACGTGTAAACGTTACTTCAAGAACCAATACATGCATCAGTCCGCTAAAGTTAATTCAGTTGCATTATATCAACTCTATAGTTCCATGAAGCAGTTATGATTGGAATCACAAGAAATATTAAATTATACTGGCAAGAAGAGAAAGCAATACGAAATTGAAACAAAATTAGGCACAAAATCGAATATTGAATCTCTTTATACTGCATGTATGGTTAGCTAAATCAGTAAAAAACCATAAGGTAAACTGGAGAAAGAAAAAAAAATGTGTCATATGTTCTAGCTTGACATTATTGTACTACAAGCATAATATGACGTTTCATATCAACGCAAGTTACCATGCACGTGCACTTTTATTGCAAATTAGCATTTTCATTGCATGACATGTGTATATTACTGTTTTCCTGGCTAAGTTAGTTGTGCTATGCTTGTATAAAATAAGTTTTTAGTAGAAAGAGGTACGCCTCTCTTTTGTTATCATTTGTAACTATTGTCAGATACATAGAAGTGATCCTTGAAGAACAAAGTAATTTAGATTACTAAATTTCTTCATACTTTTTAATGAATTAGCAAATAAAGTAAATTTATGAAATTTAAACCTTCTACGATTTAAGGTCGTTCCTTTTTTGGGCTCAATATCTTTAGAAATAAAAAACGAAGTGGATTTAAAATGCGAGCAGCATGAATTTTGGACTCATAGATTATGTATAACAAATTTGGTGTCAATCTGTTCAGTATCTTTAGGGAAGAAGGAGCGACAAGTTTGGATCTTACTAGCGAGCGACAACTAACATCCAAATCTAGGAGTATTTTTTTTTATTCGAGACATTTTTCATTCTGTGGTACTTATTTAGATGTTGTTTAATGCTTATTTTACATAGAAATAGTAAAATTAAATTAGCATTACTATAAAAGACACTGTTTATTATTTATATTTAATTTTTTCATTTTATTTAATATAAGATAACCAATGGATGCCGTATGTATGCATATGATTTTCCCATCCCTTAATATGTTAAAGTAAAAGATAAAACTACTACAATATACAGCCACAAAGGACGTTTTCCTGAATATGTTTAGTACATTATTTAGCATTTAAATTAGTTGTAAATTCGAGTTCTACTTTTATAAAATGTAATTAAGCTAGTTCAGGCACTCGTTGTTAGGTACAGGATTTCATATGATTTAATTTCGTTAAAAAGCCTTCTGTGTTGATAAGTTTGACATCCGGAACAAAAAATTAAAATGCAAAACCACAAATATGATATAATCTCACTCGTCACCGACGTGAAAAAAATGTAATAATTTTTTTTCTTTGTAAAAGGGGAAAAGTGATAAAAATAGCAAAAGTAACTGAAAATAAAGTTGGTGAAAACTTTATCTGGAATAAACAGGGTGAAAATGAAATACGTGTGCGGAAAAAGTTTTTGACAAGTGTCATTACGAACAGTCGACTGAACCCAACGGACATTATATATCCGCCATATTAAACTGCTTCAAAAACTTTGTACGATTTTTATTTTATGTTCATAGGAGTAGTATTTTATATATTATAAAACTTAAATCCATAAAACACATAGTAGTATTCCGTTCAGGAATTTCACGGGTATGAATAATAATAAAATAAATGTCGAAGAAATGAAGAAAACGCGAATTTTCAAAGAAGTCGGCGTTTCTATTAACGACCGTAGCATGTCACCGCTGTAGCTAGGTTGGGGTCCGGTCAGTATACAGCTCAAGCGCGCTTACAGTGCTCTGTAGCATGCTGAACGCATCAGATCTTGCTGTCGACGCCGTTCTTCTTGTTGTTGTGCATGTGTGTGTATGTAAACTATTTTAGTTTGCAAAAGAACACGTGTATTATTGTGGTGTGATTAATTATACGTGTAATAAATGAACGTTGCGCTGCAAAATATGACGCGAATATTGGATTGCATAGTGTAAATGTGATAAATTAATCACGTTTATTTAGGATGTGCTTTTGAAACACTGTGAAGTGATATAAATTCGACTAATAGAACACACTGCAGTCAACGGAACTAGTTTTTACGAAAAAATATGAAGTTATCTTTTCGACATCTGTTTACTATTAAATAATTCATTAGACTTTGTATTCAAAACTAGGGTTACACTAGATTGTAAAAGGTTTGTTTTAAGACTAATATTGTTTAATTTTAGTGTTTATGTATAGAGATTTGTTTTTGAATGCATTGCATCCTTAGATTATTGTGTTTTTAGGATATTTTTTCTACTACTACTCATGAATAAAATACCGAATTAGACATTTTGCGTAATAGTAAAATACTTATGTATCTTTTATTTGTAGTAACAGTTTATTTTTACAACAAAAGATACACATATGGTATTTTTAAATGTTGATGCACTTTATTATTTCTTGTTATCTGTTTAATAATATTTTGGGATTTTATTCTTAGGTGTATATATTGGCTGTTCATGTACATTTCTTTTGCAGTGTCAGGTATAAAATTAATCTAGCTAAAAGCAACTAAATTATATTTGCACCATTTATGGATTTAAACGAACCTTACTAATATCAACTAAATTATAACATTTTGACCATTTGTGGATTTAAATTATGCTGATTAATTTCCTATTTGAAACTGCACCTAATTAGATAATGAATGTACAAGCTTAATTTATTTTGAATAAAGTTAATTTGTACTGTTTTTCGTTGTTATTATTTTCTTTATATCCTAGTGAAAAATTCAACTTTATTTAATATAAGCAACAAACGAGGCATGGTGAACATATAATATGAATTTGATCTCATTACGAAGACATAAATAAAATCTGATGCGGAACCAATTTTGTCAACATGTATTTAACTTTTTCCCGTCAGCTTATCCGTGATTGGAGAAACTGTCAACAATATTTTGTTGCCAGATTACGTGGCGGGATTTATTATAAAGACAAAAAAAGCCGTGACTCAGAATCAGGATGATAGAATTTCAGGTTGTCGGCATTTTCTTGTTTCGCCCCCCCCCCCTACCTCCTACTGTTAGAACAACGTCGTTTACAAACTGCATCATTCGACTATTTTAGAAGTAGAATATAATTGAGTTGAACTCTCGTAGAAGATATTAAAAAAATAATAAAAACAAATCGTAGTTCCTGAATTGATTTTATACGATTGCTTCGTTAACTTCCGCTCTACAGTGCCAGTGGCTCTGGACTAATGCTCATGCGCAAACAATTGTTTCCAATAACAAAGTTAATAGAAAAGATCAGAATAACACGAGACACTTGATATTATTTTTATTAAAGCTTTACTAACAATTATTAATAAGTTATATTCTTTATTTATATACATTAGCAGTTGTTTGTATTGTGCATGCATAATTTTCGTAAACTATTTGATATTTAATTAAATGATGTTTATTTTAAAAATAATATATGCATTCAACAAATTATTACACCGCGCAAAAAACTCTACGTCAATAATGATTGGTTTAATCAAGTTTTCTGTGTTTTATTGACCATGCTGTGAAATATGATCTTTTTCGCAAATCTTTATTTTTGTCACGGTAACACGTATAGTTGATGCAACTTATAAGAAGATAAATGTAGTTAATGAAATTTTGGGCTCATAGACAAAGTAGTAAAACATGGAAAAATATGTAAATGTATGTTTAATGTTAAGATGAATAGGTAAATATATTCTAATGATTTAACTGAATTATTTAACATAATATACGCGGCTCAAATGAATTTATATTACACAAATTCCTGGCAAGGTATTCGATTACGAGATTTATTTACTCTAAACTGAAACGGCGTAGAACTTCAACCTACACTGAAAAACGTACATATATCAGTGAAATTTATTTATATTTGAATTTTCTATATTTACTATACCTAAATATAAATATATTAGTTTTTAATATCTGTGGCTGTGATAAATATATTTTTAGCGTGTCAAAACATCGGCCATGTGTTAGTCCTAAACTTTCTTTTACGTAGTCAGTATATTCAGATTTGATAATATATAAATAAAAATATAAAATGTTTAAATTTCAAGAAAATATTTTCATTCATTGTCCAATAAAATTGTAAAGTTAGTTTATTGTCAGACTTCCAAAGGAAACATGTATTTTAGATTTTAAATGTTGGATTTTATAGTAGTATAAAGAAAATATAATTATTCATTACATATTATTAAAATTATTATAGCCGGACATGATTTAGTTTTCAAATTAACTTTAAACCAGAGAAAATATTTATATATAATATTTTAAATTATTTACTAACCTTTATAACGGTTTTTCACTAAACTTATTTGTGACACTGACAATAAATGTTAAATATCAAAATATTTGAATATTTAAAACAGTTGCCATGCATAGTAGATACGATTTATTATATATATAATTTTCCATACCTATGTAACTATGACAATATAAATAAGATAATAGAAATTTTCTCGTAACTGGTACACTTTTTGAAGAAATGTTTCATACAAAAGTTGTTCAAATCATTAATATCTTTAACTTTAATTATAACTATTTTACTGTAAGTGCAGCCGTTTCGCAGATATGCAAAAAGTTACTCAAGTAAACATGCACTTCCGGTTTGAATATGCCTTTCAAAACTAAGAGGTTTTCCTCCCAGGCATATACAAATCTTAAGTTTAAAGTTTTCATAATTTTATCTTCAGCGGTATAGGCTGTAGAGCGCATTCAGACACACACACACACAGACGTCATTTCAAAAATAATCAGACCCAATTCCAATACTTACTTATTACTTCGTACAAGAAAGTAAAAAGTACATATATCAGTGAATATTTATTTATATTACAATTTTTTATATTTACTGTACTTAAACATAAATATATTAGTTTTAAATATCTGAGAGATTGTGATAATTATATTTTTTAGCGTGTCAAATAACCTGACAGCGAAATTGTTTCTGGTTGAAATACATGTTCAAACCGGTAGAACTTAAATAATTCTTATTTTAAATGAAGCAGCATTTCCTGGAAAGCTCTAAAACTAACTTCCACGACTGTACAATTATCTTTTAAACTAATGCAACTCCGGTTACTACAATAACATTATATACAGAATAATATATCATAAACTTTATAATTTGTTTTATACTACAAGTTGAATAATAGTTGATATAAATTATCTCTACTTCGTGTTTTCATAAAAAATAAGAATATCGCTTACAAGATTAAACAAATATTTAGTAATATGTCGGAAACATAATTTTAGTGCTAGTTAGTATACATAATTTTCATAACTATACATAGTAAACAAACTGAAATTGTATGAAACTTATGTAAGGTAGAGCATATTGATCAAATAATACCAAAAACCACTTAACGCAAACAGCTCATATCACGGAAAATGTAATCATATCTTACAAGATGAAATTTATTATTATATACAAAAGCTCGGTACACACAACCCGATGCACACAACGGCATTGCTGCGAACTACTAGGTAGAGGTAACAGGTATACCAACACACAAACGTTGACGTACAAATGAAGGAGGATATATTGATATACGTACTACATACAGATAGATCGCAGACATGCATTTACGTTTCATGCCACAACTGAGCATAAAGTCAATGTTGTTGGTTGGGCGATGAGTTCCAACAGACATTATCATTTGCCTTATTCGCGTCTCCGTATTCAGTACAAGGACAGGTATCTTTTTAGAAACATTTGCGGCACTTTTGAATTGTACAACTTTCGCTATATTGATGACTGAAATTCCGACCATAATGATAATAATCTTCAAAAAGGGAACAAGAAAACAATGCAGTTTTGTAACTACGGGGTTCTTTATTTCATACGCGCATGTTTGATGTTTCGCTATTGTCATTTGTCGATTGTGCTCTTCAGTTAAAAGTGCGATCAGAGTAAAGCTTGAGTTGGAGGCCATTATAATCTTTCTTTAGCTAATAATACTTCAAATACCATTGTTATTTTAGAAGTGGGCTTGAGGTCAAAAATAGGATCATAATAAGTGTATCCAGTATTCTTCACATGTACGTACACAAGTTGGAATTGTATTTTTAGTGTTGACATTCTCATTTGTAGTTCTGAAGAAATATTGTATTTAATCATAAATGGTTATATCGAAAATACAAAGGAAATAAATGTTGTAATTGTATTTGGATCATAATAATCAAATTTTATATTTACACACACACACGCAAACTTGTTGAAATAAATTCATATACAATGAATGCATACCTATATGGAATATTACTTATTATATTCATATAGGAGACCCAAAGTGTAATTGTTAATAGATGTGTAGTCGAAGCAATAATGAATTACTAGCAAATTATTATTATAATTGTTACATATGTGGTATTATTAAAATACTCAAGTTTATAGAAGTAAATATTTTTATTTTATCACCATCGCGGAAATCATAATAATTTACACTACTAAAAAAAATTGTCTAAGATATCTCATTTTTGTTATTTCCAAAACAAATAATTTTACCTCGCAATTTTTCACCTCACACGAAACCATTTATTATATAAACATTTCTCGAAAACCCATGCGACGAATGAATAATGAACTAAAACTCATGCAATCTTTCAATTAGTGAGAAAAAAGTATTTTGGTATGACTTATTTATTTAGTAGTAAAGCCTTAATAGTTTCGTTACAAAATTGATCGGTATTTTAAAAGCTTTCCTTGTAACTGTGTATATTTGAACATATTCATACATATATAATATACGATTTTAAGCAATTGATGCAATTGCATTATACATTCTTAAGTAAATATGAAACTCCATTATAGCATGTGCACAAATACCATTCGTCATTTCGCGTACTGTGCAAAGTGATTCCATTGAATATGCATCAGACTAACGAACAGTATAGTAAGGCGAGAGTAACATAGATGGACGAGACAGGTACTAGGGTGACATACCAGCCCAACTATCATCATACATTGGTGTTTTGATTACAAATACACGCCAACACCATCTGAGACCCATAAACTGATTACTATTCATACAACTTTAACGTAATTCAAAGTTTGGTTCTCACCGCCGGCGCACAGCCGAAAGAGAGAGATGTGTATTGACAACTGGATATTGAGAAAAAGGAAAAAAATTTGAATGCTCGAAGAATTTAACAACGCACAGGAGCAAGTTTAAAATATATAAAATATTGTTTTTGAAAAAAGTTTGTTAATACTAGATATTAAAGCATATCTAAAAAAAAGTCAGACAATTGCGATTTAATGCGCCTATTGTAAATATAAATAATATTTAAACAAATTTTTTACAAACACATTCATCGAAAGATAAACTAATTTTAAAGTTTATCTATTTCATTACCTATTATATTATAGGTATATTAACTAAAACCACATTTATGTTTTATATGAATACCGGAATAGGTTTAAGTTTTATGTTTAGTATTAAAAGATTTAGTGTATTATATAAAAATTCGTATGGCTTAATACTTAATGTTGGTTAGTCCAAAATTAAATTTCGCACATAAAAAATTTAAAAGCCTAAATTATGTAAACATTAAAAGTTACAGATTTCCAAAAAATAAGAATCATTATTGAATATCAAATAAAAATAATAAAGTGAAGCCCTTTTTTGTATATTTATGCCGTTGCTCGAATATAAACCGAATTAAAAATAATATCATATAAATTAAAACATAATCCGTTGAATAAAATACTAACGCTGCTAGGGTACCCCAACTACCAACGGAAACATGTGTTTTCACATATCAATTTTCCTCTTACAATATTTTGTATATTTCTAGTATTCTACATAATTTCAATGTACCAGAAAAACTAACGCTTTGAAAATGATTTTTATCTGGTTTATTTACAGTTTCAAAAACGGAAACGGTCATTTATGTACTTTTAGAAATAGCATCAACACTTATCAAACATTTTTGTAGATGCTAAATAAATAAAACTTTTCATTTATACTAAACTGTAATAACTTCATTTTTAGTACAAATACACTCCACAAATTAAAAGTGTGTTTTTCTCTGTTTTCATGTATTCTAAACGCATAGATTTACGTTTTTGTATTTACCTTTCATAATACAACCAACCCGCGATGTTTATCAACCGGCGTAATGCTATGGTTACGTTATTCTGACAATCAATCTTTTACAATGGCATTTATATTTGTCGAATTCTACTGATAGGATCCCTCTCCCACTTGTGTTTACTATCATAACGCAACCAATTCGATTTTCCTATCAAATAATTCCAAAATTACAATATATCTCTTCTAATTATTATATAAATATCGAATAACAGAGTTAATACATACTATTATTAAATGGAATATAAATCTATGCACTACAAATATGTTGTAATTTAATTCGTATTTATTGCATATGTTCCCTTTTAGTTCGTATCGTTTATTAATTATTTGTGATTAAAATGTCGTAAAGTTCGTGACGAAACAAGTAATATGCCAAATATATATATCCCCACCACACACATGAGTAGACTGAGTTGAGGATTTGGTAAGCTTGGCCAATAGGCGTATTGGAAAAGTGACACCAATTGTATATTGTAGAAAACACGAAATCAAATCATTGCTTCGCTATCAGTGATGGTATATATTTAAAAATTCATAACTTTAGGCAAATATATAAAATAAAAATTAAATAAAATTCTATAATCTAATAGTACAAGAACTTTTTATAGAATAATTATTTGAGGTATCAATGCTATTGGCAGTTAATTTCAATAAATTTATGAACATAATTGGTATGGAGCTTCAAAGACAATATGGTAGAGTAACACCCTATAGCCACTAACTATAATACGAATCATATTTCATGATAGTTATTATTATTATACTTATTAAACAGTTTTTTGTAAAATAAAAATATGTAAGAAAATATACCATGTTTTATTTGAAACATAAAAGTCTCCCTACGGCACCTGAATATGTTCATAACAAATAAAAACAAATTGATTTGTTCTTGTTTGATTTAGTATAATGTAGCTTTAGAAGATTATATTCTTTTCCAATGTTGTTCATTCTAAACAAGTTTCGCAATATAAAATATGATTACATGCAAGAAGATTGGATTATTACTGTAATATACAATGCAAAAGTAAGGTAATGAGAAATTCAATTTCTGACGCTAATAATTTCTAATTAATGTGTATTGGAAAAACAAAATCAAAAATTTGATTTTCTATTTCATGTGTAATGACGAATAATTATTTTATAACATCAGACAAAACAGTCTATTTTTGCAACCTATGTATGCAATAAATACGAATTAAATTACAATGTATTTGTAATGCATAAATGTATATTCTATTTAATAATAGTATGTATTAACTCCGTTATTCGGAATTTATATAATAATTATAATAATTAGAAGGGATTTATTGTTATTTTGAAATATATTTGATAGGAAAATTAAATTGGTTGCATACATGTTTAATCTTCAATGTGGTAATCGTTTTTGCGCTTCGATACGTTCAACGTACGCTTAGAAAAGAAAGACAGTTATTACTAAAAAATCATCTGTGAAAGCTTTGATGACTAGAAGAAGTTTGTGAAGTGGTATACAGTTGACTGTAGATATATTGCTTTGCAGAATTGATGCGTTTTCTCTGTGTGAGATAAAAGATTTTTATTACAATGAATTGAAAGAATACGTTCATTCTGGTCAACACATATTTACTGATACTGAGGGAAAAGTTTTAAGCACTTGCAGCCAGAGACAGATTACGTAATAAATGTTTGATGAAGTATTAATAAGAAAAAAGATTATAATCTTATACACGCATTTCCATCGCTGTTTTCCCTAAACATAGAACAAGTTGCCACGGTAGAGATATTAGAATGTTAAAATTTACGATATAAAGTTTTGTTTGTGTAACTTACAAAAAAAGTTATAGTAGAGATATTTAGTTAAACCATAGAAATATTAAGTTAGTTTATCGCATAATATTTTTAATATATATATATATATATATATATATATATATATATATATATACTACATATATATATATATATATATATATATACATATATATATATATATATATATATATATATATATATATATATATATATACATATATATATATATATATATATATATATATATATATATATAATATATATATATATATATATATTCTCTCTTATAAATAATTACATTTGTGAGATATTATAGCGCGGTTTATATGCTCATTATATTTGTCCTAGGGGGACCCAGTTTATGTTCATATAACGTTTAACATCCATTCGACATGCAAGGCGACACATCTACCAGTGAGACATCACCTTAGCCATTAATATTATTTGCTTGTATTGTATCAACAACCAGACGTATTCTAAACACCATCACCATGGCGGGAATACTGGTCATAAACATATTTAAATTTAATTAAGATTTACGAAAGATAGTTCCATTTTGTAAATACACTTTTCACGTTAAGCAAAGGAATATATCTAATATAAGATTGTTGCATCAATTCTTTTCGTAGATGCTCAACAAAAATTATGAACAAATGGAATGTTAATGTCTAAATTTGAATATTTTAATTAATTATCTGTATTCATTATAATGAAATTAAAAGTATGTAACTTAGATTAACATACTTATACGTTAGAAAACTAAAAATATTATTTTTTTAAATAAAAAATAGGTTGAAATATAAAGCTAAGTTTCGTTTATTACATTTGTGAAGCTTTGATTTAATTGAAGTTTTTGTAATACCAAATGGAAAATATATAAAAATACTTCTAAATCTGTCTGTACTGTCAGTGCGTAAATCGTTTAGTTATAGGATTTGATCGAAATTCCTACATGTTTGAATATTTGCAAGTCGTTTTATTTTGACTGTATTGAATTCATTGTGCGATTTGAATTGAGTATCAATTTCTACTTTATTCAAAGGGCAACCTGTATTTTATGTCTAGAATAAAATGTATTTATTAAATTCTTCAAACAAGAGAAAATAGAGGAAGAAAAAAATACGTGCATACAAAAATCAAATGATTTCCATTCGGAGGATCTTATCATTTCCTGGAAACATCACAATGAATTGCCCTGTGGAAAGTTGTTGGCCGAACGAAAACAGCATTGGAATGTTTACTTTATGGTAATCTGATAAGATTTTATAGTAAGATCTTTGGGGGAAAACTATTTTAAAGCTTCCCAGAGTTCAGCTGAAACAACGTTGTTGAAAATAGGAAATCAAATTGATCGAAACGAACTGAATAATAATTGAATATGAGACAGACTTCAAATGTATATTTATCACTAGCTATTTAACTCTAAGCTCGTATACGAGCGCACATTAGTTATGGCAGATTGTTCTTTTTCAAATCAGTATCATATTTTTTAGATAAGTATTTGAATACATGTAAATGTATTTGCTCCATTAAAAATTGGAATTGTCTCATATTTGAAGATATATCTGACTTTTATTTATAAATTAGTTTTGTGAGAATATTCAATCAAGTTATTACATTTTAGGGTATAATTATTATATCTTCCAACTAATATATTTTTTATTACGTTTAGACTTATATGTTAAGAAAATGTTGTAAATGCTATTACGAATCAATTTATTATTGAATTGTTGTCAATTAGTATTAAGTTTAATATGCCAGTGATGTTTTATTTATCAAAAGTATACGTGTGAATAAATCAATAGGTTAATATAAAGCATGTTGTTATTTTGTAATTGAGACATGTTTTATCGCCATGCATACAATATTATTTTTATTGTGTGCATTTATGATTAAAAGATTAGTAACAGCGTATTTGTGTTATTCCCAGGGACTGTTGTAGCTTTCAGAAATAATCCATAATTTATAATCAAATATGATAACTGTCATCTGTTAAAACATATAGTAAATCGATTTGATATTATTTCGAAAATTGTTTAATTACTTAAAGACAAGTTTTGGTCATTAAAATACTTGCAACATGAACAATGAAGCAATATCAATTGATAAATCACATTATATATATATATATATATATA